>CM062814.1:873300626-873735052 GCA_031772625.1 Pinus tabuliformis | reverse complement strand
TACTGGTCTTCACAAAGGTATGCTAGAGAAATTTGATACATGCAAGGAGTGTACTTTGGAAAATACACCAAGGCTTCCTTTCATGATAGAGACAATCAAGCAAAGGAAATTCTAGAATGAGTCCATTAAGATGTGTGTGCACCATTCTCACATCATCCAGAGCCAAACATAAGTACTATGTTATATTTGTTAATGATTTTTCTCATAAATGTTGGATCTTTTTCATGCAAAAGAAGGATCAAACTTTCACAAAGTTTTGTGAATTTAAAGAATTGGTCAAGGAAGAGTTTGGAAATAAGGTTAAATATCTGAGTAGTGATAATAGTAGTGAGTATGTATCAAATTATTTTAATAACTTCTATGCAATAGAAGGCATTAAACGAGAATTGACGGAACCCCATAACCCACAGTAGAATGAGGTGGCCTAAAGGAAGAAAAGAATCATTGTATGGGTAGAACATGCGATGTTGCATGATCAGGGCTTATCACTACACTTGTGGGATGAGGCATGCAACATAGTTGTTTATTTGTAGAATAGAAGCCTGCATCAGATACTTGGGATGAAAACATGAGAGGAGGATTTCTTTTGTAAGAGACAAGATGTTGCTCAATCCAACATTTTTGGGTCATAAATATATTTCCATGTCACCAAATATGCACAAAATAAGCTTGACCAGACAACAAAGTTGGGGATATTTGTGGGATACACTGATACACCTCACAATTATCTGGTGTACTTACCGGCCAACAAGATGGCAGTGCTTCGTAGGGATTTCATATTTGATGAGGAGAAGGCCATGTGAGTTTCCCTTGAGAGGTAGCTTCATCTACATGCAGTTGAGGAGCTTTTAGCTCCTAAGGTTGAACAACCTCAAATTGATGTGGATCAACCACATGCATAGGATCTAGGAGTGGATACATCCACTTAGGTAGAGTCTTCCAGAGATGGGATCAAGCACACTAGAGAGGTTGATAGGTTATTGCATGATGCATAGGATAATGTGGGAACACCCACAACTCATCACAGGCAGAGGAGGTCACTTGAGAGGTACACTAGATACATGGACCTTATGAGCGGATGTGTTGATACAGAACCATTTTCCTTTAAGGAAGCAGTGAAGTAGCCAGTTTGGGTTGATGCCATGGTGGAGGAGTATGACAACATAATTCATTACAGTGTTTCGAATGTGGTCCCAAGACCTGATGACAAGTCAATGGTGAGCTCTTGATGGATTTACAATGTAAAGAAAGTTGTAGATCGTAGTGTGGAGAAGCATAAGGCTAGGTTTGTGGCCTGTGGACTTTAACAGGTAGAAAGCATTGACTATATGAGACCTATGCTCTTGTTGCAAGGTACTCATCGATCAGATCTATATTGGCACTATTAGCGCAGATGGGTTGGAAGATACATCAGATGGATGTAAAGACATCCTTCCTTAATGGCATGATTGAGGAAGAGGTGCACATAGAGAATCCTGGAGGTTTTGAGACCTTTGACCATGAGTCGCATGTATGTCGGCTCAAGGGAGAGTTGTATGGGTTGAAGCAAGCACCATGTGCTTCGTACACCCAGATCGATAGCTACTTCACTAGGTTGGGCTTCACCAAGAGTGAAGTGGATGCAGACCTGTACCACATAGTGGTGGAGGGTAATTTTTTTATCATTTTGTTATATGTCGACGATTTGATTTTGATAGGTGATGATCAGCTGATCAAGTCTTGCAAGGAGGATCTCGCAAGAGAGTTTTAGATGAACGACATGAGGCTCATGCATTAATTTCTAGGTATGCAAGTATGGAAGGGTGATGGGGAACTGTTTGTGTCTGAGGGCAAGTATTCTAATGAGATACTCAGGAGGTTTCGCATGGAGAGAAGCAAACCCATGGAGACTCCTCTAGTAGGTAACTGGAGGAAGGAGGATGCCACTTCAGGGGAAGTAGTGGAAGCTACTGTTTATAGGAATCTTGTGGGTTCACACATGTATTTGGTGAACACATGACCCAATATGTGTTATGTAGTTAACCACCTTATTCAAGTGATGGTTAGGTCTACCAATTTGTATTGGAATCTAGGAAAGCATGTGTTGAGATACCTTAGAGGCACTACTCAATATGGATTGTGGTACAGACGGAAGAGGGAGTGAAGCTTCAAGGCTTCACTGGTGCAGATTGGGTAGGGAGTCCATCCGACATGAAGGGCACACTAGGAGGGATATTTAGTATTGGGTCATCAACAGTTTCTTGCTACAGAAGAAAACAAATATTAGTTTCACTGAGTTCAGCAGAGGTAGAGTACATGGTAGCTAGTCACACTGCATGTGAGGCCATCTGGATGACGAAGATTCTGGTTGGTTTGTTTGGTTAGAAAATGGATCCAACTATGATTTACTAAAATAATCAGAGTTGTATCAAACTCTCTGAAAATAAAGTTTTTCATGATCGGTCCAAGCATATAGATATTTGATATCATCATCTTCGAGATTATGTATTGAGGCGGATTATGTTGTTGAAGTACATTCTCGTGGAGGAGAAAGATTCTGACATTTTGAAAAAGGCATTGTCAAGATGTACATTCGAGTTTCACAGAGACAGGATTGGGGTGGCTAATAATACCTTTCTTGTTGAGAGGTAATGTTGAAAAATGGCAACAAGAAATTCTAGTTTAATTTGTTCTTGAATTAAACTGTGAATTAAAATCAAATTCTATTCTCATAGCAACTTGTAAATAGTTAATTAAGTTTAATTAACTTAATTATATTAGGAAATTTGAGTTGGAATTATTTATGTGGTCATGCATATGTTATCCCTAAATTTTAGGGGTCCAAGATGAGTTTATTTGAGTCGTAATTAGATAACTCATTTTGAATGAGTTATAGACAGTTAAACTAGTTCTAACTATTTGTGGAACTAGTAGAGGTCTAGTAGTGAGTTGGTGCATTGGTACATCCATAGTGCTACTCTAGTTAACTGAATATTCCATCATGAGAAACTCATGCATGTCAGTTTAGAGAAATACCAAGTTGAGACTAGAGTGCAGGGACAATGTACTATTAGTCATATGATGATCCAAGTTGTACAGGTCATGCATGCAATCAGAGAAGGATCTATTTTCGGATTGCACAGTTATGGAGGAAGGATTTCCCAATTAAATATGTGTTGATCCTCACAGGAATTGCACAAGGAAATAGGGGCTTGGAAGGAAGTAGAATTAGCTAAGTGTTGGCTATAACAGGCTTGTGAGGTAGAGAGTTGATCATACTTTTGCCGGAATTGTTCTAATGAGAACAAGCTTTGTATTATCACTCAAATTTCAAATTAATGAAATATATAATCTGCATTTTGAGCAATGGATTTTCCCAAAGAAAAATTGTGTTATGTGTCTTTGATTATCTTCCTCTTGTCAATTATTGTTTTCATAGATCTATTGGTTTCCTTTATTTAAAGAGTAGAGTATATTCTTGTCATATTTTTTAGTACATTACATGAGTTGTGAATCTACAAGGAAATGTACATGGTATCAGAGTTGAAGACATTATACTAGAGGAGATTTTGAAGTTTTGAGTTTTGGGTTATAGGTGAAATATGAATTTGCAATACATACTTCAAGATCGGAAAATGGCTTTCTATGTTTTGAGGCTCGAGTATGCCTTGGAAGGTAACTCAAATTATATAGCATGGAAGGATGGGATGGAGGCATTGCTAGAGGATAATGGTCTTAAGAAATTCATTGACCAAGACATTCCTAAGCGAGCAACATCAGATGCAGGTTGATATTAAAAATATATAAATGGTCTTATGATGGACATACATGATGATATTAGCATAATGTCACCTAAGATAGTGGAGGAACATATCAATTGGATTTTAAGACTGAAGAAAAACTTGCAAGAAAGAAAGCTAGTAGAAGTAAGATTGTTGTCATAGGAATAGGGAAGAAAACAAATAAATGGATATATACTACACGAAGAGATGGATCTAGTAGCTCAAGTCTGAAACAACAACAAGAGGAAGAATCTAGAGGTCACATATCATTTTCCAAAGGATGAGGAAGAGGTAGAGGAAGAGAATTTAACTACTATAGATGTGGAAAGCTTGGACATGTGGCATATGAGTGTCCAAAAAATAGAGAGACGAGCCAAAGGAATGTTGTCACTTCTCTAGTTGAGGAACTGAAAGCAGAGATGTAGGAAGTTGAAAATGTGCTAGAAATAGGAGAAGTCTTGATGATGAAAAAGGTGTTGATTAAGTAGGAGAAGGATGTTTTCAAACCAGTCCAAAGGAAAGGTTTATTATGAATCATTTGAAATTTTCAAGGGAAATGTTCTAAAGTGGTGATTGATAGTGGAAGTAATGATAACTTGGTGTCTACAGAGGTTGAAGAAAAACTGAAGTTGAAGAGGAAAAATAATCCAACACCCTATAATGTGTCTCAACTGTAGAAAGGGCATAAAATTTTGGTGAATGATCGGTGTGAAATTGAAATTCAAATTGGAAGCTACAAGGATAAGATCTTCTGTGATGTGATGGCGATGGATATGTGTCATATTTTATTGGATACACCATGGCAATTTGACAAAGGTGTTGCACATGATGGAAAGATGAATACTTATAAGTTTAAGAAGGATGGCATGAATCATACTTTGCTTCCACTAAAAGAATAAGGCACTTATGAAACCAATTATCCTAAATCTTTTTTCATGAGTGGAAAAAAAAATTGCAGTAGTTGAAGAAAGAAGAGTTAAATTTTTATATTGTTTGTAAACCGAGAGTAGTTCTTACATCCACCACTATTTCTGATTTGCCTTTAGAAATTAAAGAATTTTTGGAGGAACACCATGACATTGTTGTGGATGATTTTCCAAGTGCACTACCACCAATCATAATTGTCAGTCATCATATTGAATTGATACCAGGATCCATTTTTCCTAGCAAATATTTTATCGAATGACGCCTAAGGAGAATGACGAGATCAAAAAATAGGTGCAAGTATTGTTGGAAAAAGGGGTCATCTATGAAAGCCTTAGTCCATGTGTAGTGCCTATTGTTTTGAGTGCAAAGAAGGATGGTGGATGGTGCATGTGTAGAACTTCCAAATCTTTGAATAAAATCACAATGAGGTATTAATTTCCCTTGCCACACATTGATGATTTTCCGGATTGTTTAAGTGGTTCTAGTTGGTTTTCAAGGATTGATTTGAAAATCAGGTATCATCAGGTTAGAATAAGAGATGGATATGAGTGGGAAAATTCATTTAAAACTAATGAGGGACTATATGAATGGATGGTTATGCCATTTGGATTGTCTAATGAACCCAGTACATTCATGAGATTAATGAATGTGGTACTAAAAGAATTCACAAGGAAGTTTGTAATTCTTTACCTGGTGTTGATGGTGTTAGACTTGCCAACATTTAGGGGTTTCCTCGAAATCAAGTCCCAATTATACCTCACACCATTTGGAGTAGGATACCCATCTGGAATATGGCTAGGTTGTCGAAGTAGTGGGATTTAGTGTTATTCCTTGGCTGCGATAACGCATAGAATGATGTATTTGTTACTTTGGTAAAACAAGTGTATAGCTTTGTGAAGGGTCAAGTGTAGTGCATGAGAGGTTATAACACGATGAAGGGAAATTGAGTGAGCCCCTTAGAAGCCTGTAATAGTATGCAGCTTGAAAGGAACAAATGAGCATAATAGGCATCAAAATTTAGCCTGAAAAATAGTACACAAGTTAACCATGATGGAAATATACAACAACATGCATTCAACAAGATTCATATTAATGAAAAATAAATCATTCATAAGCGTTAGCGTAAATTAAATAACATATATTTCAAGCATAACAAGAATGGTCATACTATATTTCCAACAGATGCATGAAAACATATCAGCTCTGAGATTTTATTAAAGTGAAAGTCCCAAGCATACATATACAATTGATGAACCACTAGTCCCAATAGTGGAACATGAAGTCAACACCTTCTCCCCTAAAGAAAGATAGTCCCTCTATGGTACGGAGAAGCCAAGGCTCAAAACTCCTAAGCTTATGATCTTAAGCCAAAATCGCATCCAAAATCCCCTTACATGACTAATGAGGGTATATTTATAACCAAAGGGGTGACTATTCATCAACCCTTGTGACTCTTTGACTTCATTCAATTTTGACCTTTGGACTTGATTTCGAAATGGCTCTTCACATTCCACAATTGACACTTGGAATTTCACTTACAATTAATTACAAAAAAATTACAATATCGCTCATACCCATATAGGAAAAACTTGGGTAGAGTCAACTAGACATCCTAATAAGACAAAACGAGTTAAGCTTGTGTTTTGGGAAACTCTAGCTCAACCACCTCAACTTGTATCTTCTCGGTCACATATCAGTGCCAATCCTTGTACTATGTAATGAATTCCCCAAACTATGTGATGGGATTAGGTTGGAAGAAGACTCTAGCCTCCATTGCATCTGATTAAACTAATTTGGAACCGGTTTGAATTTCCTTCTTCAACAAGAGTAACATGGTGTTGATTTGGACAGAGCCAACAATGTACTTTTGCAAATGTGGAGACTTATGAACTCCAAACACTCTGAGGAATTTACCATCCAGTGAGGCAAACCAATCTAATAACTCTTACACTGCTTCCATTGCCCCATGGGATATGCAAGGTGGTTCTTCCTAAAAGATTAACATGTACAATGGAATGAGGAAGTGATCATTCTACTTTTTAGTTACTCCTTTGTAACTTCTCTCTGAAAGAATCTTGTAGTAAATGTGCATCGCAATTTCTTTGGGTGACCAAGTCCAACTCATGCCACAAAAAGAGTTCTAAGTACAAATTGCATCCAATAAGTAGGCAGACATGTAGAATATGGATTTCTTACCTTTGGGAGGATTCTTAGCGTTATTTGCATGGATCCTCAATTGTTGAGCTATCAAATCTGACCAATTGAATGGTTTTTCTTCATTCACAACCTAATTAAGCAAGAATGCCCAACCTTCTGGAAAGGTCTAACCACTGGTTTGACCATAAATCTGACAACATAATATTATTAATTATTGATAATATTTCCTGAGATATTTGGTCTTGTAAGTGTTGTTGGGTGTTTGGTGGAATTTGGAAGGCTCTTTCACCGAACTTTTGACAAATAGCTTTGTTCTCAAGTAGTTGGTGACCGCATAGAAGTGGGAATCCATGAAAGATTCTGGTAGCAGAAAATGATACATAGTCTAAAAATCATGTGCCATAAAATATGCAAGCCTTTGTCCACTGGCACTGTTGAGAGTCATGGTCTTGTTATTTTTTTGGGACAATACCCAGTTGACAATATCTTCACATGGAAAATCCAAGTACCTGCATGAAATCTTGTGTAATCCTAACCTTTGGAAATTGGCATACACATGTTGACCTTCTAGACTTGATTTGAATCTTTTTACTAAGAACACCTCATTCACCTTCTGGCATGTAATGTCTGACTCTTTCTGTATGAATAGCTAAGTGTGAGAAAATTGGAAAATTCACTAGAGTAATCTCAACTACCTCCCCCGTGCTTCTCTTTCTAGTGCCCTTTGAGACAAATATTTTTGGAACTGATCAATAAAAGTTCTCAAAAAATCCAGTACCTATAGGATAAAAATGCACTCATGGCAAACATAAATTTTTTCAAGCAAACCGAATCACAAAGCAAGATCAAGCTAGAAACCACAAGATTGAGAGGGAAAATTGCACAATTTTTTGGACTGAGGGAAGAGACTACCCTCATGAACTGTGCATTGTGTAGTCTCAGCAGTCAGGGGTGAGGCTTGAGGCTAGAGAACGTGCAATACCTAGTCTCAACCTGTGTAGAGTGAAGGAGTGGCTATGCATTTTGCAGTATCAGTGGCCAAGGATGAGGCTTGAGCCTTAGAACTGCACAACGCATAGTTGGTAAAGAAAATGGCTGTGTATTACGTAGTATCAGATGCCAAGCATGAAGCTTGAGCCTTGGATTTGTGCAATGCCCAGTTGATCATAGAAATTGCTAGCGAAATAAGGTGAATAATTGCCTAGGAAGATGATAAGAAGGTGAAGTATCTGAGTGATGGTGCAATTAAGAGTAAAAATCTTACTAAGGTAAGGATAGACCAATGAAAATCAAGTGTAGAATATCAACATGCAAAAGTAACAACAAGCATGCATAGGGAGTTGTCGAAACAGTGACCACTAATGGGTAAAAATAAGAAGTTGATACGACACTTGTAAAAAGTGAAAAACAGATCGAACCAACACTTGTAAAAGCTAATATAAGATAAAACACCAACAAATATGAAGAGAAGCAAGACAAATATCCCTCACATAAGCAAAATGAAAAAAATCGATAGAAAAAGTGATAAAAAGCGACAAAATCAATACTCACCCAGAAAAGTAGCACAAACTCAATGGAAAGTTCGTTTATCTCCTGGGAAAGCTAGAGCTCCAAGATCAAGTGTGAAAGTGATCTATAGGGGTGTCCATTATATATATCTAGGTTGGTTAGGGTTTCTTACGCACATGCCTAAAATCAAGGAAAAAGCGCCACTTGACTGAAAATCATAATTACCAGTTTAGTGGACTGAACTAGACATCAATTGGGAGACTCATATTTTTCAGGGATTCCAACCCTGCTTTTTTGGGAAAGTAATTTTTAAAATTGGCAAAGGAGATTACATAATTCTTGAGCTCAAGGGGTTGGGTAATTCCTTCCCTAAGTGAATTGCACATTTTCTGATGAGAATGATAGCTCTGCACAATTTCTAAGCTCAAGGTTGGCCTTCCTTCCAATATTGTGCAATCTCTAAAGGAAAGGCTGGAAAATATGCAACGTCAAGGAAAGATAGAGCTTGTGTCTGAAAGGTATTAAATCGGGATCGAAACAAAAAGTCACAAGCATTGCATGGAAGATAGGTCTTCATGATACCATGAATATTTGACGAAAATGAATGATGAGATTCTGTGGATAGAAGGAAGGCACCAAAATCTAAACATGGGAAAACATTTGGAGTGTTGTTGTAGCAGCTAGAACACGACGACATACTGGTAGAACTCCAGCTTTCTGTATGGGTCTTAATTCATGTAAAGTAGGACTAACTCTTTAGGAAGTATTGTTTGTTTCATTGATCACCATAGCTTATTTACTTAGCTCAAGTTAAATATATAGTCCTTACCATTCTCTTAATCGGCGACAAACTAATAAATACAAGTAAAAATCAGTTGTTTTGATTGGGGATGGGGATTATATAGATACACAAGTGAAAAAGGATTGTCAGAGTCTTGGTTTTCATCTCTGGTGTTTCTCCACTGCCAGCAAGCCTAGACAGTACCCCGACGAAGTCATTTTAGGGGCACAAATATTGGTCTGTTGACAACAAACCTAGACAATACCCTCTCGGAGTTGCTTTCTTCACCTGCCTATTGACAAGGTTAATCCTCTCTACGGATAGAGACAATCCCTCTAGCCCAATTAGTGGGTCTAGCAACTGAAGTGACGATCAACTAGACATCTTCCTAGGTTATAATTGAAAAGTAGAAAAAAAGAGATGACCTACCTCATTCTGATGCTATTATGATTTCGTTTGTTGAGGGCCTCGAACCGCTTGTGTCATGGGCTTGTTCATGCTTATTTCAATGCTTATGTACCTGCACAAGCGATCAAGAGACAACAAAGCATGCCAAAACCAATAGCAAATCCAATGACAACCTACTTAACTGATCAATGAATGTCAAGCTAATAAATACATGAACATATATATTTTGGGAAGATCAACATGCAGCTTTATATTATTTGAGGAATAAAGGGAAGCTTACAACCATATCCTTGATGTTGAAAGACTCTCCTTGAGTGGTAATCCAATTCCAAACCAAGAAACTGCCCAAGCACTCCTTCTCCAAGTCTAATGAATAACCTTATGCACAATCTCAACATAAGGGTGAAAATAGTCATAGACCAACCATTTGGGTATGGGAGAGGATGAATTTATAGGCTGGGAGAGGGAGTTAAGAGTCCTCAAAAGATAGGATTAGGCCCACATCTCAAGGAGGTAGCTCATAGGGATAAGACAAAGAGGTCAAGTTAGGAGGATTCGACCTCATCTATGTGAAACCACCTCCATCTCGCCGCTCTGGAAGCTTCTAGATCATGAAGCTTCTCATCTCCTTTGGGAAAATTACCTTTCTGGGATCATCACGGGTATGCAAGGGAACACAACAATGCCATCGCAGGTCAAACACAGTGCAACAAGTGACCATCATTGTTTTGAGTCTCATAAGGGTGATGACTCTTATTTTAGGGTTTTAAGAGTTATTTATTCAAGGAAAGCTCAAGGCATTTTCCAAACAAATTCTTAGGAGGGATCTAAGCTATATACATGGATGAGTATACTATATAATGGTCATTTTTCTGGCACTTTGGGGTATCTCACAGGGAAGTGCAGGAGGTGTGACAAAATATTGTGTAACATATGCCCCCTAAAGCATGAAGGCAGAACAAGGAGTGATGGTTGAGATGCTTTACAACCTCTTGCAAGGATAAGGAAATGCATTATCAAGAGACCTGCAAATCAAATATGCAAATACATATACATATTATCTAAGATCAAGACATGAATCCACAACATGGACGCGACCATATAGATGATGAAGACTATATGAAAATATCCATGGTATGGGCATAGCCATCAAGATAATGAGGATCGTCATCAATATAAAGTCTCATGGTATGGTCACAGCCATCTGTATAGTAGAAACATGTGTACAATCATGAATGACATATAACTCCATGTAGCCTGAGTCATAACAGACAAGACTCAAGGTCTTGCGCTCCCTTCCTAACCTGATCAACGTATGAATCCTAACATGCGAATAAATGTATTGAAGTTGAACATGCTAGAAAACCACCTGATTACCGACCAACGATGTGGACTGTTAACAGGCATGAGAGAAACCAACAATAATGATAATGGCTCTCAAGGTACAAAAATACAATCTATGAATTTGATAATGAATCTGAAGTCGAACACTCGTAGAATCACCAGATAAAAATTCGATAGTGAAGACCTTTCATCAGATGCGAAGAACTGGCCATTAGGGCATGCCAGCTCTAAGGTACTCATAGGGAGTTTCTAATTCATCTTCCTAGATAATGAGCTGGAGTTGACAGGAAGCGACCTGTCAAAGGAGGGAAATGATGAATCCCACATCATCGATACGAAGCAAGGAATAAAGTGGAATAATTTTCAAGACTTTAATAGTGACTCAAATAGTGTATAGGTAAATAACTGTAGATTTAACTTCTCTTGAACATTGGTGACACGACTCTGGAGTGTGGTAGCATTTGACTCGACATAGGACTAAAGGTCTTGATGACATAATGGAATGGTCAAATGAGAGGCAAAATTGATCACCCAAACCCAGGAGCACAAGTGACTAAGTGAGGATATCCTAAACCCAACATGAGAGTAGAAGAGTGTCATGTTCAAGAGCCACATGCTGCCTATACAAAGGTTGTCTCATCTTCTTCCCCCCCACTATTTCTAGCGAGTACCCCAATTATTTTTATCACAAGCTTGAATGGGATAGCATATGATTGTCATGTAAGTTCAGTCTTCAAATGAATCCATCCTAGTAAGTTTTACGAGCCCTAGGAGGGAGAAGCTCGGCCTCATCATGGTGATGAGTCTTTTGTTGTAAAGTTTTAATGAGTCCGACATAAAAATAACTTTTTATCTTTTTCATATTTAGAGAGTTTGAAAAAGTAATGAAAAAGAAAACTCCATCATGTCCCTTTTCATAATTTGTCCCTTGAATCCGAAAATGTACAAAACAATATTCGAGGGAACCTCTTGACCATGTCGACCATAGTGTACCTTTTTCGTAAATAGTCAATCTTAGCCCGAAAAATGGGTAAACATATACTAAGAGGGCTTCAATTCATTTAATTTAATGAGTACAGAAAGACAAGTAATTAGGAATACTTTCATTTTTCGAGAGTTAGAAAAGAGTTGAAATATGACTTTACCTAGAAGAATGAGTGGTATAAAAGGATAGCAACTGGTTTCGGTGATGATGGAACTGCTCAAAACATGTAATGGTCAAGAGGCTTGCTAATAATACCACTCATCGCAGATGTTCCTTAGGAAAGGGTAAAACAACCAAGTGAAAGTGAATGATTGGCCAAAGAGATGGTGGTGATGGAATGGTCAAACCAAGGCTCATATAGAAAAAAATAGTTAATAAAAATGGCAATCACGAGATGTAAAGTGCAAATGGTTTCATTTTTACACAATCTTGAAATGGAAACAAACTATTCTTGTATTTGGTTTCATTTTTACACAAGCTTGAAATGGAAACAAACTCTGCTCGAGATAAGTTTGCATGCCCCCAACATAAAGAATCAATTTGAGGACCTCAAACCGCTTGTGTCGTGGGCTTGTTCCTACTTCTTTCAGAGGAATTTTTTGACAAGTTTAATCCTCTCTATGGATAGAGATGATCCCTCTAGCCCAATGAGTGGGTCTAGCAACAGAAGTGATAATCAACTAGAAATCTTCCTAGGTTATAATTGAAAAGTAGAATGAAAGAGATGACCTACCTAGTTATGATGCTATTATGATTTCCTCTATTGAGGGCCTCAAACCGCTTGTGTCACGAGCTTTTTCCTACTTCTTTCAGTGCTTATGTACCTGCAAAAGTGATCAAGAGACAAAAAAGCATGCCAAAACCAATAGAAAATCCAATGACAACCTACTTAACTAATCAAGGGATGTCCAACTAATAAATATATGAGCATATATATTTTGGGAAGATGAACCAGCAGTTGTATATTATTTGAGGAATAAAGGGAAGCTTACAACCATCGTCTTGATGTTGAAAGGATCTCCTTGAGTGGTAATCCAAGTCCAAGCCAAGAAACCCTCCATGCAGTCCTTTTCCAAGTCTAATGAATAGCCATAGGCACAATCTCAGCATAAGGGTGAAAATAGACATAGACCAACCATTTGGGAATGGGAGAGGGAGTTAGGACTTCTCCAAAGATATTATTAGGCCTACATCTCAAGGAGGTAGCTCATAGGGATAAGATAAAGAGGTAAATTTAGGAGGATTCGACCTCATCTATGTGAAACCACCTCCAGCTCACTATTGTGGTAGCTTCTAGATCACGAAGCTTCTCATCTCCTTTGGGAAAATTACCTTTTTGGGATCATCGCGAGTATGCAAGGGAACAGAGTGATGCCATCATAGGTCAAACACAATGAAACATGAAACCATCAATGTTTTGAGCCTCATAAGGGTGATGACTCTTATCTTAGGGTTTTAAGAGTTATTTCTTCAGGGAAAGCTCAAGGCATTTTCCAAAAACAAATTAGGAGGGATCTGAGCTATATGCATGGATAAGTATACTCTTTAATGGTCATGTTTCGAGAACTTTGGGGTATGTCATAGGGAAGTGCAAGAGACGTGACAAAATACTATGTAATAGATGCCCCCTAAAGCATGAAGGCAAAATGAGGAGTGATGGCTAAGATGCTTTATGAGCTCTTGAAAGGATGAGGACACGCACTGTCATGAGACCTACAAATCAAAGACGCATATACATATACATATCTGAGATGAAGACATGAATCCAAATCATGGACATAGCCATCCGGATGATGAAGAATATATGAAAAGATCCATGGTATGGGAAAAGTCATCCAGATAATGAGGATCATCATAAATATAAAGTCTCATGGTATGGTCACAGCCATCCGTATAGTAGAAACATGTGTACACTCATGAATTCCATATAACACCATGTAGACTGAGTCATAACAGACAAGACTCTGGGTCTTGCACTCCATCCCGACCTGATCAACGTACAAATCCTAACATGTAAATAAATGTGTTGAAGTCAAACATGCTAGAAAACCATGTGATTACCAGCCAATGATGTGGACCATTAATAGGCATGAGAGAAACCACCAATAATGACAATGGCCCTCAAGGTACAACAATACAATTCTTAAATGTGATAATGAAGTTGAATTATAACACTTGTGGAATCACCAGATAAAAATTCAATAGTGAATACCTTTTTCCAGATGCAAAGAACTGACCATTAGGGCATGCCAACTCTAAGGTACTGATAGGTATTTTCTAAGTCATCTTTTTGGATAATGAGATGGATTTGATAGGAAGCGACCCATTGAAGGAGGTAAATGATGAATCCCCCATCATCGACATGAAATAAGGAATAAAGTGGAATAATTTTCAAGACTATAACAATGACTCAAATAGTGTATAGGTAAATAACTGCAGATTGGACTTCTCTTGAACATTGGCAACACAACTCCAAAGTGTGGCAGCATTTGACTCGACATAGGACTAAAGGTAATGATGACATAATGGAATAGTCAAATGAGAGGCAAAATGGATAACCCAAACCCAAGAGGACAACTGACTGAGTGAGGATATCCCAAACCCGACATGATAGCAAAAGAGTGTCATCTTCAAGAGAGACATGTTGCCTATACAAAGGTTTTCTCATCTCCATTTTCCCCCACTATTTCTAGTGAGTATCCCAATTATTTTTATCACAAGCTTGAAAGGTATAGCATATTCTTGTCATGTAAGTTCATTCTTCAAATGAATCCATCCTAGTAAGTTTTACGAGCCCTAGGAGAGAGAAGTTTGGCCTCAACATGGGGACAAGTCTTTCATTGTAAAGTTTTAATGAGTCTGACGTAAGAATAACTCGGTATCTTTTTCATATTTAGAGAGTTTGAAAAAGAAACAAAAAATGAAACTACATCATTTCCCTTTTCATAATTTTTCCCTTGAATTCGGAAAGGTACAAAACAATATCTGAGGGAACCTCTTGACCATGTCGACCAAGGTGCACCATTTTTGTAAATAGTCCATCTAATCCCGAAAAGGGGTAAACATATACTTACATCAATTCATTTAATTTAAAAAGTTGAAAAAGACAAGTACATGGAAATCTTTTCATTTTTCGAGAGTCAGAAAAGAGTTGAAAGATGACTTTACCTGGAATAACGAGTGGCGTAAAAGGATAATAATTGGTTCTGGTCATGATGGAACTACTCAAAACATATAATGGTCAAGAGGCTTGCTAATAACACCACTCATCACAGATGTTCCTCCAGTAAGGGTAAAACAACCAAGTGAAAGAAAATGATTAGCCAAAGAGATGGTGGCGATGGAATGGTCAAACCAAGGCTTATGTAGAAACAATCAGCTGATAAAAATGGCAATCACAAGATGTAAAGTGGGAATGGTTTCATTTTTGCATAAGATTGAAATGGAAATAAACTATGCTTGGATTTGGTTTCATTTTTACACAAGCTTGAAATGGAAACAAATTATGCTTGAGATAAGTTTGCATGCCCCCAACATAAAGAATCAAGTCGAGGGCCTCGAACCGCTTGCGTCATGGTCTTGTTCCTACTTCTTTCAGAGGATTTTTTTGTCAAGGTTAATCCTCTCTACGAATGGAGACGATCCTTCTAGCCCAATGAGTGGGTCTAGAAATTGAAGTGACAATCAACTAGACATCTTCCTAGGTTATAATTGAAAAGTACAATGAAAGAGATGACCTACCTCGTTCTGATGTTATTGTGATTTCCTTTGTTGAGGACCTCGAACTGCTTGGGTCACGGGGTTGTTCCTACTTATTTTAGCGCTTATTTACCTGCACAAGTGATCAAGAGACAAAAAATAATGCCAAAACCAATAGCAAATCCAATGACAACCTACTTAACTGATCAAGGAATGTCAAGCTAAGAAACACATGAACATATATATTTTGGCAAGATGAACCAGCAGTTGTATATTATTTGAGGAATAAAGAGAAGCTTATAACCATAGCCTTGATGTTGAAAGGTTATTCTTGAGTGGTAATCTAAGTCCAAGCCAAGAAACTCTCCAAGTACTCCTTCTCTGAGTCTAATGAATAGCTTTAGGCACAATCTCAGCATAAGGGTGCAAATAGACATAGACCAACCATTTGGGAATGGGAGAGAATGAATTTATAGGCTACGAGAGGAAGTTAGGAATTCTCCAAAGATAGGATTAGGCCCACATCTCAAGGTGGTAGCTCATAGGGATTATACAAAGAGGTCAAGTTAGGAGGATTCGACCTCATCTATGTAAAACCACCTCCATCTCGCTGCTCTGGAAGCTTCTAGATCATGAAGCTTCTCATATCCTTTGGGAAAATTACCTTTTTTAGATCATCACAGGTATGCATGGGAACAGAGCAGTGCCATCACAGACCAAACACAGTGCAACAGGTGACCATCATTTTTTTTAACCTCATAAGGGCGATGAATATTATTTTATAGGTTTAAGAGCTATTTCTTCAGTGAAAGCTCGCGACATTTTCTAAACAAAGTCTTAGGAGGGATTTGAGCTATATATATGTATGAGTATATTGTATAATGGTCATGTTTCAGGAAATTTGGGGTATGTCACAAGATAGTGTAGGAGGCATGACAAAATAATGTGTAACAGATGCCCCCTAAAGCATGAAGGGAGAATGAGGAGAGGTGGCTGAGATGCTTTACAAGCTCTTGAAAGGATGAGGACACACACTCTCAGGAGACCTGCAAATCAAGGACATATATACATATACATATCTGAGATCAAGTCATAAATCCATGGCATGGATGCAACCATATTGATGATGAAGACTATATGAAAAGATCCATGGTATGGGCACAACCATCCAGATAGAGAGGATCATCATAAATTTAAAGTCTCACGGTATGCTCACATCCATCCGTATAGTCGGAACATGTGTACAATCATTAATGAAATATAACTCCATGGAGCCTAATTCATAGTGGACAAGACTCAAGGTCTTGCACTCCATTCTGACCCGATCAACTTACGAATCCTAACATTTGAATAAATGTGTTGAAGTCGAACATGATAAAAAACCACCTAATTACTAGCCAATGATGTGGACCGCTAACAGGCACGAGAGAAACCACCAATAATGACAATGGATCTCAAGCTACAATAGTAAAATCCATGAATGTGATAATGAAGTTGAATTTGAACACTCATGGAATCACCCGATAGAAAGCCAATGATGAAGACCTATCGTTGGATGTGAAGAACTAGCCATTAGGGTATGCCAGCTCTAAGGTATTGAAAGGGAGTTTCTAAGTTATCTTCCTGGATAATGAGCTAAAGTCGACAGGAAATGACCCATCGAGGGAGGGTCATAATTATTCCCTCATCATCGACACAAAAGAAGGAATAAAGTGGAATCAAAATGAATGAGATCCAAGACTGTAGAAAAAAGTCAAACAGTGTATAGGTAATAGACTCTAGATAGAACTTCTCTTGAACGTATTGGCTACATGAATTCGCAGTGTGGTAGCATTAGACTCAACATAGGACCAAGGGTCATAATGACAAGGTGGAATAGTCAAATGAGAGACAAAATGAATCACCCAAACTCGGAAGGAAAAGTGATTGAGTGAGGATATCCAAAACCCAACACAAGAGTAGAAGAGTGTCATGTTCAAGAGTGACATGCTACCTATACAAAGTTTATCTCATATTCATTTTCCACTGATATTTTTAGTGAGTACCCCAATTAATTTTATCACAAGATTGAAGGGGATATCATATGCTTGTCATGTAAGTTCATTCTTCGAATGAATCCATCCTAGTAAGTTTTACGAGCCTTAGGAGGGAGAAGCTCGGCCTCATCATGGTGACAAGTCTTTTGTCGTAAATTTTTAATGACTCCAATATAAGAATAACTTGGTATATTTTTCATATTTAGAGAGTTTGAAAAAGAAATGAAAAATAAAACTCCATCATGTCCCTTTTTGTAATTTGTCCCTCGAATCCGAAAAGGTACAAAACAATATCCAAGGGAACCTCTTGACCATGTCAACCAAGGTGTACCTTTTTCGTAAATAGTCAATCTCATCCTGAGAAATGGGTAAACGTATACTAAGACAACGTCAATTCATTTAATTTAACGAGTTCAAAAAGAAAAGTACTCGAAAATATTTTCATTTTTTGAGACTCATAAAAGAGTTGAAATATGACTTTGCCTAGAAGAATGAGTGGTATAGAAGGATAACAACTAGTTCTAGTCATGATGGAACTCCTCAAAACATGTAATGGTCAAGATGCTCGCTAATAAGACCAGTCATCGCAGATGTTCCTCAAGCAGGGGTAAAACAACCAAGTGAAAGCGAATGATCAGCCAAAGAGATGGTGGTGATGGAATGGTCAAACCAAGGGCTATCTAGAAAAAATCAGCTGATAAAAATGGCAGTCACAAGATGTAAAGTGGGAATTGTTTCATTTTTACACAAGCTTGAAACGGAAACAAGCTATGCTTGGATTTGGTTTCATTTTTACACAAGACTGAAATCGAAAAAATTCTTGAGATAAGTTTGCATGCCCCCAACATAAAGAATTAATTCGAGGTACATTCCCCCAAGCTTCATCTCATTCACCTAAGTAGATTGCTTGTTACTAATAGGTGGATGGAATTAAGATTCACTTACGAGATCAAGTTAAAGACTCAACTAGGACTTTACGAGATCTGATCAAAGACTCGAGTTGGAAAGGGATTTGTTTCATTTTTTAACGAGCTTGACACGGGAAAAGAACTATTCTCATTACCTATTTCATTGTTTAACGAGGTTTACATAGTGAAAAAACTATCCTCATAATCCTTTGTTTCATTTTTTAATTAACTTGACACAAGACAAGGAACTCTGCTCCTTTTTCCCTTGTTTCATTTTTTAAGGAGCTTGACACAGGACAGGGAACTCTGCTCCACGATGCTTGTTTCATTTTTCAAGGAGCTTGACACAAGAAAAGGAAATTTTCTCCATGGTCCTTTGATCACCGACTGAAAGAGGCCATGGATTCCAAGAGTTTCTCATCATATGGGAGGACAACACTCTGGAAGGATACATGTCCAAGGATCCAATGGAAAAATTGGAATCCAATGCCCCCAGTACATGGTGTACTACATCACCTACTAGATCATCAGTCGATGTGGGCATGGAATAGGTGGCCACATAATTAACCTGTGGGGGGGTGATGCCTCTTGCACATAAGAACCATTTAGGGATGATGGCTAAGTGGGAGTTGATTCAAGACCAAAGAATGTAAGCTGATCAATGATCACAATGCTTCCTTCATGGGGGAAACACATCACTCAAAATAGAGAAGAAACAAGAGATCTTATGACATAAACATAGTCATGGCCAAGATTTAGATTAAAATCTAAAGGGCCTTGGACAACCATCACATCTATATAGAAAATGTTTCCTCCCAAAGTAATAGGTAACTTAGGAAGGATACCTAATGGTTTATTGGTTCCTCTGCTAAAAATTAACAGATTCTGGGTGACAGGGACAAGCTGAGGAGAACCTAAAGATTTCCATGTAGTTGAGGAGAGGATACTAACATATGCGCCCACGTCTATGACTATGCTAGGTATGTCCATATGGTAAGCTTGTATTGTAATCTGGAAAGGCACATAAGATGGAAGGCGATATCCTGCTAGTTGACTCCAATCAAAACAAGTGACTAAACTACTCAGAGGGGGTGTTGTAGGAACGTGAGAGCTACCCTCTTGCTTAGTGGGAATAGGAGAGATTCTCTCATGCACCTTGGGAACAGGAGGATTTCCCTCCAATTCATTTGAAACTAAAGACACCAGAAGAACCTAAGCAGTATGAGGTTTACTCTCTACCAAAAAGGTACGATTAACTAAAAGTGGAGTCAAGTCTAACATTTTCTCAACCAATGGTTATCCAAGAATGGACTCACGAGACTCACTTTCACAGAGAGTGGGGTTGACCAAATATGACTTTCGATTAATCACGGGATCAACTAGTGAAGGATCAGGGGAAATCTTTCGATACCTAGTCAGAAGACGAGGTTGAGTAGCTGTAAGGTTTTCCAACTCTTTGGAAGCTTCATCCATAAGAGGAAAAAGGTGAATGGGATGATTACTTTCACACAACTTACAGGAAAATTTGACTTTTCCCTTTTTCCCATAAGATTTATTGTTACTAGTTGAGGTATCGTCACTAGCATGATCGCCAGAGGTCGGTGACAAAGGTCGATGTGGACCTATGGACCACACTTCTAAGACTTTGGGAATACTAGTACAATTCTGAAGAAGGTGGTCACCCTTACATAACATGCAAGATAATTTTACTTTATGGGGCTAGTTGGAAGTTTTTATACATCAGTTGCATCTGTAGCAATGACTGATTGGTTGCCCCCTTGCTTATTTTACTTCTTCTTCTTCGTCCTCTTCTTCTTCTTCTTAGCTTCCTGGTTACTAGAATCCAAACTTTCATCAGGCAAAGAGGAAGAATGGGGAGAAGAAATAGGCAAAGAAGGGAAGGGGTCAACTTTAGGATCAACATGAGGTTGATGTTGTTCAGGTGGAGGAGAACTTGGTTGAAAAGCAATTTGGATACTCGGAACCACCGAGGTCGAAAATAACCAAACTGGAAGACCAATGGTAAATCTAGGAAGGGACAACGTCATCATATAGGGAGCACCAGTATCTCCGAAAGAAGGAAAAGGACTAGGATTCCCATCAGAGGGGTTTCCTTGATTGATAGACTCAGGAAACATTGCCATTAGTATTAACCCAATATCTACTAAGGATTATTTCCACAGGAAGGATGTTGTTCCACGGTCAATTAATTTATTTCAGAATTTGAAACAAAAACTTGGCCTTTTCATGTTTTAAGAGTCGAGAAAAGGACAAAAGGTGACTCTAGCCACTTTTGTTGGTTTAGTGAGCTTGAAAGGACAAGTGCTCAATGATATTTTCAAATTTAAGGAGTCAGAAAATATCGAAATGACTACTCAGGATACTCTAGGAAAAAATTATTACCAGGTAACTGTGGAATTAAATTTAAACCTTAGCAAATAAATTTACCAAGGAATTGACATATGTGCAGGAAATATCCCTAAATGTTGTGTTCGATGTATCACGTTTATAGGGCGAAAGACTCGGATTCCTATGGATAAAGGTTTTCAACCTATGAAGGTCTCCCTTTATATGCTTGATGGTATGAGGAGCAAAAGTCTATGCTAGCGTTGTCTAATGCAAGAGAGAACGATAGCTGCTAAGTTTTAAAGATGTTGGGACACATCTCTAGCCTGGACCACTAAATATGAATGTTAATGTTTCAAATTCTCCTTAGATTAATTGATATATTTTAAAGTTTATCTTGGAATTATGTTTTGATTTCAAGGCCTTAACGATGTTACCTGTTCCTAAAATGAAAACTAGATGATGAAACAAAATCCTTCAATTCAATGAAAGCTAGCTACGTAGGGAAGAAGATCACTCAACTCGTGCATCAAACCAAATGCAAAAGTGCATCTATGACAATCTTTAAATGCTAAATAAAAAATATGAAATATAATCTTTCATATGATAAACAAATGCAAACCCAAAACAAACCTTGAAGCAAAACTAACTTAAGATATAATGATGATTTTTCTCTTTTTCAAAATGCAACTAATGTAATCTAGTGAAAAGGTAAAAGAGAATTCAAGCAAGCCAACAAATATGAAGATCTCTTTCACATTAATGATTTGAATGCAACTCAAAAAATGATTCAAAAAGATGAAAATATAAACACTTTCACTTTCACTTTTCAAAACACAAAGCTCAAAGAAAACACTTCCTTTTGATTCAAATGAGACAATCAATTTGTAATATATTGTTTGTCAAATGGAACTTCAACGACTTTCACAGTATCTACTAATGAAAACAACTTAATTCACAGGAACCAAAAGCGATATGCAAAGGATGTTTGAACACACAAAGACCTTTCAACAAAGGTAATTCATCTCTAATCTCTGATGAGAAGACCAACGAGTGGGCGAAGTTTGACCTAGAAGACCTAGAAACCCTAAAAGGCTAATTAAACTTCAAGCAAACTTAAACCAAGTTAAAAGGTAATTGCAATCAGAAAATAAGAGAGTCAAGCAAAATCACACTAGTAAATCATTGGGAGAAGGCGAACAGAACTGATAATAAGAATACAAACCCTAATTTTTTTTATCTTCTATAATCATCGCACTTGTCAAGAGGAAAGTAGCGATCATCGCTACTGTAATCAATAAAACCGTGATATCATCACGACTATCAGGGTCAAAAACATGATGGTTGAGAAAAGCAAAGAAAAACACAAAATCTTCAAGAACAAATCAAATCAACAAACTTCAATCATCTATAGAAAGTGAGACTGACTACAGATAAAAAATGAGGTCTAAGAATGAATGGTTGATCAACTTCATCAAAATACAAGGTGAAGAAAGAGAAGGAAAGGGTCATAGGCTCCCCAATGGAGTGGCCATTTTGTTGGCAAGGTTAATGCTTTCTGCAGACAAGGACGATCCATCTAGCCCAATGAGTGGGTCGAGCAACTGAAGTGATAATCAACTAGACATCTTCCTAGATTATAATTGAAAAGTAGAACGAAAGAGATGACCTACCTCATTCTAATGCTATTCTGATTTCCTTTGTTGAGGGCATCAAACCTACTTGTGTCACGAAATTGTTCCTACTTCTCTTAGTGTTTATGTACCTACACAAGTGATCAAGAAACAACAAGGCATGCCAAAACCAATAGAAAATACAATAACAACCTACTTAAATGATAAAGGAATGTCAAGCCAATACATACATGAACATATATATGTTGGGAAGATGAACCAGTAGTTGTATATTATTAGGAAATAAATGGAAGCTTACAACCAAAGCCTTGATGTTCAAAGGCTCTCCTTGAGTGGTAGTCCAAGTCCAAGCCAATAAACTCTTCAAACACTCCTTCTCCAAGTCTAATGAATAGCCTCTAGGCACAAGCTCAGAACAGGGGTGAAAATAGACATAGACCATCCATTTCGGAATGGGAGAGGATGAATTTATAGCCTAGGAGAGGGAGTTAGAGCTTATCCAAATATAGGATTAGGTGCACATCTCAAGGAGGTAGGTCATAGCGATAAGACAAAGAGGTAAAGTTAGGAGCATCCGAACTCATCTATGTGAAACCATCTCCATCTTGCCACTCTGGAAGCTTTTAGATCACGAAGCTTCTCATCTCCTTTAGGGAAATTACCTTTTTGGGATCATTGCAGGTATGCAAGGGAACAGAGAGATTCCATCGTGGGTCAAACACAGTGCAACAAGCGACCATCATTGTTTTGAGCCTCATAAGGGCGATGACTCTTATCTTAGGGTTTTAAGAGCTATTTCTTTAGGGAAAGCTCAAGGCATTTTCCAAACAAATTCTTAGGAGGCATATGAGCTATATACATGTATGAGTATACTATATAATGTTCATGTTTCGGGAACTTCGGGTTATGTCACATGGAAGTGCAGGAGGCGTGACAAAATACTGTGAAACACTCCCTCTGTAGGAAGCCTTTCTCTTCTTTCACCCTTTATTTATTTTTTTCATTTTATTCATAGAACTATGCATCAACACATATTGATTTCATAGGGAGGAAGAGGGATATAGACTTATTAAGAGCATAGGAGGTTGTCCCTTCAGAAAATGATATTTATACACCTCTGAAACATAGTTCAGTTGTTAACAAGGAAAGACCAACCAATCATTAAAATTGATTAAAGTAGGTACTACTAGTTATAGATTCAAGCATCGTGATTCCACTATGTTTCTCTTTGAGAAATAATGAATTTTCCATTAGGGTATCATTGACTAAAAGGTGCAATATCCATGCAAAGAGAGGTAATAAACAAATAACCAAGCATTGGCAATAGAACAATTTCGTCTTGAAATTCACCATTCTTGCTTTGGAAACCAAACATGGTCTCATGCGGAAGATATTTTCAACTAAAGGGGTAGGGTGGAGGAAAATCAAAACCAAATAAAAACAAAGAAACACAACTACCCCTACTCCTAAACTAACTGAGAAAAGGCCTAGGTCATGTAAAATGAAACTTCCAATGTAATCACCAAAGTATTTCCTGACCTGAGCGAGAGAGGGTATCAACAACAAGAGAGCTATTCAAGAATAGTAGTAGAAAAGAAAGATAAATCATGACATGCTATAACATTCAAAGACTTAAAATGTAGGCTGAAAAATAGATGAGGAAAGAACATGTGAAACATTTTGCAGATGCATTATGGACTTCATAGACATTGCAACAAGATGACATGCAAAAGAATTCTTGAGAACTTTCAACTTGCAAAGCAAAAAGAAGGTGACAAATTTTTGTTTGGCTAACAAGCTTACCAGGTATGACTTCTTCAATTATTGAGAAATAGGATCATGTAAAACAGATGGAGGATATGAAGATTGTGAAATAGGTTGATTTTCAATTTGTGGAATCGAATGATGAGGATTCTTGTGATATGAAGTACTATTATGATCATGATTGGAACTAGCATCAAGATTGCGACAACTTGACGTAACCATCAGTATAGGTTGAAGTGCCTTGAAAGCTTGCGGTAGTTCCAAGACATCAGAAAGTAGATCATCGAAAAATGGTGGTTTAGAAAAAATAACACTATAAAATGTGAAGTCATGACTAGATGAGTCGATGAATAGGTCATGACAGCCATGATTAGAAATACTGTCATCAGGAAGAAAAATATCCTCATGATCTAATGAATCATAGATAGGTGGAGATTGAAAACAAGAAATTTCACTCTATGTTTCTTCAAAATGATCATATCATGGATGGTAAAAATCGGGAAGAGAAGACGTTTCCTCTCCAAATTCATATGTAAAACTGACATTCGATGAGTCCTAAGTGAAATTAGAATTAACATCTTCATAAAATGATTCTTCAAAAGATACAATAGGTATGAAAGAATCATGGAAAATGTCAAGATAATGATGGAGAGGTCAAAAAGGAGAACGTCAACTTTCATCGCAAAGTCTTGTTCAGAAATAAAATCCCACACATAATCATCGTAAATGATATCACAAGTTGGTTGGTCAATACTAACTCCATCCTAAATTTGATCCTGATGAACATCATAAGAAACGATTGAAATGGGTGGGTATAACAACTCACAATCAAGAGGACCAAAGGAACCAATGAATGGAGGACAAGGAGAAAGATCATCACTAGAAACATCAAATAGAGGACCAAGGGAACCAATGAATGGAGGACAAGGAGAAAGATCATCACTAGAAAAATCAAATAAATAGTCCAAAATTTCATTTAAATTTTTGAATATGTGGGTTGGGAGAAGATGGTGGTAGATCAATGGATGGACTCTTAAATTCCCCCACCTCATCCTGTATAAATGGATTTGGTTGATGAAAAGAAGATGAAGATTCACTTGGAACATAAACTTTCTTCGTCGCATATTTAAGAGCTGCATAACTAATATATGTTGGAAGACTTTTGAAACATTCATATTCTTTTGGATTCATCAAAATATGAACAAGAAATTAGAACTTCTCTTTCAAAAAATTCCAATCAATATCATCTTCAAAAAATTCATAACATAAATGAATGAAGCGATCATGAAAATCATTCAGGTTCATCAGGTTCTTTTTGTAGATGCATGATTTTTCTGTAAACATATTTAAAATCATACATGTCAAAGGCACAATAAAGCTCCTTGACTAGATGTTTGAAAGAGTGAATTGGAGCGGCTGGAAACATGTAACACCACTCCTTAACGTGTGCTACAAATGTGAGAATGAACAACCTACAAGCGGTATCCTCATAGTGAATATCGTAATGAGTGAAAAATTCAAGAAAGTGAGTGGTGTGCCCAATAATGGTTGTTCCACCCTCATCATTGAACCTCATATTTGACAAGTCATTAATTATGCCCTTAAGAACTTTCAGATTTGGAGTTATAGAAAAAAAATTTGGGTTAAGATATGGGAAGAATCCCTTAAAATATAGTAAAGTTTGCAATAGACATCACAGGCTCATCTTCTCATCTAGCCCTCCTTCTAGCACCAGAAATGTTGACAGTGCTAGACCCGCTAACATTCATGGGGTCTCCCTGATTTGAAGTCCTAATTGTTATATTATGAAACTATAATAAAATTCCACTTTATATAGCTCAGTTTATGGAGATGATTGTTTCATTAAATTACTCTTTTTTATAGGACCAAAATTGACCTAAAGATCACTCAAATCACACAAGGGAAAATTTACTTATGAAGAAAAACCCACATATGTACATTTGCACAAGGTTTGCCCTAAATCAAATTGGACACCCTTGCAAGCCTATAAATACAAAATACCTTAAGCTAATTTGGATATCACCAAGCATCTTCTTCTTATCTTCTTCATTGTTTGGCTTTCATAGGTCTGAGGCAAGGATGACAACAGAAGTTATCTCTGATATATTTTGATGTTGGAAACTTACTTCTAACACATATTTCATTAAATTTGGAAGTTTTTAATGGATCTAGAATTTAGAAGTTTAACTAGATTAAGTTTTTTCAAAATGAGGAATTAGAAAGTCACTTAGTTCACTAATTTTAATGTAGATATTCACCATTTTTTGTGTAAAAATTATCATGATAAGTTTTATAAAAAAATTTATATAAACTTGCTAAAGAAAATCTTTCACATCTTAATCTTAGATTCCTTACATTATCTATTTTAATAGTTTTTATGGTTTATATTAAAATATAAGTTTTCTAAGGTTATTTTATGAAAATAATGATGTGTATTTTACTATAATTAACCCATTTAATTATAATCGAATATAGTAAATCTCATGTATGTGTTAAGCTACAATTATTACTAAGAAAGTGTTGGCACAATTTAGAAGTCTATCGCCTTTGCAACACTAATAATATGGTTGAAGATTAAAAAACTCTCATAGATCATCCAATTTATACTCATATTGGAATTAAATTTCAAAATATTTGTGACGCTGCCAACCTTTTTGATTGTTTAACTAAACAAAATTATGATGGTCTTGAAACACTTCTTTTAATACTTTTTGAGCATATTAACAATAAAATTAGAAATAACTTTTAGTAATATCTTTTTACCCATTTTTGGTCTTAGTGGATGATAATCATCATTATCACCATCACAATTACATACTATTGTAGGAAGTTTGCACCATTTTAGAGTTGAGGAGAAAAAAAAATAGTATCAAATTAAATGTTTAGTGTGAGTAGTAGCATAATTTATTTTTATTTATTTTTTGTACTTTTATGTTAATAAAAAAGTTGATTGAGGCTTACCATATATGTCCTATATATACCATTATTTAGAACTTTAACTAAATTAAGTTTTTTCAAAATGAGGAATTAGAAAGTCACTTAGTTCATTAATTTAATGTAGATATTCACCATTTTTTGTGTAAAATTATCATGATAAAATTTTTAAAACAAATTTATATAAACTTGCAAAACCAAATCTTTCACATCTCAATTTGGATTCCTTACATTAACTATTTTAATATTTTTTATGGTTTATATTAAAAGATAAGTTTGTTAAGGTTATTTTATGAAAATAATGGCGTATGTTACTATTATTAATCCATTTAATTATAATCTGATATAGTACATATCATGTATGCGTTAAGTTATGATTATTTTTTTTCTCTGTAAAAACTAGCTAAGCATTATATTATATGTACAAAAAAAATTACAAACTGCATGACATGCCTTCCAGGGCCTGAAGAGTCACCCTGGGAATCCTGACTGTAGACCTTACAGCTCCCTCGCAGGGGCAGCTTCGCCAAAAACAAACAGAATTATCCATGTGAACAAAAGCTCCCACACAGGGGCAGCACCGAGCCATATTCTCAAAACAGTAGCAGAATTTATCAGATTCCCTGAAGACTAGACACATGACTGCCCACGCAGGGGCTAACAGCTAAGATAGACTTACCCATATACGAGACAGATGTAAGCATGACAGAGTCACTGGTGTCAGCTTTCAATTTAGACTTCCCAGAGTTAAGGCTTGACCATAGACTCGACCATAGACTCAACAGAATTAAACAAGACAGAGATAGAAGTAGCAAATGCCAGTAGACATGACTAGATAACAAAATCAAGACATTACCCGCAGCTGCGTTAATCTTGGAGACGAGCTGAAGAAGGAAGGAGGGCCGCGAGGTGTGCATCCGCCTCTTCATAGAGGCTCGTGTCTTCAACCACATATGCCCACCCATCACCTTCTGCGCGTCCTTCCCACATTTTCCACCATTTTTCCTTGTCCACAACTGGGGGGGGTGGCCCCACTGGAGGAAAGCGGTCTTGCAAGCTTGTTTCCCCCAAGCTTCCAGCTTCAGACGCTGGAGGCACCACATCAGTGTCCTTTTCCGCAGCCGATTGTTCTCCGGTGTCAATTTCCTTGCCCGGGCCTTCCAATTGCTTCTCCTGCGGGCCCTGGGGGTTTTCATCCTCTCCGCCTTCCGGAATTTTGGTAAACAGGATTGAGATGTGGGCATTAACGCCTGCGTTGTCCTCAGTGCTTGGCAGGGTGAATACCACAGAGCCGAAGGAAGGAAGCTCCGGTTTCCCTTCACTGGAACTCCCGACCTCCACAAATTGTCTAATGGGTAGCGGGGTTGCTCGAGCTCTCCTGTGACAATAGCAGCAGCAGCAGTGGTGATGCTCATCTGCTGCAGGGGTTCGTGAGGAGGACCCTCTCGATGGACCCCTTCTGCATGGCTGTCGTTCTCGAAATTTAACCATGGTAAGTCTAATGCTTCCTCTGTATGCTCGAGGGTGAGCTTGAAATTGGTAGCAGAAGCAATTTCTTTCCAATTCGCTCTCAGTTGCCCAGCTTTCACCTTGACTTCCTTCCCTTGGTAGCCGACAATTCCATTTCCAGAATTGTCGCTGCAAATTCGCGAATTGCCCTCTCCTTCCAGCCCAGCAACCAGAATGGCGGCAGAGACTAGTTTCCAGGCCGCAGGGTAATGAAAACGTCCTCGGCCGAAGCTCTCTGTGCTTCCGCGCCCACCAACTCTCCTCAGACCAGAATACCCTGCTCGACCCATCAAGCCTGTAATATTCTTCTCCATTCCCTCGTTGCAGGCGCTCATTAACTTCGCCCTGCTCCTCCATCTACCTCTCCTCTCCGCCATTAATTGCATTAACAGTTTGGGGGGTTCAATTGCCATATGACGGCCTTCTTCGGGGAGCCGTGGGGTTTACACGAGGCAGCCCATGCGTAGCATGTGGCACGCCCGTCCTTCTTGATCCGACACCCGCATCCGGGGCTTCATTGTCCCTGTGGATGAGACTCTCACATTCCTGCTTGAGTTGATTGCTGGGAATGATGTTCAGGTGTCCCTCAAGGAAGGGCTGGTCTGAGTCTACCCCTATATTAGCAAGAAGATCAGCTATCTTATTACCCTCTCTTTTAGTGTGATGAAAAGAGATGGCATTGTAGTTGCGTATTTCCTCAGCCATGCAGCTGAGCCTGGCCTCCAGTCTCCAGCTATTGGCTACCTTCCTGGCTTGCGACCCACTCTGAATGCGAGTGGCCATGTTTATGAGAATTTGAGAGTCTCCTTCCACAATTAACGGTTGAAGATTATGTCGTCTAGCTGTAAGTAATCCTTGCCACATACCCTCCAGCTCTGCTGAGTTGTTGGTGTCCCAGCCTAGGTTGCCAAAGTAAATCTGTTGCAGGATTCCTTGGTGATCCCTGATGATTCCTCCAAATCCTGCAGTACCCGGATTACCTTTAGATGCTCCATCAAAGTTGAGCTTGTATGAGTGCATAGGTGGAGCTTCCCAGTTTCCATCCTCCTTGCCTTTGCAATTTGTTGTCTGCTGTGTGGTTGGCTCCTGTGGCATTTGCAATCCCCAGTTGTTTAGGATATTTTTCTCATTATCTTCAGTGGGGAGATCCTGTTGAGTCCAAGTCTTCAATAGCATGGTTTCTTGGATGTTGGCGTGCACTCTGTTCCATATGTCCTCCTTATTCGAGCTAAGGTTTTTGAATATGCGCCTATTCCTTTCCTTCCATATATTCCACAGCAGAATACCTGGGATTATGTTCCACAGGTGGTTGAGCAGCCCACTGTTGTAGGGGCTTTTCGGCCATTGCCGTATGGTGTCTATTATGCCTCCCACCTCTCTGCATCGCCTTTGACTTCTGAATTCTACCTTCTCCCACATCTGAGTAGCAAGCGGGCAAGTATCCAGAAGATGCTGCAAGGTTTCTTCATTCTGATAGCAGTTGTGGCATAACGAGGGTCCTTGGAAGTTGCGCTTCTGCAGTTTATCCCATGTAAGAATCTTTTTATGCCCCACCATCCAAAGAAAGTGAGTTATTTTGGGCCAGGTTTTGAAGCTCCATATTCTTGCCCAGAGAGGATCCGGAATGGTGGTGGCACCTTCTAATAGATTATAGGCTTCAGAAGTGGAGTAAGAACCTTTGGGAAGATAGCCCCATCTGAGAATGTCCTCACTGATGTTGTACCTGATGCTCCTCTTTTTTAATTTGCTTTCAAGAGCTGCTGCTTCCTGGGTACTGCTGGTGTTGGATATATGATTACTTGGTTGCCATTTCCTGAAGCCCGTTCCCGATTCCGGACTCCAGAATTGATGAACTTTGGCTTGCTGCTGCTCCTGTCGGCCTGGGATTAAGGTTGCCGGTAGAACAGTTGAGAGTTTAGGTAGCTGATTCCAAGCATCGTTCCAAAATCTAGCTCTATGTCCATTTCTTATTTCCCAGAAGCTGTGTTTCTGAACTAGCTGGTGATGAAGTTTTGCCACATTCCAAATGAGTGAACCTATGCTTGTGGGCGTAAATCTAATAAGCTCTGCTTGGGGCATGTTGTTGGTGTATTTGGCTATCCATACTTTGGCCCATGGTTTGTCCGGATTTTTCAGCCATTGCCACCAAATTTTGGCGGTCATGATGATGTTACTGTGCTCAGGATCTCGGATACCAATACCGCCTTTGTGCTTGGGCTTGCAGGTAGTGTCCCATTTTACTAGTGCCCATTTGCGATTAGTGGCTGAGCTTCCCCAAAGAAAGTTGCGCTGCAAGTTTCTTAGACTTTTTAAAACCCACTTTGGAGCGGTTAGGATGGAAAATAGATAGAGGGGCATGGCTTGAAGGATGGATTTTAGGAGCACAGCCCTACTTGCTAGGTTAAGTGAGCGGTGCATCCATAGGTTAAGTTTGAATTCCAATTTTTCAATGAGTCCACGCCAAGCTGGTTGCTTTATGGCTGAAGCAGTGAGAGGCGCACCAAGGTATGTGGAGGGGAGAGAAGCAGATTGAAAACCCAATATGCGGGAGACAGCCCGTTTTACAGAGGGTGGGGTGTGGAAGAAAAAAATGTGGGATTTGGTATTATTGATCTGGGTTCCTGAGGCTCTAGAGAAGTCATTGAGCAAGGATTTCAGACAAGAGGCTTCCTGAGGAGAGGGATAACCATAAAGCATAGTGTCATCTACAAATTGCTGATGGGAGGAGGCTGGGGAGTTATGAATGGAGATTCCCCGAAGTTGATTAGATTGCAGAGCCTGCTTGATGTGCCTTCCTAAACCTTCCGCCATGATCACAAATAAGAAGGGGGATAAGGGATCCCCTTGCCTAATGCCCCTGGAGGGTTTAAAGGGAAGAGAGGGCAGCCCATTGACAAGGATGGAGAAGTGGGAGGAGGAGATGAGGCTCATTATCCATCTTACCCAGGTGGCACTAAAGCCAAAGGCTCTCAGCATGCTCTGTATATAAGGCCAACTGAGTTTGTCAAAGGCTTTGGAGAGGTCGAGCTTGAGTAACATGCCCGCTTGTTTATCAAGCTTAAGCGAGTGAATGATCTCATGGGAGAGAATTATACCATCCATGATCTGCCTGCCCTCCACATAGCCAGACTGCTCCGGTGATATGATCTGAGGAAGAAGGGGCTTGAGTCTGTTGGCTATGACTTTGGAAATGACTTTGTAGAGAACATTGCAGAGGGCAATGGGCCTAAATTTGTCAGGGGTGGTGGGGTTCTCTTCTTTGGGAATGAGAGTAATGAAGGTGGAATTAAGTGAGGGTAACAGCCAACGAAGGGCCCTAGATTCCTCTACTATTTGCCAGATCTCTTCCTTAATCATATCCCAGAAAGCATGGAAAAAATTACTGGTAAAGCCATCAGGGCCAGGAGCCTTACCTTCTTTAAGTTGCGCCATTGCTTCATCCACCTCTTGGCTGAGTATAGGACTCATGAGCAAGTTGTTTTGCTCATCTGTTATTATCCTGGGAATGTTGCCGATGATTTTCTCAATAGCTGCCCTCCGATCCATTATTTGTTCTTGGTGAACCTGTTGGAAGTGATTAAGGAGAATTTCCTCTATTTTCTCATGCTCCTCCTCTTTCCCTCCTTCCTGATTTTTGATGAAGGAAATCTTGTTGTGCATTCTTCTTTGCACTGTGGTGTTATGAAAGAATTTGGTGTTGCGTTCCCCTTCTCTGAGCCACCTGATCCGCGATTTCTGTCTCCAATAGATTTCTTCTTGCTTCCTTCTTTCTTCTAGCTGATTGTGAATATGCTTTTCTTGTTCCAATGTTGCCTCTGTGTGCCCTGTGTTGATAACTTTCTGATGGAGTAGCTTGAGCTCCTGATTGAGTTGTTGTTGGGCTTCAAAAATATTCCCAAAGGTCTCCCTATTCCAGCGTTTGAGGTGGCCTTTTAAGTATCTTAACTTCTGTTGAAGTTGGAACATTTTGGTGCCTTCTGGAGGAACAAAGGAGGCCCAAATAGATTTGACGAAGTCCTTGAATGCCGGGTGAGTTAGCCAAAAGCTTTCAAATCGAAATGGCTTCCTGGTGCTGTTCCCCGGTTGTTTCCATTGCAGGGCTATTGGCCAGTGATCCGACCCTGAGTGAGCCAGGATCTCCGCAGTGAAATCCCCTCCAATGTGCACTGCGTTGTCCGAAATCAAAAATCGGTCCAACTTGGAGGCAATCTGATGTTTCCCCTTTCTGTGATTGCTCCATGTGTAGGTTCCATTACAGAAGGGCATGTCGATGAGTGAGGCGTTTAGGATGAAATCCTTGAAGTATTCCACTTCAGGTTCCAATCTATTTCTTCCTCCTGTTTTGTCCTCGATCTTGGTGATCATATTGAAATCCCCCGCAACAATCCAGAGTGGGTACTGTCTGTTGATACTGAGCGCCTCGATGGTGTTAAGAAGCGCTTTTTCACTGCCTCCATCCTGTGGGAAATAGACATTGGATAGGTTTCCATGTACCTTTGTGCCTAAAATGTGAAAGGCAGCTTGTATGAGATGATGGGAAGCGTGGAAGTCAGTGAGTGCTATGGTCTGAGTGTTCCAGGCTATAGCAAGCCCTCCCGAAGCTCCGGTAGCGTCCACGGCCACTGAATGGCAGCCTGGCCAGGCCTTTGAGAGTATTTGACCCAGAGTAATGCTGTTGCATTTAGTTTCTTGGAAGAAACATATTTGCGGTTTCTCCATTTTGATCATGTTTTTGAGCATTCTGTATTTTGCTGGGCCGTTGAGCCCTCTAAGGTTCCAAGAGATGAGCTTCATTGATAACTGGGTTGAGAGGGACTGAAGTACTTCGTAAGCTGCGCATAGTGGCCTGAATCCACTAGGACTTTGCCAACCTCTATTGTTCGTTGAAGAACTGTTTTCCTTCCTCTTTTTTTGAAATCTTTTGGACGCAGTCTACCATCCCAGGTGCTTCCGGCTTGAATTCCTAGCTGATGTTGTTGATAGACTTTGGAGATGACCATTTCTAACTTTTCTAAATCAGTTGCAGCTATGGATTCATATGCTTCTTTCCTGCATGCCGACTCTAGCTCATTGATATCCAGACCATGAAGGTCTACATTGTCGGTTTCTTCATCCATTATTTCAACAACATTGGTGTCTTCCTGTGTGGTCTCTGAATTCTGAGTGGGCTTCAATCTCCCATCTATCTCCATGTTCTTAGGGGTATTCACAGGGTCCTCTTGGTTCCTGGTTAGAATGGTCGGGATTATAATGGGGAATTTCGAGTTGGGAGGGGGGCTGGAAGGGGGGGGGCGGCTTGAGGAGGATGGGAGATCTGATTTGCTGGGGTTTTCCAGGGGCTAGTCTTCTGGAATGTCATTGAGGGTTTCAAAGCTGTTCTTGGACGCTTGATCTTTGAAGTTATTCTGCTGAGACTTTTGCCCGCTGGCGTTTTTCCTGTGCGAGCGCCTTCTGCTGGTTACTTTGGTGAACCCATCTTGATTGGGCTTGGCTGAGGGGTTCTGAGACAGATCTGGGACATTTAGAGGACAATCCCTAAATAAGTGCCCAAGAGCATGGCATCTCCTACACCGGAAGGGCACATGCTCATAGTCCAAGGGCTGGACCCATTCTTCATCCCAATGGGAGAGCGTTATCGACTCTGGTAGCGCTTCATTCAGCCTTATGAAGACGCATATGCGGGCATATGATATGAATCTGCGTGATTTGGTTTCTTCAGCCGTTCTGATGTATTCTCCCACGCCATTTCCAATTCTCCGGAGGGAGTCTTCGTCCCAATATTCATCAGGGAGTCCGTACAGTCGAATCCATACTGGTGCCCAGGTTAGGTCTTCCTTGTCTGGGTTGAATCTGGGTTTCCAGTCTCGCATGTACAGACCCGCTGCATTGAAGAAGTGTGGGCCTGTTCCTAGTACTCTGAGTTTGTCTTCAACGCAGTAGAAAATGACTGTAAAAAAGCCCTTTGGTCCTAGTTGCAGTAGGACATCCCCTTTCGGTTTCCATTTGGCAGCTATCCATCCATAAAGGGCTCTTTCCGTAGGCCAGAAGCCTATAAATTTCCCTATTATGGCGTGTTCTTTCATGAACTCAATTCTGGCGTTTACCAGGTGACCTTGAAGTTCGATTCTTGGCCTTTCTGCAGCTACAGGTTTGCAGGTGGCTGAGGTGACTTTTGGCGTTTCCTCCTTGTCTTTTTTCCCTTTGTCCTGCGGTCCGATGTCCTGGCCGTGCGGATCTTCCGATTTTTTGTTCTCTTGCTGTGTTGAACCATCTCTATTCAGGATCTCCCTATTGATCGATCCGAAGAGGAGGTCGTTATCCTGCTCCTGCTGCATTGGGGAGGGCCCTGTCGCCCCCCCCTGCGTTGTCTCCATGGCGCCTGACTGGCGCAGTACTGGTGCTCTGTTCTCTCAGAGCTTAGATTAGGTATGGTTGCAGGGTCTTCGGTCGGCTGTTTGCGCCGTCACGGGTTGCAGAGAAACCCTAATTGTCTCTTGCAGAGCTCTCCGTTTTGCGTTAAGTTATGATTATTACTAAAGGAGTGTTAGCACAATTTAAAAGTCTATCACCTTTGCAACACTAGTAATATGGTTGAAGATTAAAAAAACTCTCATAGATCATCTAGTTTATACTCATATTAGAATTAAATGTCAAAATATTTGTGACGCTACCAACTTTCTTGATTGTTTAACTAAACAAAATTATGACGATCTTGAAACACTTCTTTTAATGCATTTTGAGAATAACAATAAAATTCAAAATAACTCCGCGGATCAACGTGCATGTCTCAGTCTTGTTCATAGAAAATTCCCGGGAAGATGAGGACGCCCTGGATGAACAGGGGCAGAGAACGACTGACAATCAGAAGCATGAAGCAGAGGCCCCTAAAGCTGATAAGGAGCAGGAGGTTAAAGATGCGGCCGCAGATCCGGAAAACGCAAAGCAATGCAAGCAAGAACAGAGGGCGGGAACTGGCGAGGAGGATGACACCTTTCCCACTACTACTGAAAGAGAAGCCTATGGACGATTGAAGTGCAAATGGACGATTGATGACGCTCGCACACAAGGTTCTTATGGCTTTTTGTTTGGTCTTAGACTGGTGTCTTTTGTTGTTTGTTTTTTGACTCAATTATAGTAACCATGCTTCTGGTCTCTTTCATGCCCTGGTTGAATGTCCCTGTTCCTGAATTTTGTGTTAACGATTTGGGTAAGGTCAGTCTCCCCTGCGTGGGATGTAATGGTTGGTGCCCCTGCGTGGGCGTGCTCTTATGGAAGTCTAGCTTTTGTGTCTGGCGCCCCTGCGTGAGCTAGTTTTTTGGATGCCTCAATTGCTCTCGGGTGACATACCCAGAGCCTGATTCTCTCTTGTTTCACCATGATGTATTTTTTACTCTTGTACATAATATAATAGTTTAGTCTTTTACCGAGAAAAAAAAAATCAAAATAACTTTTAGTAATATCTTTTTACCTTCTTATATACCTTATTTGGTCTTAGTGGATGATAATCATCATTATCACCATCATAATTACATACTATTGTAGGAAGTTTGCACTATTTTAGAGTTGAGGAGAGAAAAAAAAATAGGATCAAATTAAATGTTGAATGTCAATAGCAGATTGAGGCTTGCTTAAATAATAATAGATTAATATATATCATAAAGTTATTTAATGACAAATGATCTTAGTAATGTGTCCAATATATACTATTATTTAAAACATTAACTATATTAAATTTTTTCGAAATGAGGAATTAGAAAGTCACTTAGTTCACTAATTTTAATGTAGATATTCACCATTTTTTGTGTAAAAATTATCATGATAAAATTTATAAAACAAATTTATATAAACTTGCAAAAGCAAATCTTTCACATCTTAATGTTAATTCTTTACATTATCTATTTTTAATATTTGTATGGTTTATGTTAAAAGATAAGTTTGTTAAGGTTATTTTATGAAAATAATGATGTGTATGTTGCTATTATTAACCCATTTAATTATAATCCAATATATAGTAAAATATCATGTATGTGTTAAGTTATGATTATTACTAAAAGAGTGTTAGAACAATAAAAAGGCTATCACCTTTGCAACACTAGTAATATGGTTGAAGATTTAAAAACTGTCATAGATCATCCAGTTTATACTCATATTGGAATTAAATTTCAAAATATTTGTGACGCTACCAACCTTCGAAATTGTTTAACTAAACAAAATTATGATGATCTTGAAACACTCCTTTTAATGTATTTTTAGCATAACAATAAAATTTGAAATAACATTTAGTAATATCTTTTTACCTTCTTAAATACCATATTTGGTCTTAGTGGATGATAATCATCATTATCACCATCAACATTACATACTATTGTAGAAAGTTTGCACCATTTTAGAGTTGTGGAGAAAATATTTTTTTAAGATCAAATTAAATGTTGAATGCTAGTAGCACAATTTATTTTTATTTATTATTTGTACTTCTATGTTTAAAACTTGAGGCTTACTTAATTAATAATAGATTAATATGCAAGCTATATATTAAGTATAAAGTTATTTAATGACAAATGATCATAGTATGTGTCCAATATATACCATCATAGACCATTTTAAGTGGAGATGTAGGGATCAAATTTCTTCACGTGCAAATATTTTGAATGAAAGATACAATGTGTTATTTTTCATTGTTGAAACTGTATTTTTGAATGCTAAATAGAGTATATATATGACCAAATAAGAATTTTAACCAGAATTTTTTTTTTTCTTATATATAGATATATAAGAAGTTGATATGGACATAAATTAGTTAACATAAATCTTCAAATAGTTCCTCTGTATCTCTAGCTGAATTTTTTTGAAAAAGTATAAAATTTAAACATCTAATTCACACATTTTATATACTTCTAAATACTTTACAAAACATTCATTTCTTTTATTTTCTATTTAGAACATAATTTTTATTTTCCCCCCATATTGGGTTGTAAAATGAGTCTCTCGTCTCAATTATCAATCATTTTATGATCAAAATCAATCATGAATTAGAATAGTAACAAAGTAGTACAATTTGATTATTTTCAAATACAACAAGAAAGAGAGAAAATTGACTAAGATATTTATTACAAATGTTTAGTTTTTATTCTTGTAGTGTTTAAGGATATTATATTGAAAAGAACATATTAACATTCATCTAAAACTTAGATTAGTTACATTATTTCTATTATCATTAACATTTATATTTATGTATTAAATTTGACTCTTGAATAATAGATTTTGCAAAAAAAAAAAAAAAATTACCTATGAAGTTATTTAACGATATACTAATATTGTTGTTCTTACTATTATTGACCACAATGATCAAAATCAATCATGAATTAGAATAGTAACAAAGTAGTACAATTTAATTATTTTCAAATACAACAAGAAAGAGAGAAAATTGACTAAGATATTTATTACAAATGTTTAGTTTATATTCATGTAGTGTTTAAGGATATTATATTGAAAAGAACATATTAACATTCATCTAAAACTTAGATTCCTTACATTATTTCTATTATCATTAACATTTATATTTATGTATTAAATTTGACTCTTGAATAATAGATTTTGCAAAAAAAAAAAAAAACTTACCTATGAAGTTATTTAACGATATACTAATATTGTTGTTCTTACTATTATTGACCACAATGATCAAAATCAATCATGAATTAGAATAGTAACAAAGTAGTACAATTTAATTATTTTCAAATACAACAAGAAAGAGAGAAAATTGACTAAGATATTTATTACAAATGTTTAGTTTATATTCATGTAGTGTTTAAGGATATTATATTGAAAAGAACATATTAACATTCATCTAAAACTTAGATTCCTTACATTATTTCTATTATCATTAACATTTATATTTATGTATTAAACTTGACTCGTGAATAATAGATTTTGCAACAAAAAAAAACTTACCTATAAAGTTATTTAAGAATATACTAATATTGTTTTTCTTACTACTATTGACCATTTTAAATTGACACTAACTATTTTTCCTACGTTAAGTACATATTAATTATACTAGTACAATGTTGGCACCACTTCAAAATCTATAAGAGGAAATATTTTATAATTCTAGTTGTGTTGTTCAATGATCAAAATATTTTTTTTATAAATTAGAGTGCAACAAGATAGTGAATTTGATTTATATCAATTATAATAAGGAAAATTAAGGAAAACTCGCCTCAAACATTTTTTCTAGTGTCTAGCATTTATTCATTAAGTGTTTAAATGGTTTATATTAAATAGAATACTAATTAGGTACTCCATTGTTTTTTTAATAGACCAAGTTTAGAAGATGTTTTTAAGTGCATTATTGAATTTGATTATGCATATTTGATATGGTGAGAAGTCATGTTGGTCAAATAAAGCTTTGAAAACTTAAATATTTTATGGCATTGTCATGTAATTTGTATAACACATGATTACATTGAAATATTAAATAATATAAAACTCCTCCAAAAAGAATATGAAGAGAATATTTGATATACAACAAATATGGAAAAGTGTGTATGAATGTATATTAATAGATCCTTCAAAAAAAATTACATTCATGAATCATATAAACCTACTCTTAAGATATTCGCTCAAGTAGATCAAGAATGGCTTCTACACCATATTTATTTATCTTGATCTTCTTGCAATGTTTTTTCTTTGGCATCCATGCCCACACTATGGTATTAATTGGAATAGAGCCAAGTTCTGTGTCATCAGGATTTGGTACCCAATATTGCTCTAAAAATTTTCCATTGTATTTCCCTGACATAGGCTTCCACCAGTCAACCTTTACATGAAGATTCTCACTTTCATTATCCCTAAAGACATTTGAGATGGATTTTGCCATCCAAATCATCTCTCCTGAATCCTCATTTCCTGATCTAACTAGCAACATCTTTCCTTTCTCAACATCAATCATCGGATTGAAAGTTGGTTTTGGCTTGTTGCATTTGGGTCCAACATATATTGGTTCATCTATCACATTATCAAAATCTCCATCCATAATACTTGACATTACTTGGAGTGCATTACGATCAACATCAACAATGTGCCTTGTCCTAGGCCAGAAATCCTCAGAAGATGAATCACTTCCATCTATTATTCTATCATCATTATAGATTCCATCTAATGTATCAAGAACTTTTTCCCAATACACTACTCTATTTTTCCATTCCTCCGTAACAATTGGTGAATCCTCATTCCCAATAGTGTCTTTCCACATTTTTATGTATGATGTTATCCCTTCCTTTAGTTCTTTTAAATAGACATCATTCTGTTTGGAAGCTAAGGAAGATGGCTTCCCTATGGGAATTATAGGTCGGCCTTCATCATCTATATTCCATAACTCAACTGGTTCTGACCACTCAGTATCTCTAATTGATTCTTTGTACCTTAGTACTGGAACATCATTGAGTACAAGAAATTGGAAGTATTGGACATTAAGATGTCCAACTAGTGCATTTTTTCCCTCCTTGATGTATCCATTTAGGAAACTTTTGAAGTCATAGACCTTGTCAATAAGTGTAGGTGGAAACACTCGATTTTCTTCAATTGTACGATATGTATCCATCATTTCAGGTAAAGAATAAATATCTTTACTTTTTAGGTTGGAAGACATTCTTCCGTAGGTTCCATCTATGTCTTCATGGGTGTGCCCCACAAGCAAGAACCCAACCTCAATAGTGATGAAGACACCAAGTGCAGTTAAAAGTGATAGAAACATGAAAAGATAGCGATTCTTATTATCACTTGCTGCATTGTCCAACTGTAGCAACAAATGTGGAGGAAGAGGTTTAAAATCAACATTTTGACTTTTTGAACCTCCATGAAATATAAAATCATCCTTGTACCCTTGACATTTTGAGTAAATAGAGGTGTCAAGTAATGCATTTGTAAGTGGGTTTCTTGAAATTCCACTTTCATAAAGTAGATCACCATACATATCCATTTGTGGGTCTTCAAGGTCTGTTAAGCACTTTGCAAGAGATGTAATAGTAAATTGTGATCCCATATGGACAAATGGTAAGGAGAAATGACCAAAACCTCCTGCCTTATGCCCATGTGTAAGCATACCTGTCAATGACAAACCTAAATTTGTTCCTACAATAGATTTTGATTTGACACGTAGCCTTGGGATTGAAGTCTTTGTTTTGTCCATTTTATCATGGATAATGCTCAAATACTCCTTTGGAAACCGCTCTGACATAATTCTATGGGCATAGTAGCAATATCTTCCACACATAACAATCTTGTTATGTTTCTTCAACCTACCTCGTGCCTTTTCTTCCAACTCTTTTGTAGTTGCTGACTTCATTTGTGCTTTCAAAACAATACATTCATTGCATTTACTGAAGTTGGTGTTCTTTGAAAATGCCACATCTCGAAACTTAGTATTCCAAATATTGCTCATTGTTGACTGTGATATTGATGGGTAATTGAGCTTTTGAAGAGCCTCATTGATCTCTTTTAACAAAGAATTTTGTGTGTAAGTCGAAGGAAGCAATCTTAAAGGAGCAGATGTTCCATCTTCTTCAACTTGACGTGTTTGGTTTGGTGAAAAATCTGAATTATCCATTACAATGTTGTGCAATATTTCTATGGCTGCCACTGTGTGACCTCTTGCTTTGCATGTGTTGGTGTTACCATGAATAGCTTTGGTCTGTCCATGTTGGAAATAATGCTGGTAGTTATAGAATGTGCTTTGAGGAATTTTATGTATCTTATACCATGCTTTCTTACAAATAATATTCCCATTAAATCTCATGTCCTTTACATTTCTAGCAATAGTTGGTAAGCCATGGCCATGGCCATGGCCCTTTGACATGACTGTGTTTGACATGAGTGAATTCAAGACAAATTCTCTAATACCATTTTTATTTATTTGTCTCATATCCCTTCTAGCACTTGCAATGGCCTTCCTATCCACATGTTGAAGACAATCTTTTCTACAACATACATCTGCTGCCAAAACTCGAATTTCTTTCTCTTCATCTATTTTTGTTTGACATTTTGCAATTTTTTTTGTAGCCATAACTCGTTTAATCCTTTTATATGGCCTTGTTACATGCATATCAATTGAGTTTCTATCTTTTTCATTACAAAAGAACCCATCCCAATTGTTTAAGGGATTTGTGTCCTCTATAACATCCCATATCACCATTTCCTTTTCCTTAACCCTTAATATCACACCTTTGTTGTCCACCAACTTATTTATTGGCCATCTAACCAAACAGTGTATAGACTTATCCCCAATTCTGCATATCTCACAAGTTCCATCTATCTCTTCTAGAAAAACACCAAAATCCATTTCACCTAGTGTTTCACCCTCAACAATGTCATCCTCGCGGACATTAACTAGCATTCCTTTGGCAATGCACATGCTTGTTCCCATGCATTCATGTGTAAGAGAAACCTTTGTACATATGAAGCTAACCCTATCTTGGGGAATATTTGTGGCATGATCATGACAGTGAGGCTCCAAATCTGATTCTGGCCAAATTTCATAAGATTCTAATGCACCCCCAAGTGTATGCTCAAACCCTGTTGGATGTGGTAGAGGAGCATTATGTTTTAACACCTTCTCGATTTTAACCACTATGCATCCTTTCTTTACCATCTTTCCATGCACTTTATGCCCAAGCTCTGTATTGAATATGGAGCCCTCGCCCACCTTCACTCCATGTTGCAAAAGATCTACCTTGGCTCCAATAGAAAATGTGGAAGAAACATTTGCACCTATAAACAAATGTAAATAAGGTTAGTATTTACTCAAAAAAAACATTTATTATGCTATCTAATAATATATAACACATGCTTCAATATTTTGATTTACCTATGTTGTGTCTCAAATCCATGATCTTCCATGGATGTATGTCCCCTTCATTAACATCCTCATCAATCAAATGTGGTTGAGTTACATCAATTACCAAAATTGTAACATAACCAGCGTTAACCCTTTCTCCAACATAATAAGTTCCAGACTCTGCAGATTCGACCCTTCCTAGCCCAATGACTTGATCATTAATAAGGAGATCAACATAGTCCCCTTTTGCCAAAATTATATTTTCCATTGTAGCTTGTATCAATTCTGTAACAACAATTAAAACGTAACTTGTAATTAAAAGGTTGAACCGTGTAAAGTGTGACTTTATATTTTCATAAAAACACACAACTTACGAAAAAGTAATATAGATGCAAAAATTAAAATAGCATGGTAGTAATATTGTATGTAATGAAACATTGTTTCCTCAAATGAAAGCTAACAATCAATATCATTCCTTCTACTACAAACATAAGCATATTGCTAGAAGCAACATTACATGGTCAAATAAATCTAGCACGTGCTAGATTTCCTTCTAGGACAAACAAGCACATTGTCAATAAGAATATTGCAAGGCGAAGGAAATCCACCACATGCTAAATTTCCTTCTAACGTAAATAGAAGCATATTACTCACAAAAACATTTCAAAGTAAAAGAAATCTTACACATTCTAAAGTTTATTCTAGCAGAAACACAATCACATTGCCAAAAACAACATTGCAATGTGAAAGATATCTAGCATACGCTTGATTTACTTCTAGCACAAACAAAAGCACATTGCCAACAATAATATTGTAGGGGAAACCAAATCCAACAACTTCTATCAAAAACACAATCACATTTCCAATAACAACGTCGCAAGGTAAAATAAATTTAACGCGTGCTAACTTTACATGTAGCATAAATACAAGCATACTACCAAAAACAACATTTCATGCCAGAAGAAATCTAGTGCATGTTATATTTCCTTCTAACACAAACAAAAGCACGTTACCAAGGTGAAGGAAATCTAACACGTGTTAGATTTCCTTCTATAATAAACAACCAAATTGAAAACAACAATATTGCATAGCAAACGAAATCTAGCATAACTTCTAGCCCAAACACAAGCACAACATTTCCAATAACATTGCCAAGGTGAAGGAAATCTAACACTTGCTAGATTTCCTTTTATCATAAACAACCAAATTGACAACAACAATATTGCAAAGAAAAAGAAATCTAGCATAGTTTCTAGCCCAAACACAAGCACGCTTCCAATAAAAATATTGCAAGGTGAAAGAAATTTAACGCATGTTAGCTTTACGTGTGGCACAAATACAAGAAAACTACCAACAACAACATTGCATGTCAAAAGAAATCTATTGCGTGTTATTTTTCTTTTTAACACAAATCAACAAAGTGTAATGGTGATTCTCTGTTGTGAAGACCCATATTAAAAGTGGTGTAATGCTAATAAGACCAATGCAGCTATTGCCAAGATACCGATGTAAAGTTTCATTGTTCAGAAGTTTAGGGCCTCCTTGGTAAAACCATGCATGTCATATTCAGTGACTATGGCATACTCTGAGGTAGATTCAGTAATAAATTTTGTGCATCAATAGAGTTTTGGCATTTTCTAGCTAAGTTAAGGCACCAACACCACAACTGTTATGAATCACCTAGTCAGGTCTCAAGAGAGAGCTTCTTTTGTCTCATCACTATATCAATCCATGAAATGGTGGAGAGCCTAACAACCTTCTCTTTTAATCACTCAAGCTAGACCAAATTGACAAGTTGTATTCCTACCTAACCAAACATTTTCCATGTTTTTGCTTCCTCATAAAAAGATAGCAATCTAGGGGTTATCCTGATGCAAAATGTACCTTTCGACAGACTATGTTAACACCTTTTTTTAGGAGATTAACCCACTAGCCTTTGTTCTATAGTACAAATAAAATCGGTCACACTTTCACATTTTATTTGGATTTTATTTTCACCCATATGTAGTAGCATTGTGCTGACCAGTACGTTGGCTTTAAAAAGTAATGCAGTTCTAATAGTCAATATTGACATGGTTGGTCAATCTTTTTCTATGGAATAGATTTATGACGACAGGAAAATTATAGAAGTATCGATAGTCATAGAAAATGAATTTGCAGAGAGACTGGGAAGACCAAATCAAGTTCCCACATCCATTGGCCTGTTGAAAACATCCCAACATGAGGACTCAAATACATATCTTGGAAAGGAATCTTCAAATGGAACCCGATCCAAAAAAACATAGACAAACGTAAAAGAAATCGATCAAGAACCAGGAACAGATTCAAAAACTCATTATGGGTATTGATATATATTGGGATAATGTGGTAAAGATGAAGCATAAGGTATTGGTGGGCCACTGGGAACACATTAGGATGTCTAGTGGACAAATGAAAGAATGGGTGCAGAAATGTTGGTTCTGTATTGTTGGAAATAGACCGAAGGTAAGCATGCTCCTCAATAGTTGGTTTGGATTCCACTTCATGACAGTGGAAGATGCAGATAGGATTGGCTCAATCTCATGTGTGAAAGGTAGGGGATTTTTATGCTTGAAGAATTAGACAGTCGGATTTAATCCTATTAAAGAAGATCCCCAGCGAAAATACATATGGGTTAAACTCCCTAGCCTTCCTTTGGAACTATGGACCAAGAAGGAAATCATGGAAATTGCCAACAAGATAGGAAAATTCTATTATGTCGATGAAGGGAGTGCTGGCCTTCTAGAAAAATGAGTAGCATGGTTTTTCATTGAACCAGATTCCATAAAAGGTCTCTCGGCTACCCTTGATATCTATTAGAGTACACAATCTATCATAAAACGAGTGGATTACTGGGGAATCCCTTTTAGATGTTTGGGATGCCATAATACCATACATCTAATAGCGAAATTCCTACGTAGACTTGGTTGGGATGACATCAAAATGTATGGTAAGGCTATAGGCATAAATCATAATCATATTTTTCCCAAGAAAGAACATGCCCCTTGGGAGCTGCCAAATGAAGTGTAGGTGCCTACGCTAGAATAAGTTAATAGTAGTAGAAAGGATAACAGTATGTCGACTCTAGGAATTAATAGTCAAGAAATAGATTCCCAAGAGAGGCCATATGGACGGGGAAACTTGGCGAATAATGAGAAGAGAAGCTTAATATGACTAAGATGGAGCAATTAAGATGAAAAAGTGAGCAGGAAAGAAGGATCATGCACAGAAATGAAGAACAAGATGAGTGAGAATGAAAAAGGATGAAAAAATATCAACAGATAAATAGTTGCTTAGCAAGCAAAGGTGGAAGATTTCAGATTCAAGTAGTATATTTGGTTGTTAGTTGTAATTGGTTCCCAGTAAATGCATATATTCGTTTGCCAGAACATAAAAAAAAAAAAAAAATTAAAAAAAAAAAAAAAAAAAAAAAAAAAAAAAATTGTTATTTGTTTGCATCAATTTACTAAGCAATGGTATATCATCATAAATATATGATGTTTTCCTAGAAATTTGGAGCACCTCACAGATCTTGTCTGCTAGAATTTTAAAATTAATATTACAGAGGCAGAGTCAAGGTGCTTATGCACCAAAGTACCAAAGTGTACTCTGCTTATGTAGAATAACAATCAATAAATAGGAACTCATCTACAGTCATACAAGAGATCGCAATGTTCAGAAAGCCAAAAGATTTCTAAACACCTTCCAAGCAAAATCTTAGCACGCTTATACATCTAATGGGCACCATCCATGGATCATTACTTCAACCAAACTACAGTAGTCAAACTTTCAAACCATTAGGTATGGAAGTCATAAAAACACCAAGTAATGGCATGGCTTACCAAAGAACAATTGCACTGCCATGACAGGAGAATCATTTGGCATGTGTTCAGACACATCCAGAGTTAATAGAAAGACAGTTTCCTATTCAGATTCTGGTTCTTCTGAACCCTCCTCAGTGTCATCATCATCATGATTTTTATCATCTTCTTCCCCTTCAATATCTTCTTCAGTGTTAGGGGCATTATCGTTATTTCTTCTAAGTCCATGAAGTTGCCTGAAATCAGGGGCAACATTATCAAGCATCTCATTCAAAGCTTGGTGCTCATAGATTTGCCAAGAAGCTAACTTGGGAGGTGGAGAATTTTGACTTCCTGCCACTGCATCTTCAGGCACTGTGTGTTGACACTTCAAGCTACTTAATAGTAGATCTTGCCTGGACCTAATATTCTCACCTGCTGCTGCAATCTTACTAGCATCAAAATCTTGATTAATTCCTTCATCACTGATCCTTCCTGTCCCTGGCTGTCTGTCATCACTCCGAAGAGATTCATTGTCGCCATGAACTGAACCAACTGTACTGACTGCCCAACTACCAGCAACCTCTGATGCAAATAGATCAATTGTTGCTATCGAATGCTTATCTCCCTTGTTTCTAGCATCTATCTCATCTCTATGCTGCTGACTGACAGGTGATTGACTCTGCCTCTCCCCATTTAACAAGTTTCCAATAGGATGGGATGTTCTCACCAAATGCTGGCCACTGTTATATGTATCAGGTAATCTTTTTGGTTCAGCACCAGTCCTGGTGTTTAATGTTTCCCCTTGATTTTCACCAACTAAGTCTGTCCTCGCCCATTCCATTGGAGCTTGTTCTTCATCTTCAAGTTGCATTGTTTCTCATCCCAAACCCCCTTCACCATCTCTTACTTCATCATCCTCCTGAACCGTTTCTTTTATATTCTTGTTTGATTTGGCAGGCTCATTCCCCATAGGATATGTACAAAACTCGATCCTTCTACATCCACTTGTGCTTTCAAGCAACTGAGTTGCATCTGCTTCTGCCCCAAGGAATTTTAGTTTCCGATCATAATGCAATCTTTTTGGAATGGAATGGTGAACAAGAAGCCAAGGAATTGCCATTCAAGTTCAATCAAGTATGGCTACAAGATAAATATTTAGTGGACCTGATTAAGATATCTTGGATGAAGCCTTTAGGGATAATGAAAAATAAAATGATGTATCAGGTCACTCAAAAACTGCACAGGCTAAAGTCAAAGGTTAAGACATGCATCATCAAGTGCAAGAAGACACTCTCTCGGGAGTTTTCTATTATAGATAAAGAGATTTCAGAATTGATGGACCCTACAAGTCCTAATTTCGTATCTGAACAAAGCAAAAATACAATATTGGAGCTCTCTAAATTATCAGGCAGAGGAATGGAGACAAAAAATAAAAATGACGCGGGTTTCTAGGGGAGATAATAATACTAAGTACTTTCATAAGATAGCTTCCAAAAGAAAAAATTCCGACACAATCTGGTATGTTAGAAATATGGACAATATAATACTAACTACTCAGAAAGACGTCCTACAGGAAGTTGTAAGCCATTTTAGTAATCATTGGATTGGCTGGGAATCACATTCTTCCTCCCCCAATCATCCAGTTTCTACACAGGCATGAGCTGTTCACTATTGCTGATATTGGCTGCCAACAATCTGTCATTTCCTCCTCTTCCAGTTGACCACATGCTGAAAATTTGGCTCTTCTGATGGAGCTCAATGTCAAATGGGAAAATTACAGATCTCATCTCTATCACGCAGATATTGCTCTGTCTAAGAGGGCAGATAGGCATTCTTGGGGCGGTCAAAAAAAAACTGTTGAAGTTACAGTACAAGGATCCAAAAGGCAGTCAGCTATGCATCCAAATATGTTCAATGGAAGAACATACATTCAATATATGCTCCATAGAATATTCATAATTCCAACATAAAGTACAAAGTCAGGGGCCCTAAAATCCATTTTTCCTGATTTGATCCCATGTGAGGATCTTACGTCATCCAACTAGCCAAAGGAATTGAGGACCATGGGAAAACACCATTCATGTAGATTTTCTTCCAAATGGGATCCTAGTGGATGTATTGATGACCAACTATAAGAGAGTAGGATTTCTTGAGAGTAAACATCCCTTTGGTTGGAGAACCTCACCAGAGTTTGTCTTCATCCTGAGCATTGTATTTTTTTCATTTTTGAAGCTCATGAGCTAAAAATAGGCCAGGGAGAGAAAGATGGATGTGATTCCCAATCTTCAACTGTTTTCCATTCCTTCCATAGCCTAGGGGATTGAATCAGTTTCTAAAATTCTTCTACAGTAAGACCCTGATGCTTTGAAGTAAATGTTATTAAATCTCTAGGATTAACAATCCCTCAATTGTGGCATCTATTGCCAAGAATCTTTTGAGAATAATGTAGTCACTAGTGTGACCATTCCAGGTCTCTCAAAAAACATGACTTTGAATTAAGGTCTAGTTGGCCTGTGGCAAATTCATATGGAAGATCTTAGAGGATGCTTGGTTGCTTGCAACTTTTTCAATTGAGAAGAGTGGCCATATTTCATATCCCATATTTGTTTCTAGAGTTCATCTCTAACCCAAAGTCAATCCCAACATAATTTCTCTCCCAATGCTTTGTTTAGGATCCCCAAGTCTCTCAATCCTAAAGCCCCACTCAATTTAGGATACAAAGCTTCTCTCAGGATTTACATCAAAATTTCTGAAATATGGGCAACACCTACCATTAATAACTTACCTTTTGCAGTGACCACTATCTTTATATCCCTCCAGACATGAATTCAAGATAGTTTTTGAACCCAAATTTTGACAAAAACAGATCAATAGATAAGTATAACTATGCACCCAATCACAGGAGAAGAAACTATTTAAGAAACTAAAGCAACTACCACTGATACTGGAGTTTAAAAATTCTTTGACATCAATTATCAGACCATCATATGACTGGAGGTGTGTCCTTTGTGTTGCCTAAGGTCTATTGTTAGACATACATTACTGGTTCTTGGTCCAATCATGTTGGTATTCAAGACCATAACCTTGATTTTCCTGCGATCCAAATAGGAGCATGCTTAGAGAATGTGCAACCCCAACAAGAAATCACAGAGTTTCATTCATTGTGGACACTTGTAATATTATGGCAAGACATATAAGATCAACAAATCAAAAAATCCACACACAAACAATAATTTGTTTGGGAGGCAAATCAACTCTGAATTTTGTTAGCAAAGAAATTCTACACCTACAACACATGAACAGTTTCAAGCAACCAAATAACAACATGCAAAGGTAGGGGAAGAAAATCAGCCATATGAAAAGTATGGTGAAGATCACGCTTTCCTTGCTGATAATTTAAATCCTGAAAACACTTTTGAGGTCACAGAAATACAGTTCATTAAACTAATCCTATTTTCACAGACACTGAAAGTAAGGGAGCTGTAGACTTTCATGGTAATACACTTGGCACCTCAGCATTTCATTGTGAGTTTGAGTAGGAGTAATGTAACCCCCATGTTGCACTTTGATGTAGACCATGACTTTGTCCTTTCTTTCTTTTGCTTAAATATTTGGTTTTTCCTTTCTTTCCAAAGCATTGACATGACAAAACTACGGGAAATAATCCACTCTCTATTTTGAACTGGACTATTGAATAGGCTGGATCTATGAGGGAGTACAAGAATAAAAAACTGTTGAAGTTACAGTACAAGGATCCAAAAGGCAGTCAACTATGCATCCAAATATGTTCAATGGAAGGACATACATTCAATATATGCTCCATAGAATATTCATAATTCCAACATAAAGTACAAAGTCAGGGGCCCTAAAATCCATTTTTCCTGATTTGATCCCATGTGAGGATCTTACGTCATCCAACTAGCCAAAGGAATTGAGGACCATGGGAAAACACCATTCATCTAGATTTTCTTCCAAATGGGATCCTAGTGGATGTATTGATGACCAACTATAAGAGAGTAGGATTTCTTGAGAGCTAAGTCACATGACACGAGACACGGAGGACATGTAAATACGAGTATTCAATACGAAACGTAGCGACCCGGAAACAGGACACCGGGAACACGTTTATATATATATTATATATATATATATATATATATATATATATATATATATATATATACCGAAATATAGTTTTTTATCCATATTAAATTGCAGGTTGCAGCTTATCTAATCAAATTAAGAATTTTTCAATTTTAATTCAATATTCAGTTTGTTACAAATTGTTGGGGTGTCTTTGATGTGATTAATGACAAATTGTTAAAAGTTAGGAAAAGGCTCTGTTTTGTGTCTTGCTGTCTGATCCCTTTAAATGCTAATAGTTTTCAGCCCTCCACACAGGTAAGTCCGAGCTGTTTAGGCTTATCTCCACAGGTCCGATCCTAAGTATAGGGCTACAATTCGAACTGTGGTATAGTTCTGAAATCCGAGGCTGCAAAGGTATGTCACTGTCTGAGTTCTTCAAGTTCTAGTTCAACACAAGCATGTTCCGAGATTTTTAGACAAGTAACCCAAACAGAAAAAGTATTTGCCCAAACAGTTATACGAAAAACTGTAGCCACAGGGGACAGTACCCATGGTAACAAAGGAAATATACATATTACACAGTGAACTCCACAACACTGACTTCATTTCACACAACGTCAATAAGCATAGCTGCAGCCTGCATATATATATAAAAGGTGGTTTTTCATATTCTGTGGAAAGCTGAAAGTTTCAGCTATCAACTTTTTTGCCACATGTCTAATATGCTTTGGAGGCTTCAATAGAGAAGGGGGCCATTACTAAAGCTGCAGTGCAAAGCAGGGGCAAAGGAAGCTTTTAGCAATGAATGCTGGCAGTGGCAACTTGGCATTTCTAACAGTACCCTCATGCAGACATCTAAATGATATTTTTATCATTGATTTTCTCCTCTTGCAGCCTGATGAAAGGGTTCCACTAATGGATGATGGTTCCATCATTGGAAAACTTATTATCCCTTACCCTTGATTGCTGGTCTTGTCTTGATTTTAAGACATTATATCTCTATAAAATCAAGGGCACATTTAACCTGGGGTCACAGATTTTAGAGAAATTTGATGTTCATAATTTCATGCCATGATGCCACCAATGTGCTTGAGAGTGTCTATGAATGTTCCACACAGAGCTCCAAATGGTCTAAGAAATAGCGTATTCAGTCCTAGTAGTCAAAGAAGAGCATGATAAGGTAAGAGGGTACAAGTTTTGAACAATTCAAGATCCTTCAACTCTTCCGTCTTCAAATCCTGAACTTACTATTCGTATTATTAAGTTTGAAGCATAATCCTGAAGTAAATTGAAGGGCATTCATTAGCTATTCTCATACTGGATTATTTGAAGGACCAAGGGATATATTTTCAGCCTTAGTTATGAACCTAATTTGAGGCATGGATCCATTTCAGATCTTTGAATCATCCTGGGACCAGGACAAAGCCATTACAACTGTGAGAAAATTCTGAAGCAAGTCATGAAAATCAATATTAGAGTTATTCACTTGGCTTGATATTATTCTGGAAATTTGCTTCAATAGAAAAGTTTAGATTTCTTAATAGCTTACATTTATATGCCTGCGGTCCTATTGATGTCACTTAGGTGAGACAGTGGTTGAAAGTTTGAAACATTGAGGCTCAGAATTATGGTATGGATTAGCCCTTAATTACGACAGACTTCTGAAGCAGTCCTTATTGTAAATTAAAATGAGTCAGAGACATTGTGAATCTGTGGACTCCTTGTCACAGCAAGGCTTGAATCCTTGATTGAAGGAATACACACTATTTGATCTACAAATCCTGATCCATAACTGCCATCTGAATTTCTGAAGCGTGCATCACCAGGTAATAACAACGATCTTGGGGTTTGTTTAATGCTGGTTTTGTCATCATTTTCTGGAGGATTCGGGGGTCTTCACAAATGTGAGGTTTCTCTAGTAATGGACATCATTAACCCCTGCAGAAACTCAGCCTTGACAACAGACAGGATAAGGATTACGGCACTGGTGGAGTGTTCCATTAGCGCAGATGTAAAGAGAAGTTTTTTTTTTTTTTTTTTGACGATAACGGTTATGTTTTTTATTTATGGAGGCAAACTGGCTGCCCCAGGCTCTTACAATGCAGCTCTGATAGAGGAAGGAATTTCAATGTTGGCTGCTTTGGCATGCTTTCAGCAAGGACAGATGACATAGCACCGAGCGAGAACGTTACAATAAAGGATAATAAGCTCAGTTCATTACAATTTAAGAAAAAACCAGATTCTGATCAGTTCAGGGTCGGATATTTGTTCATTCGCCTGGTAGAGTGACCCGCTGAAGGTATACCGCAGAGAAGAGTGTCGGGCAGCCGAGACCAGTGATCCTTGGTCATTCCCTGGGCAATCAAACAATACGGCCCGCTGTTGATGATGAATCCACAAATACTTTGGAGGGAATGCTTGTGGGTTGAAGAACTTGCATCCAAAATGGCAGCCCTCAGATATACAGTTCGAAATGCCGCCTTTCGGAGGTGAGACTTTTGAGACAGGTAAGAACGGAAATCTGAGGTGAGAACAGAGCATATTCTTATATGGATCTGATGGGCATCTTGAGGATCGTTTGTAGATACTTTGAACCGGAGGCTCGGACAGAAGACAGAGTCCATTGACAGAGGACTGGTTGAATTTGGTAAAGACCAGAAGTCATAAGATTAATCAAATAATAATACCCTGAGGAGGGGTCCCGGAGACCAGAGGAGAAAGGATGAGAGGATTAACCCTTGGCTCAGCTAGGAACAGAAATCCGATCAACAGAAACATTAGGGAATGAAACAGGAGGATTCCACTGAGTTGACCACCAGAGATCTTTGATTACAGAGGGAGCCGAGATTGGCTTCCATGTCGGCTTGAGAGTTGAGCTTTCGTAATATGTGATAGAACGAAATTTTCCTGAACTTAGGCAATAAGAGCTGGATTTTTTTGATAACAGTGGCTAAGTGAACCTGGTAGGGAGTCTTATGAGAGATCATTGCTTGGATTATGATTCTGGAATCTCCAAATACACAGAGAGAAAGGATGTTTCGCTTGATCGCCAGATTCAGCCCCTGCCAAAGAGCGAGAGCCTCCGCTCTGTTGTTGGTTTCTATGCCCAGACCCCAATGGAATCGTATTTCCGTTGAACCTCCAGGACTCAGAAGAACCCCACCACTGCCAGCAAGCCCAGGGTTTCCTTTAGAAGCCCCATCGAAGAATAAACAGTGATCGTTTAGGACTGATCTCCACTTGATGAATTCCAGTTCCTCCAGCCTAATCTCCCAGTTGGCATGGGCCAGAGCAGGAGGAATGGACCTTTCCTTCAGATTCGGGATCAGGTCTTGAATCCATTGCTCCTCTTCAGTGGCCAATATCATTTCATTTCTTGAAGTAGTATTGGCTTCCAAAGCCTCGCCTAGAAGAGCTTTGATTTTGGAAATAACCCTTGCTGAATTGCAGCTTTCTCCTCTAAAAATTCTATTATTTCTCTCTAACTACAGCTTCCAGCAGATAAACTTAGGGATCCACATCCAACTTGTCTTGAAAAGGTGTTTTTTTTTCAGGGAAAAGGGAGATAGGCTGGCCCAGTTTCGGAGAAGAGAAGAAATGCTGTTTGGGAAATCAAAATTTGCAGGTAACCTCAGGACTCCCCTCCAGACTACCTGTGCAAAAGGACAAAGCAACAACAGATGATTGACATTTTCTTCAGCAGACAAGCAAAGGGGGCATCTGGAAGGCCCTTCCATCCCTCTTCTTCTCAGATTATCTCTGGTGAGGATGCTATTGTGCGCAACAGTCCAACAGAAAAAGTCAATTTTGGGGAGAGAGGGAAAATCCCATATAAACTTCCATTGAGTTGGGTCAGGAGTAGCATAAGGGATAGCCATCATACTTTTATAACCTTCAGCAATAGTGTAAGAACCTGAACGGGAGCCCCAGCCTCTTTTGTCTTTAGAGGTGGCCTTTGAAGGAGATTTGCCTTGGAGCAGATCTAGCAGTAGTGAAGCTTCCCCCTGCAACATAAGGGGAACCTCCCCCAGATTCCAGCAGTCCCAAAGTCTGTCTGGATCATTCTTCCAAATAGAGATATCCCACAAGGTATGCAAGTTGGAGGACTGCAACCAAGCTTTGATATTATCTAGACCGTCCACTTGATTCAAAGGTTGATCACCGAGGATCGAATCTTCCCAAATTTTGATCTTTCTCCCATTCCCAGGGATCCAGTAAAGATGATGGCTGAAATGCTCCCTAGCAGAGTTGCAAAGATTGAAGATTCGAGAACCTTTTAAGGATCTTGGAGGCTTGTCCAGGCATCTCAAACGATGCCCTTGGAAGTATTTCTTCCAAATGACTCTTTTGCTCCAACTGGATTTTCCGGAGACTAAATTCCACAAGATTTTGGATCCCAAAGCAAGATTTTGAACATCCAAGTTCCGAAGATGGAGGCCGCCTTCCAGAAGAGGTTTCTTAAGAGTCTCCCAGTTCACTAAATGGAGCCTTCTGTCATTGTTGTTTCCACCTTCCCACAGGAATCTTCTCAACAGACTGTCCATTTTGTTGAGAAAGGTTTTAGGGGCCAGGAGAGCAGAGTATTGATATAGAGGCATACTTATAAGAACCAAATTCATAAGAATGATTTTCCCTGCATTATTCAGCCAAGAAGCACCCCAAGATTGGATTCTGTTCTTTAACTTATCTAGCATCGGCATCCAGTGAGCAACTTTAGGCTTGGATTTGAAAATTGGGATCTCGAGATATTTAAAGGACTCCCAGCTTCGATTTCCATCCATTTCTAATAGCCTTGCAATATCAGACAGCTCCTTGTTCGAGCAGTTCCAGCCATAGATTGAGCATTTCCTGTAGTTGATTTTGCTGCCTGAGAGTACCTTGTAAATGTCCAGCTCCTTCTTGAAGGATCTGGCAGAGATTCTGCTGGCACCTCCAAGCAACAAAGTGTCGTCGGCGAACTGTGCATGGTTAATGTCCTTCACCTTGTGAGTCATTCTGAGACCAGGCAGGATTTGAATCTTCTGATTATGATCAAGCTGGAAACTGAGGACCGAGGCTTGAATAGCATAAAGGAGTGGGGACAAGGGACATCCCTGTCTAAGGCCCCTGGAGGCTTGGAAAAAATCAGTTGAGCGACCATTGACCAAAGGCGCAATCCATGGCGAGGCAATACAGGCATTCACCCAGTTTATGAAGATTGATGAAAAACCAAGATTCTTCATCACATTGAACAAAAAATCGTGTCTCACCCTATCGAATGCATTAGCCAGATCGAGCTTAATAACCATACCTTTCTCATTTCTTTGGCAGCTGGAGTGGATCGCTTCTTGCACCCGCACAATGTTGTCCAAAATCTTTCTTCCTTTTATGAATCCGCCTTGATTTTCAGGGATGATGGCTGGCAAAATATTCTTTAGTCTGTTGGCGATTATTTTGGAGACCAGCTTGTAGCTTGAATTGCACAAGGATATGGGCCTAAATCTGCTGAAGTCGAAAGCGCCTTTCTCTTTAGGGATCAAGGCTAAAAAGGCTGAATTGATGCCACTACCCAGCTTAGTACAATTTTGGGACTTTCTGACCATTCTCAATAAGTATTTTTTGATTGTCGACCAGCAAGTCAAAAGAAACCTAACAGTGAACCCATCAGGACCTGGGGCTTTATCAGGCTCCATTAAATTCAGAACGTCCTTGATCTCATCCAAGCTGATCGGGGCGATCAACATAGCATTGTCCGATTCCTTAACGCTCTTGGGAATTAAATCCATTGGGTAGGCCTGAGGATCAATAGGGATTTCTTCAGGAGCCGAATAAAGGTCTTTGAAGTAGGAATAAGCAGCTTTCTTAATGCCATCGAAGTCCTTAATCACCGTGTTTTGATAATGAATCTCAGAAACTAATTTGAAATGCTTTCTAGCTTCGGCTTGTTTGTGAAAGAAACCAGTGTTTTTATCTCCGGCCTTTAACCATAAATTCCTAGACTTCTGTCTCCAGAATTCTTCCTCCTCCCTGCTAGATCTATGTACCTCTTTTTGCAGCTCGACTTCTTTTTGGAGATGATTTTGTGTGACAGGGCTCTGCTCCATAGCTATTTGGTGAGCAGCAAGATTGTTGAGAGAATCTTTTTTTTTTGCTGTAGGAGTTTCCAACCGTTTTGCCCACTCCTTGAGACTTCTTTTTAATCCCCTGATTTTCTCTTCCCAAACAAAGAATGGAGAACCATGGACGGGCCTGTTCCAAGCTTCAGAAACCACCTCTTGAAATCCATCTTGCTGAATCCACAAAGGGTTGAATCGAAAAGGGATGGGGCCTAGGTTACCATCCAAAGAGAGCTCGAGAAGAATGGGCTTATGGTCAGAAGTGAGGTTTGGAAGGATTTTAGAAGAGGCCATAAGACAGCATGTCAGGAAAGAAGAGTGGACTAGGAATCTATCCAGACGGGCAGCAATATGGTTGGGTCCTAATCTTTTGTTGGACCAGGTGAATTTGCCTGAAGAAGGCTTAATATCCTCCAGGTCCCAGCCCAACATAATATCTTCAACCCATTCTCTGGCGGGATCCCGGACAATGGAGCCGCCCTTTTTCTCATCAAGTGCAAGGGTGACATTCAGATCCCCTGCAATGATAATATTTCCTGGATTTTGCTCTGAAAGAAAGGATTGTAGCGAGTTCCAACAAATTTTTTTCTCGCTTGGCAAAACAGGAGCATAGAGATTAAACATACTTACTTGTTGACCAGAATCTTTGTGGAGAAACTGCGTATACAGCCAGTGGGAGCTGCTTCTTTCTTGAATAAGATCATAAATGGCGCTGTTCCAAAAGGTGGCTATTCCCCCAGAAGCGCCTCTTGCACTAACCGCTCGACCTTGACCTTTTTTCCAAAAAACTTTGCTAGATTGGAGGAGAAGAAGTTCCTCCAGCTTCGTCTCCTGGATGAGGAGGATTTCAGGTGAATATGTTCTCACTATGTCTTTTAAGGCTTCCTCTTTCGACCTGCTACCTAATCCTCTACAATTCCAGGAGACGTATTTCATTATTTACTGCCTTGAGGGATTGAGGCTCCTGTTGGAGCCCTGTTGCTCTTGCGACCAGATCTGGTATTCATCATTCCTTTGAGGGTTTTTTGAGAGCCTTGGAGGACATCTAGATAGGTTTTTTCCTCTCTCTGCTTCTTCTTGGATTTCTGACCCCTAGTCATTTTGATAGGAGTGACTTGCGAGTTATTAGATTCGGAGTCTCTCTCTTCAGAATCTTCCTCTGATTCGGAGGCGAGACTGATGTGCTCTTCGTTGCCTTCTTTACCCCTATGACCATCATCAACTGGTGGAACCGATGATTCGGCTTCAGTTTCTTTCCCTTGCTTCGACTTATTTCCAGGTTCCTCTTGTGTTTCTATGACATCCACCTTTTCTCCGGTGGGGGTTCCATATTTGGAAGCAGCATTGGCCTTTGGATTAGGTTGTGGCTTCCCCTGGGATGTTGAAGCATTCTGCTCTGGGGCCTTTGGAACAGCCTTTCCCTTTTTAATTTCTTTCCATCCTTCTTCTTCAGCCGTGATCCCTGTTGCTGCTTTTGGACAATTTCGCTGAAAGTGTCCATGCTCATGACATTTTCGGCATTTAAAAGGCAGCTGCTCGTAATCTAGCTTCTGATAATGCTGCCAATCTCCAACTTTGAGTTTGACCTCTTCTGGTAGGCCGACTTCCAGGTCAACTTCCACGCAAATTCTGGCGCAGGTATATTGGCCCTTGTGATCGGCTTTGTCAATGAAACGACCCAATCCATTTCCAATCTTCTGCAGGGATTGATAGCTCCAGCAATGTATCGGGAGATTAGGAAGACGGACCCAGACCGGCGCTTCCTTAGGGACATCAACAGAAGGGTCAAAATCAGGGCTCCATTTATTAAGATACAGTCCTTGATTTCCCATAAAATACGGCCCGTTTTGGAACACCAGATCCCGATCTTCTTTGGTTGTGAATTCAAAGATGAAGTAGCCTCGTCCCACAACGTAGCAGATCACGTTATTTTTTAGCTGAGGTCTCCAGTTTCGCTGAATCCATTCGTCCGTATTTTTTGTGGACGGCCATCAGCCCATAAACTGCCCTACTAGGCCTCTGTCAGCCAGAGCAAGAGCGATTTTGATTGATTGTTCCTCTGGAAGTGCAATCTCAGGTATTTCTTCCAGTTTTTTTATGAACTTCGGCACTTCTAAAAACTGTCGTTTCTTCCCTTGCTGCTTTAACAGATTATAGAAAGCTTCATCAGAAGTTAATGGCGGGGTGGGAGCGGCCTCCCCACCCCCAGGCCCGCTCATTGAAGCTGCTGGTCTCGTCAGCGGCTACGATCCTAGGTTAAGCTCCGCAGGCAGAGCAGAACGCGCGCAGTCTCCATATACCATCAAGAGAATCTTGATGTCGTCCACTCAGATGTAAAGAGAAGTTACCCAAGTGATGTTTAAACTATTGTGCATACCTGTGGAGTACCTCAGGCCTGAAATCAGAGCGGAGGGTCTTTGGCCCAACAATGCCTGAACGCTGCACACTAGCACACTCTGCTCGCAGCTCCAGACTTCAAATAGATCCAGACCTCAGCTATAATGCTAACTTCAAAGACAAACACCCTGCTCGCAGCTCCAGATGACAATTGGACGAAAATAACCCAGAATAGACCAACGCGTAGGCTTTAAACTATGTTTTTTTCGCGGTACGTATTCAAACCGTCGAAATACGTTAGGGCAACGTATTCTACCTACAAAATACGCGTATTCGAAATGTAGGACACGAAGGAAAACGTCGAATATGTATTCAAGTTTTTATGACACGTTGTAAATCGTATTGGACACGTATTAGGGCCGTTTTCGTGTCCAATACGAAAAATACGGGACACGGGGCCCTAGGGGACGTGTCCTGTGACTTAGCTTCAGAGTAAACATCCCTTTGGTTTGAGAACCTCACCAGAGTTTGTCTTCATCCTGAGCATTGGATATTTTTCATTTTTGAAGCTCATGAGCTAAAAATAGGCCAGGGAGAGAAAGATGGATGTAATTGCCAATCTTCAACTGTTTTCCATTCCTTCCATAGCCTAGGGGATTGAATCAGTTTCTAAAATTCTTCTACAGTAAGACCCTGATGCTTTGAAGTAAACGTTATTAAATCTGTAGGATTAACAATCCCTCAATTATGGCATCTATTGCCAAGAATCTTTTGAGAATAATGTAGTCACTAGTGTGACCATTCCAGGTCTCTCAAAAAACATGACTCTGAATTAAGGTCTAGTTGGCCTGTGGCAAATTTCATATGGAAGATCTTAGAGGATGCTTGGTTGCTTGCAACTTTTTCAATTGAGAAGAGTGGCCATATTTCATATCCCATATTTGTTTCTAGAGTTCATCTCTAACCCATATTTGTTTCTAGAGTTTAAATCTGCTGAGGAAGAATACCAATGTAAATATTGTAGTTGTCTAACCCATAAATCATATTCGTGAATAAAAATGTCTCTACTCAAATATGACACTCAATATTTCGTCATTAGTATTCTAGGGTGATGTACAAACTCAATATTTTGTGAAATGTATATTTGGATCTCAAACTTGATTATAGAAGCTTGTATAATGAAATATGGAAGTAATATGATTTATGGAAATTACTGCATTCAAAGAAAACGCCATTGTCACAATAAAATATTCTCAAATCTTGTTTATAGATAAGATTAAAATCCTTTTGAAATGGTTTGGTATGCAAGTTCAATTTGGCTTATATCATAGGGTTTGCTATCATATTCTCCAAAAAGATTTGCAGACAAATTCATTTCAAGTTCGAGTCTTAAAACAAACAAGACAACTTGGAATACAATTTTATTACGACTTCCTTGGTGGATGTATATATAGAAACTTTTAACGAACCATCAATCAAGCATGTCCTAAAATGACGCGCCTCTTCAAATTGATGTCCAAAGCTCCTTTTCTCTTCAAATAACCTTGAACATAGGTTCCCACAACATCCAATACATGCTCTATACATTCAACTTGCGAAATTGAACTGTAGATCGATGTTTCAATATATATATATATATATATATATATATATATATATATATATATATATATATATATATATATATATATATATATATATATATATATATATATATATATATATATATATATATATATATATATATATATATATATATATATATATATATATATTCTCTCCAGGATGTGAATTTAGACTCAAATTCCTGTAGGATTGATACATATCACCAATATTTAACATAATACAATACATATATATTAAAACACCATTTATCCCTACGTAATTGAGAATTGATTGAGAGATAACATTGCAGGAATGAAAATCATTGAGTGCACAAATATAGTTGGTAGATCTATCACGCTTTGTGCTATCAATAAAACATTACAAATTTTGATCCATGACTTAAAACCAAAGAAATGCATTCAAAAGATAGAAAATCAGATTGCTGGTTCATTACAATGCACATAGGGAAAACTACTACGGTTTAAAAAATTTAAGATTTAATTAAATCAGAATGTCAAAGTATGCAATCCCTATTGCTATTGACGTGTAATAACTTTAAAATAAAGATACAAACTAGCACATTAAGAAATAAAATATCAAACACAGAAAGCAGTTATATAACATATGCTACCCAAAAAGCACAAAGGAGGGAAACAAGCTGGGTTAGGGGCCTTACCAACCAACCCCTGCCTCCTGTAAAATATTATCTCACAGAATGCTTAAATGAATAAACAATGGAGCATAAAGGTTGGCATAATTCTTTTATTAAAGAAAATATCAATCCTTGTACATTCCAGAGTAGGAACGTAGAGTCCAGTGTCCTAGACCAGGGAGAGAAAGATGGATGTGATTTCCAATCTTCAACTGTTTTCCATTCCTTCCATAGCCTAGGGGATTGAATCAGTTTCTAAAATTCTTCTACAGTAAGACCCTGATTCTTTGAAGTAAATGTTATTAAATCTCTAGGATTAACAATCCCTCAATTGTGGCATCTATTGCCAAGAATCTTTTGAGAATAATGTAGTCACTAGTGTGACCATTCCAGGTCTCTCAAAAAACATGACTTTGAATTAAGGTCTAGTTGGCCTGTGGCAAATTTCATATGGAAGGTCTTAGAGGATGCTTGGTTGCTTGCAACTTTTTCAATTGAGAAGAGTGGCCATATTTGATATTTGTTTCTAGAGTTCATCTCTAACCCGAAGTCAATCCCAACATAATTTCTCTCCCAATGCTTTGTTTAGGATCCCCAAGTCTCTCAATCCTAAAGCCCCACTCAATTTAGGATACAAAGCTTCTCTCAGGATTTATATCAAAATTTCTGAAATATGGGCAACACCTACCATTAATAACTTACCTTTTGCAGTGACCACTATCTTTATATCCCTCCAGACATGAATTCAAGATAGTTTTTGAACCCAAATTTTGACAAAATCAGATCAATAGATAAGTATAACTATGCACCCAATCACAGAAGAAGAAACTATTTAAGAAACTAAAGCAACTACAACTGATCTTGTGTGACACTGCCTGGTTGTGGAAGCTCTTCAGTGCGTTGTTTGCACACATGATGAATACCACTGTGATCCTCTGCGACAACCAGGGGGGGATTCGATTGTTGAGAAATCCTGTATTCGATGATTGCTCCAGTTGATAAACATCATATACTAACTTATATAGAATATGGTAAGTCGATGAGCGAGGAGGCTCCATTGCATTGAGACTGATGTACAGGTTGCAAACATTTTGTCAAAGCCCGGGCGAAAGGTCAAATCTGTGACTTTCCCGAACAACCTGGAGTCGTTGAGAGACCTTCGTATATATTACTATCAAAAGGTTAGTTGAAGAAAAAGGGAGTATAAGAGGTGTTTTTTGCAACACAAAAGGCTACTAAAAGGCTACTAAAAGAAACAAAAACAAACACACCATATGACACCGTTATTTTTGGACCAATGTCCCCGGAAAAACCCAATGCGAGAAAACCGGTGCAGCTATCTGAGGGTATTTTTTACTAAGCAATATAAGAGTACAATCTGGGTGTCAAAACTGGCCTACCCAACAGGGAATTTCCTTAGCAGTAATACCTCACAGTTTCTCATAGATCTCTTGGCTGAAAACTCAAATAATCATTCCGACAGCTCCTCAGCACAAAATTGCACTGAAACCCCAGCGTCTGCCCAATATGGACTGCGTCAGCCTCTCCTTGCCCAGCATTGGCCCTGCGTCAGCCTATCTAGGCATGTGTCAGTCTCAGGAGGCCTTGCATTAGCTCTCTGGGCCTCTGCGTCAAATACGCTGGCCTCTCTGGGCCTCTGCGTTAAATACGCTGCCCTCTATGGCTTGAAGCAAATCACCGCGGGTTTGATATGAGAGGATTGATAATTGTCAGATGAAGTTGAGATTCACTAAGAGTGAAGCCAATCCAAACCATTGTTTGAAGATTGTGGATGATAGACCTCCCATACCGACACCTTCTAAGAACGACCTATTTCTAATAGGTGCAGGCCCTCTCACTTGCAAAAGTAAGAGAGAGTTGGATTCCGGATGTGGAATAGTAAACTGCAAGACTGTGACTACCTCGAGGATCTTAACTTTCAGAAGTTATATTGTGATGATGCTGGACCAGATTTGAGAAATGCCTCTAAGTTTCATAAACTCATTTGCATTGATGTTCTTGGTGAAATTTCGTCCGTATATATGTTTTATAGTTAGCATGGTGAGCTCATATTTGGTTGAGCCTCACTAGATTGGTGCCAAGAATCTTTTGAGATATCTTCGGAGCACAATCTCTCATGGATTGAGATTCACTGCCTGAAATATGAAACTGCATGATTATTTGAATGTTGACTGGGCAGGCAATGTGGAGGATCACTAGAGAACTTTTCAGTGCTAGTTCTCTTTGGATTCTGCTTCGATATCATGGATGAGCAAGAAGCAGAAGTCGATTGCTATAAGCACCGCCGAGACCGAATACATAGCTACGAGTATGATCTTGTGTGACGCTGCCTGGTTGTGGAAGCTCTTCAGTGCGTTGTTTGTACACATGATGAATACCACTGTGATCCTCTGTGACAACCAGGGGGGGATTCGATTGTTGAGAAATCTTGTATTCGATGATTGCTCCAGTTGATAGACATCAGATACTAACTTATCTAGAATATGGTAAGTCGATGAGCGAGGAGGCTCCATGGCATTGAGACTAATGTACAGGTTGCAAACATTTTGTCAAAGCCCAGGGGAAAGGTCAAATCTGTGACTTTCCCGAACAAACTGTAGTCGTTGAGAGACCTTCGTGTAAGGGTCCTGCATGTTGCATGCATTGAGCTTTGGGAGATCTAAGGGGCTTGGGGTACTTACTGGAGCAACACACGACCATAGGGAAACTCACCCTCCCCTAATGGTGCACTGTGTACAAGATGAATAGCTTAGCTTTCTCTTGTAATACCCCAAGGTGACTTTGGGATAGGATGATTCATTCTCCTATGAGCCAGGATGATTAGTTCTCCTGTAGGATAGATGATCAATTCCCCTATCGAGGCATCCTACCTATGCAATCTAAGACTCATTGGAAGTACCTATCATCTGATTAATGAGCAGGAAAATGGGGTTAGGGACCATAGTAGTATTATCGATGACAGCAAGATGTATGGTGCAACAGTGGTGCAACAGTATGGACAACAAGATGTATGGTGCAACAGTGGTGCAACAGTATGGACAACAAGATGTATGGTGCAACAGAATGGACAACAAAACGTATGGTGCAACAATGGTGCAGCAATATGGATAGCAAGATGTTTGTTGCAGCAGTGGGACAACAATGCTACATGGTGCTGCAATGATACAACAATGGGACAACAAAGGCAACTTGGCGCAGTATGGTGCAGCATATGTTACAACAATGAGACAACAATGGTCAATGGCATATAGTGCACAACGGGACAACAATGGTACAATGGTACAACATGGGACAACTAGTATTTAGTGTGGCAAATTCATGGTGTTGTTATGGTATGGCAAAGCACAACGAGACAACCATGACATAGTGCAGTGGTGGCACAACGGGACAGCCATGACATAGTGCAGCAGTGGCACAACAGGACAGTCTCATCAAGAGGTGTAGGATTGATCTAAAGAGCCCTTTAGGACAGCCTTGGAAGAGCCCTAGTTGTTGTACAACATGCCCAAGCCGCAAGCCTTATATGTTGTCCTAAAGGGATTAAATCACAGTGAAGAGAGGCTCCTTCGATGTCCCAAAAGAAGGCTCTTCATCACAGCAAGGAGGCTTCCATACGCTGTCAAAGGAAGCTCCAAAAGAGCCCTAGCTGCATTCTTCTATTCACATCTAAGACGCAGTCAAAGGTAGCCTAAATGAACCCCTAATCCACAATAAGAAAGAGACTCAATACACAGTCCTAAAGGATGTGTTTTAGGTGTTGTTCAAGTAAGGAGACCTAGCGCGTCTTAGCGGTAGTCTTAAAGCCCAACCACATTGAAGGGAGAAGTCTCTACAACTATCTTATGAGGAGGACCTATACGCTGTCAAAAGAGGTTCTAACTTTGAGTTTTCTTCCAAGTCTGGGTACTTTTCTATGATTTATGGCACATATGCAAGCCTTGAAAGTGTGAGAATGTACAAGAATAAACTCCTGGGATAAATACCCATTTGATTATAAGGACTTCTCTTACATTGATGTGAAAGTGTCAGCAAGGAAATTTGCAGATATCTTAACACAGAAACAAGCAATCACATTCCATTAAAATGCACTTAACTTTACATATGCCCAAAAGAAGAGGAAATAACTAAGCTGGAATCCGATCCAAGAAAATGCCCCATATTATCAATCTATGCTTAGTAACGCTTACAAGGAAATGGGTTGGGTATGTGTTTAAAGTCTGTACAATCAAAAAGAAAGAATCTAAAGGTAGCCCCAACAATCTGAACAGGCAACAGGATATCAGTTTACCAAGTTAATCTAATAATGTAGCACATATGGACTCATCTTGATATTGCTTCCTTGAGTTTACTAGCTATTTCACTTGTCAAAGCGAAGGATATTCCCTTCGATCATGTTTATACAATGGGCCAGTATCTTGAGCACTGAGGAATCAGATGAACGCAGCTGATTTTATCTCTCTAGAGGTAGCACTAGTGTATTCTAGCTGTGTAAATGTCATTTAATGAGGTTGCAACTTTTTGTAATACATAATCAATGGGCCAGTATCTTGAGCACTGAGGAATCAGATGAACGCAGCTGATTTTATCTCTCTAGAGGTAGCACTGGTGTATTCTAGCTGTGTAAATGTCATTTAATGAGGTTGCAACTTTTTACATATTACAAAAAAACGTGAATAAATGGCAAGATCATAAACAACCACACAAACTGCAATTGTTTTCCATTGAGAAGAATCTATATACCCCTCTCAATGTCCTGCAAGGAAAGGACATGGATTGAAGAATATATATACTCTTCTCAAAATATTCCTAGTTCTCCAAGTTGCAACCGAGCCTCAAGAACTCAACAGTTGCAAAGCATTGAAACCCATATTCTTGTACTCTGGTTTTCGTCATATGATTAAGAAAATAAAAAAACTATACAAACATATGCATCCTATTGATAAAATCGGTATACCCCTATCAAGGTCTTGCAATGCAAGATCGGCTAGATTCAACCAGTTTTGGGTTTTGGTGTAGATATCTGTATACTTCTCAGCCACAACCAGTATTTTATCCTTCATCGTTGTCTTAGCAAGTGCAGAAGTGCCAAGAACAAAATTTTTATGATTTTTTTGAAGGTCAATAGTCCCGGGTGTTTTAATATAATTTTAACCCTGAGATGAGATGACAGGTTATGACGAAATCTGCAACGACTGGGAATCCGGTAGGGTATACGACGGGATGTAATGATTCTCGCTGCAGTGGGAGGAAGCTGCTATGGTCCCTGTCTCTTCTACTTTCTTTGTTCTGCTATGATATCGCTTGTTGTGCGTCTTTTCTACTTTCCTCGTTCTGCTATGGTTCCTGTCTCTTCTACTTCCGTCTCTGCAATTCAAATGTCTGTGTGTGCGATCGCAAATCTTCCCCGTCAGCAGACGAAATGGCTAACCTTCACTCTACTCTCCACAAAAGAGATCTAATTTGTCAATGTTTTTTACCCAAAGGATCCATCTCCCCTAACGATTCATAAAATATGCCCTAAGCATAATCATAACTTTACAAAAAACTGAGAGCGTAGGGTCCCCTCCTTAATCTCCACCAAAATCGGCACTAGGGGTACATGTGCCCCCACTTGATCAATCATCTCCTCAAGCAGGCTACAGAAGGAGGCAGGAATGGCACTGGAGAAGATCCATAAGCTAAAACATACATGAAAATTTTGCCTGCAGTTTCTACACCCTATCTTCAAGGAGCTATTTTTTAAGAAAACAAAGAGAAAGCTAAAACACATACCTGTTTTAGGCAAAAACTATGGAAGATCGGCGTCACAGAAAAAATAGTATTAAATGCAGAGCTGGTAAACCTGTCTTGGCTATTGCTCCTCAAAGCACACTGATCTGTCTGCTCCAAAGTTTTCCAAATCGTTGAATACCAGATATTTAGAGCCCACCTTGCCAAATATCATATAATAATATAAGACAGCTGGTTCAGAAAATAAGCTTTCCACTGGGTGTGAACCCTGACAGCGACACCTTAATCAATTGTTGGAAGAGAATGTTCAGGCGATGGGACTTCGAGACAAGGAGAAAAGAACAGCCGATTGGCGCCAAGCCCACACAAGGAGAAGCGAAATTTTAAATTTTCCCACAAAATTTTAAATTTTCTCACAGAAATGCTTGAAAAGTCTACTTCATAATATTTTTTCAAAAGTTCATTTGCCAACCGTTCTATTAATTGAATTTTCCCACAAAATTGTTTGAAAAGTCTTCATCATAATAATTTTTTAAATGTTCATTTGCCATCAGTTCTATTAATTTGTCCATTTATTTTATTATACAAACCATATAATATTAACTAACCTGTACATCCTATAAATTATATAAACATACATTTGCATTCTATAAACCATTCATTTTAGAGGCACCAGGAAGTGGTTTTGTATAATGTGCATAGTTTATATTATTGCTAAACCTTAAAAACCATTCATAGGCCTTAAGATGATAATGGTGTTTCTTCTTAGTTGATGTCCAAGGCCCCAACAAAAGCCATCTTTGTTGGGCAAATCCTCACATTAACACCCATACAACATTTATATACCTATGGTTTATAATGCTCGCAAATAGTGCTCCTCATCACCTAATTGTGCAAAAAGCCCCAACTAACCTAGTCTAGGTTGGATGTCCTCGATATTAACATATTATCCTGCATTATCCATTAGCTCGTGGAGATAGAGGGTTCAAGGACTCTCACTTGATGGTTGGGGACTATAGTCCATCAAGAGGTCAAATGTCAGGCTAACTGTATTAAGGACACGTCAAGGTCAACCAACACGAATGCAATGTATTAGTTGTTCGTTATCAACCTATCAAAATGTCACAAGATTGGGTAGTAGACATCAGTAAGTAGGACACTAGTCACCAACAAGAAACCTTGATAACGATAGAGTAATGATGTGATGAGTGGATGTGGACCCGGGGATATCGCATGTCAATTGTGTGGTAGTTGATTTGACATGCTAACGTCCCATTATGATGTGGCACCAATGTGGGTCTAGATGACATGGCATACCAATGTAACAAGTGATATGGCATGTTGACATGGCAATGGAAGGTTGACTTGGCACCGAGGTGTTGTATAGGTGGTAACCATATAGTGACGACGTGGATGTTGGGCGTTTGGATGTTAAGATATCAACTAATTAGTATCAATGACACTCTCTAGCCTCTTCCTGAGGGCCCAGTGGCTTGATAGCTCAACCATTGGCCTTTCAAGATATCGGGTATTGAGAAATTAGGGCTTCAATCTACAAGCTCGTATGTATTTCCAAGTCAAAGAGGATATAATACTTGCAAAGGATCCTTCATCCTATTGGCATTATGATTCAAGTGTTGTCCTTGATGGCAACTGACTCAGAGGTTGGTACAGGTGCTCAGAGGTTGGTACAGGTGCTGGCAACTTAATCAGAGGACAAATCTTAGTACAGCATGGCAAGAAAGTTCATACACGCAGGTTCGTTAAGCCCAAGTCGCGTGTACATGCAGGTTGGCTTCAGCAAAAGCACGTGTATGTGGAAAAGTACCTTTGGTCCATGGCGGTTAGTCCTTGGAAGTTGTGCCTATGGTTTCGGACCATTGTGTCTTGACGGGCGTGTCGATCCCTAGTTTTGAAGTTGATGGTATTGTGTTACTATGGTTTTGGCTCTTGGTATTGAACAAGGCCTAAGGCTATATAAGGAGAAGATCATTAGGCAAAGAGATGTATTGTGTGTCTGACGCAGTGAGAGGATCTGGTATGGCTGGTTATTTGTTCGGGACGTTTTGGCAAGGGTCGGATCTGACAGCGAAGGAATAAGAATCTATTTCTAGATCTGCACGCGGGTTGCCTTTGGTGAAAGCGCGTATACACGCGGTTTTGGTACAATGAAGTAGCGTATGCATAATAAGATTTGATATTTCAGGTTGCTGCTGATTCTGGTGGTTGTTGCAGAGTTCTGGGCTCTGGTTTGGGTTCTGTGTTCTTGATGACAGGGTTTCAGTGATTCAGTATTGGGTTGTTTAATGAATTATGATGCAAGTATAAGTTGATGATTGTATTGCAGTAATGTTTGTTTTGTACTCTTGGATCCAGTCTGAAAATTGATGAAACGTGGTCCCTGAAGGTTGTAGGGTCAGCACCTACGTACTAGTAAATGGATCAGCTAGTACAAGAGCTGAGGGAGTTGTAGCTCCCTTCCAGAAGTAGTTGAAAACGAGAGAGGGTTGTAGCCCTCTGCAGGTTGTAGCCTGCGTACTGGTAAAGGACTGCACCAGTACATTGTAAAAGAAGTTTCTCATTAAAGAAGAAAGAGACGAACTGCAGCAGGTGGTTTTCACCCACATTGGGTTTCCACCTTATATCATGGTGTCCATGTGTGTGGCTCTTGTGTGATGTTCTGTTCTGTTATACTGCACCTGTTTACTGTTAATATACTTAATAATGTTCTGATGCATTTACAGAAGATTAAAGCTAACTGAATTATAAGATCTCTGGGTATACGCTTGTTGCATTAGATACAGTCGCGTGTACACGCAGGTTCACTTAACGAAAGTAGCGTGTATGTTTCTGAGCATTGAAAAAGTTTTATTGATCTGATAATACTGATTCACCCCCCCTCTCAGTATTATTTCCAACAATTGGTATCGGAGCAGGTCCTTCAGAGGAAGCTTGATCGCTTGAAGGAAAAGATCCATCAGAATGGCTAATCCAGAAAGAGAGGCACACATCAGGCCACCAGTCTTTGACGGGAACAATTTTACTCACTGGAAGATAAGAACCACTGCATATCTACAGTCTCTTGGAGTAGAAGTTTGGGGAATCGTAGAAGGAGGATACAAATTCCCATCAGCAACTCCTACAGATCCAACAGAGAAAAAGCAATATGAGCTCAATGCCAAAGCAGTTACTGTCCTATTGAGTACTTTGACTCAATCATAATTTATGAAGATCATGCATTTCAAATCAGCTAAGGAAATATGGGACAAAATCGTTACAAGCTACGAAGGAGATGATCAGGTAAAAAGAGCAAAGCTTCAAACTCTCATAATCCGGTATGAAACTCTTAAGATGCGAAGTAATGAAAGCGTAGCTAATTATTTCCTGCGTATGGATGAGATTGTGAATTGTATGAGGGATCTGGGTGAAGAATTTGAGGAAGTTGTCTTAGTTGAAAAGGTTTTGAGATCTCTGTCTACTAAATTTGATTCTAAAGTATCTGCCATAGAAGAAAAGGAGAATGTGCAGAAAATTACCATGTCACAGCTTCACGGGATCTTAACTGCTTTTGAAATGCGACAAGAGGTACCACCAGAGGCCGCATTCGAAGTGTCAGAGGAAGAAGATGAGGTAAATTTTGTCAAGAATCTTGAACGGGGAACTGGACGGTTCAAAGGTAAGCTACCTTTCAAATGTTTTCTATGTGGTAGAGTTGGTCACTATGCTGCTAGATGTCCTCATAACAAAGGAAAGATATATGAAGAAGATGGTAGAAGCTATTATACCCATATTAAAAGTTCATTCAATGATAGTGAAGATATTAGAAGTCTCATGGCACATGAAAAGAAGAATGCTTCATCCAATAATAGCGAAAATATTAAAAGTTTCATGGCACATGAAAAGAAGAATGCAGAAACTGAAGAAGTTGCTAAATTAAAAGAACAATTGGAGACAGAAACCAGGGTAAGGGAGAAATTGCAGGATATAGCAAAAGATCAGAGCACAACTATTCAGAGACTTGAATCAAAGGTCCTCTCTCTAAAAGAAGATCTTGAAGATCAAGAACATGAAGTGATCAAACTAAAGCGACAAGTGGGAGAAGGGAGAAAAGTTGAAGAAGACCTAAGGAAGCAGTATCTGAAAAAGGAAGAACAACATCAAGTTGAAGTAAATATCTTGAAAGGTAAACTAGAGGAAAAGGATAAGCTTTTATGATTTCAAGATAGTTCTAAAGTCTTGGATGATATTCTTAATAGTCAAAGATCTCCTGCTATCAAGACTGGTCTTGGTTTTCATGAATATGTTGAAGGTGAATCTAGTTCACAAGGTGAGGCAAGAAACTCTAATGAGAAATCTGAAATGCTCAAGGAACAACCAAGGAAAGAAATTCCTCAAGGAAGATCCTTTACTCATAACTATGGACGTGATAGACGATTATTTCCTCCGCTGAAGAATGTTGAATGTTATGTATGTCATAATCTTGGACATGTTGCAGCCAGATGTAGAAGTAGAATGGTTCAAGAAAGATCATCGCATCCCAGGTATTTCAGAGGGTATTGCTTTGCCTGCAATGCATATGGACACAAAGCAATTGATTGTGATAGAAGGAACATGAAAAATATAAGGTCTTATACATGCAACAACTATGGGCATAAAGCAAGGGAATGCAGGAGCAGATTTCAAAATTCAAGACAAGAGGACCATACATCATCACAGTTGCAGGAATTGAAGAAGACAGAGACAGAAAGGTGTGGCATAACTCAGTCAGCTGACATAACAGACACAGGGGAATCTGAAAGTGATGAAATTCAGTATTCCATCCTGCATACGCTGATAATGAAGACAAGTCGCGTATATACGCGAGTTACAGGCTGCAATGTCGCGTATATGGAGAAAGGGCAGCAGAACAAACACAGGTTCAGTCATGGTTGGCTCAAGCTCAGGGGGCAGCAGAACAGACTCAGGAAATGGTTCAGTCATGGTTAGCTCACACTCAGGGGGAGCATATACTTCAAATAATTCATTGTTGGCATTATGGATTGCTGATGAAACTAAATGATACATCTTGTTGTTTGATCAAAGGAATAGTATTGCAGGTTGATGATTATGGTACAAATCTGAATGGCTGGTCTTAGATCCTGCATCTGCTCAGGGGGAGCATGGATAGATTGGTACATTTTGGCATATACAAAGGGGGAGCCAAATCAGAATCTTCAGCATGTACTCAGGGGGAGAATGGACAGCAGTATGGACAGTAGAAGGTATACCAAAGAAGAGAATGTCTTGGTACACCCTTTGCCCTTGATGTCAAAGGGGGAGAGTGACTTGGTGTGGTGGTTTCCATCAAGTCCAAAGGGGGAGATTGTTGGCATTATGATTCAAGTGTTGTCCTTGATGGCAACTCACTCAGAGGTTGGTACAGGTGCTCAGAGGTTGGTACAGGTGATGGCAACTTAATCAGAGGACAGATCTTAGTACAGCATGGCAAGAAAGTTCATACACGTAGGTTCGTTAAGCCCAAGTCGCGTGTACACGCAGGTTGGCTTCAGCAAAAGCGCGTGTATGTGGAAAAATACCTTTGGTCCATGGCAGTTAGTCCTTGGAAGTTGTGCCTATGGTTTCGGACCATTGTGTCTTGACGGGCGTGTCGATCCCTAGTTTTGAAGTTGATGGTATTGTGTTACTATGGTTTTGGCTCTTGGTATTGAACAAGGCCTAAGGCTATATAAGGAGAAGATCATTAGGCAAAGAGATGTATTGTGTGTCTGACGCAGTGAGAGGATCTGGTATTGCTGGTTATTTGTTCGGGACATTTTGGCAAGGGTCGGATCTGACAGCGAAGGCATAAGAATCTATTTCTAGATCTGCACGTGGGTTGCCTTTGGTGAAAGCGCGTATACACGCGGTTTTGGTACAGTGAAGTAGCGTATGCATAATAAGATTTGATATTTCAGGTTGTTGCTGATTCTGGTGGTTGTTGTAGAGTTCTGGGCTCTGGTTTGGGTTCTGTGTTCTTGATGACAGGGTTTCAGTGATTCAGTATTGGGTTGTTTAATGAATTATGATGCAAGTATAAGTTGATGATTGTATTGCAGTAATGTTTGTTTTGTACTCTTGGATCCAGTCTTAAAATTGATGAAACGTGGTCCCTGAAGGTTGTAGGGTCAGCACCTACGTACTAGTAAATGGATCAGCTAGTACAAGAGCTGAGGGAGTTGTAGCTCCCTTCCAGAAGTAGTTGAAAACGAGAGAGGGTTGTAGCCCTCTGCAGGTTGTAGCCTGCGTACTGGTAAAGGACTGCACCAGTACATTGTAAAAGAAGTTTCTCATTAAAGAAGAAAGAGACGAATTGCAGCAGGTGGTTTTCACCCACATTGGGTTTCCACCTTATATCATGGTGTTCATGTGTGTGGCTCTTGTGTGATGTTCTATTCTGTTATACTACACCTGTTTATTGTTAATATACTTAATAATGTTCTGATGCATTTACAGAAGATTAAAGCTAACTGAATTATAAGATCTCTGGGTATACGCTTGTTGCATTAGATACAGTCGCGTGTACACACGGGTTCACTTAACGAAAGTAGCGTGTATGTTTCTAAGCATTGAAAAAGTTTTATTGATCTGATAATATTGATTCACCCCCCCTCTCAGTATTATTTCCAAGACATCCACCATACATCGATAGATATTTGTGGAATTAACCCTGACCTTTATTTGGAAAGGTGCAGTGGAAGGAAGACGAGGCTCGACAAGACTATCCCAATCAAAGGAGACACTCTTAGAACTTGGAGGGGGAACATTTGAAGCAGTCGGAATGCCCGCTATATCAGAAGACTCTGCACTAGAGATCAAACAGACTCTTTTGTTAGGCACTTCACCCCCCAAAAAAGGACTGTAATCGGCCAGAGATTGTATTGGCTAACCACATTATCAACCAATGGTTGGTGGGATTAATGAGAAACCATATCAGATCTAGGAGTAGAAGTACTTTCAGACTCGGACCATATCCTTTGAATCTCTAGAATACTAGGGCATAAATGAGTAATATGGTCTCCCTTGCATATCTTACAAGGGAACTTAGGTTTAAAACTTCTACGTCCAGGTTTCTTATCAACCTCCCTTCTGCCAACCTAACTAGTAGTGGTTTGTGGAGAGTCCTGAACATGACTTGCAGAGGATCCTGACTCTTTGCTAGTATGACTCACAGTGACTAGACTCATGCCCCTAGCATGACTTGCTGTAGCTAAAGGCTCATCTCCAACATGACTTGCAAAGGTTGATGATGAAGGGATAGAATTATTCTTCTTCTTTGACTTTCTCTTTCTCCTCTTTTTAGATTTCTTGTTACAAGAAGGAGGAGAAGAATGAATCCTAGATTTCTCTTAGAAAGAAGATGAACAATTAGCACCCATGTGATGCCATTGAAATAAAGCATTCATCTGAGAAGCAAGGCCTTGACTAACAACTTTATCTCTCATAAGATCAAAGCACAATGCTGGCGAGGCCAATGGCTTATAAACACCTTGTTCATTGTCTCTAAAGGTACATGCCCACCCAGGTGTTCCCTGAGTATGACCTTCCAGGACAATTCTTGTCTTGGGTTCCCAGCCCTCAAAGAATATCGCTCCTCTTGCCTACTCTTGTCTTGGGTGCCCTACACATCCTCAAAGAGCATCAGATGCCAAATGATTGCCCAATCCTCCCGTTATTTCTTTCCAAGTGAAGACAAGAATGTTGTGTCTATCTCTTCCCCTTGATTGGGGAAGACATGCCCAAGTTTCCTCTGACAAGGAACTTGACCAAGCTCCTTTGTAGTTGGGAACTTGTTAGAACTCCCTCTTAGCTAGGGACTTGTCCATTCATCAACAACGTCTTCTTCGTGGGTCCTTTTGCCGCTTGATCTCCTTCTTTCCTTCGATGTCATGAAGTCTTTGTTTGAACTTCTTCTTGGCAGGGTACCGGCCATCGATCACTTTCCCCCCTGGTTTGTCATGTCCAAGGATAATTTTAGGGGCGAATGTTCGCCCTTTGGCGAAATTAAGGGGTTTTAAATTTTTAGTGGGCGAATATTTTGTATCATAGTACATTTTTACAAATCACCTCAAATAGCCCACCTTATTTTAAGGGAGAGGGTAAAAAGGTAAATTTAGCCCTTGAAATTAGGACTTACAACCTTCCATTCGCCCATTTTCAAGAATAGGTTTTATTTAAGTGAATCCATTCGGCCATTTTCAAGAATAGGTTTTATTTAAGTGAATCCTATGGGCCAAATACCATATTTATAAAAGAGGTATGGTAAATTAATAAAAATATAAATAAATGAGAGGTATGGTAAATAAATAAAACATTTTTTATATTTACTCCATAAGTCACCTTATATACATGTAAGGGTGTAAACAAATAAAAATATAAGTAAAGTGGAGGTATGGTAAATAAATAAAACGTCTTTTTATACTTACTCAAAAGGTATGGTAAATAAATAAAAATAAAAATAAACTATACGTATCGTAAATAAATAAAACCTCTTTTTATATTTAGTCCATAACCCTCGTTCTATTTATGAAGGCTCAAGAAAGAGGTTTTATTTAAGTGAATCCTATGGGCCAAATACCATATTTGTAAAAGAGGTATGGTAAGTTAATAAAAATATAAATAAACGAGAGGTATGGTAAACAAATAAAACATTTTTTTATATTTACTCCATAAGTCACCTTATATTTACGAACACTCAAAAAATGGGTTATATTTAGGTGAAACCTATGGCCAAAATACTGTGGGACAAATACCATGGACTAGATTGTTATTAATACCATGCAAAAAACCATTATAACCCTAATATTAGAATTAATAAAAATAAAAATGGCACATGGTATTGACCCATGGTATTCACCAAAATGGCACATGGTATTGACCCATGGTATTCACCTGGAATGTAGCCTATTTAAATGGGGGAATTAAACCAACATGTAGCCTATGCTAAGATTCACTAGGGCTTTACAAAATTTTATTATTTAGTGAAAGACTCGCCAAGATCTTACAAGATTTTATAATTGAGTAAAATATTTGCCATGCCTAGTGAGAGATTCGCCAAAAAATTATATATACATATTATATTATTGATAAAATCGCCTTCCATTTTTCCTATATACCATTGAGATTCGCCCATTTATTATATTTATAAATTTAGGGGGGGTTCTTAAAATTTTCCCTGGTCATGTCATTGCTCCCTTTGTGGAAAGTGGCTCTTCTTGTAGGTGCCTTGATACAAGGCGTTTCTTCTTGCTTTGTAGTCTTCCATGATGAATGATAGATGGTAGACCTTCTTGTCCTTGATGTGATTGAGACTTCTTGGCTTGACGCTTCAACCTTGCGGATGTTCTTGAGATTCCCTTTCCTTGATGTGTCACCTTAGCTCCGATACCGCGATGAACAATCTGGGGCAATGGGGTATAGCGGGATTCTTCTAGACTTGATAACAACTTGTGAAGCTCTTTTGCAATTTATCGTGTTATCTTAATCTTCTTCTCTTCTTATTAATGCATGTGCATTTACCTTCATCAAACTGGTGCCAAAAACATAAGAACAAGAACACAGGATGTTGGCTATCTGCCAGGGAAAAACCTCTCTCTCTCTCTCAGAGAGGAAAACCCTTTCATAAGTTTCTTGTTGGTAACCCGCCCCGCTCTGCCTGTCCGCGCTACCAAGCCCGACCCGCCCTCTATAATCCGCCCGCCGGTGCAGCCCTCTTACCCGTGTCCTTCTCTTCCTTCCGTTTTCGCCCAACTCCTTCCTTCGCACTTGTTCTGCGATGTGGAAGTCTGAGTTTGATGTCCCTTTGTCGAACGCCATCCTCCTTACTTATACGCATCCTTTCGCCCAAGGGCCGTGTCTCTCGAGGATAACAAGGGTCGGCTCCATCAGCATGCATGCCCGGCTGACCTGCCACATAACCTCGATACGCCCCATTCCAACGAACCGTCGCGTCCCTTCGTGTGCACCGTCGCGCCCATGGGTCGGCTCCAAGGAAAATTTTAAGGATGGAAAATTTTCTTGAAGTTTAAAACATTGGCGAATCTCACTAATCCCTAATATGCAAATTATAAATGTTTATTGATATATTTGTAAAATTAATCAAATTTATAATTATTTTATATATAGTCTCTCTATAATGTTGGCGATTTTTAAGGTAAAATAATTTTATATTCTAAAATTTGGGCGAATCGTCTTTTATAAAATTGGAAATTGGCGAATCTTTTTTTTGGAAAAATCATGGAAAATTAACCCACTGGGCGAACATTAGCCCCTAAAATTTTCCATGGTCGGCTCCACATGGTCACCTCTTTCATCTGGGCACGCAACAAGGGTCGCCCGCACGCCTTCCGTCAGTGGCTCGCCCATCGTGCAAGTATCAAGGGGCGTGCGCCATCCCCAACATGGTGCGAGCAACATGGGAACCCCGCATGTCACGCCCCCAGGCCTACAGTACTCTTTCAGCCGTACTTGGTGAGGTGCGGCGCCTCCGAACACTTTCTTTTCACCAATACTTATGTTCATGGACTACGCCGAACCATTAGTCTACTTAGTTTGTTTTTCGCAACCAAGTACTATTATTTTTCCTTTATGCCAATGAACACCCATACACATTCATTATCATCAGCAATTATACATGAAGAACACAATTGCACAGTGTAAAGGGAGGGGCAACTCCCTGAACAATGAGTCTGCCCGAATACAATATATTATTCAACTCTACAATGTTTACGAGGCTTTACAAGTATACTTGGGAAACACCAAGTTTCATACTTAGCCAATTTTACAAATAGGCAACACCTCCGTGTGCCAACCGAGTTCCTTGCTCGAGCTGGGCGGGCGCGCCTTCACGCAAGCTGCCAACCGTACTCGTCGACCGAACCTCGTTTACCGCTGCACGACGGGCAGGCGACCTACCCGAGACATCCCGTGTCACACCGAACGGCGGGTGCCTTCCTTACCCGCGCCCTCACCCGATAACCGAACCCTGTGCGTATCGTGTGTGCTTGCCCAAGAGCGGGTGCATATATGCCCGCGCCTCTTTTGCGACCTGCTCCACTACTTCGCACTTTTTTCTTGATCACCGAATGCTCATGTTCGAAAGTCCATCTTCGAATGAATGCCAAATGCTCCAATGCCTTGCCATATTTATACGAGCGGTTGGGCGAGTCGCTGCCCAGGCCGACTCGACCACCACGCGCCAAAATGCCCTTACACATCGCAAACTTGCCATCCGATTGCTGGTCGGCAAACAATCCTTCGTTCAAGTCGCCCCAACATGTGAGTTGGCTCGTGGGTTATGCCAAACGCTCCCACGCTATAAACCAACCATCGCTCCACCTCTAATGCGCATTATACTTATGTCCCTTCCCACATTTCAGTTGTAGAGTTCACACTTCGCACCGACGGGGAGAAACCGAACCGCAGGTCCTTACACCGTGTTTCCCAGACTTGGGTAGCAATTTTTATTTGGAAAGGTGCAGTGGAAGGAAGACGAGGCTCGACAAGACTATCCCAATCAAAGGAGACACTCCTAGAACTTGGAGGGCGAACATTTGAAGCAGTCGGAATGCCCGCTATATCAGAAGACTCTGCACTAGAGATCAAACAGACTCTTTTGTTAGGCACTTCACCCCCCAAAAAAGGAGTGTAATCGGCCAGAGATTGCATTGGCTCAACCACATTATCAACCAATGGTTGGTGGGATTAATGAGAAACCATATCAGATCTAGGAGTAGAAGTACTTTCAGACTCGGACCATATCCTTTGAATCTCTGGAATACCAGGGCATAAATGAGTAAGATGGTCTCCCTTGCATATCTTACAAGGGAACTTAGGTTTAAAACTTCTACGTCCAGGTTTCTTATCAACCTCCCTTTCGCCAACCTAACTAGTAGTGGTTTGTGGAGAGTCCTGAACATGACTTGCAGAGGATCCTGAATCTTTGCTAGTATGACTCACAGTGACTAGACTCGTGCCCCTAGCATGACTTGCTGTAGCTAAAGGCTCATCTCCAACATGACTTGCAAAGGTTGATGATGAAGGGATAGAATTATTCTTCTTCTTTGACTTTCTCTTTCTCCTCTTTTTAGATTTCTTGTTACAAGAAGGAGGAGAAGAATGAATCCTAGATTTCTCTTGGACAGAAGATGAACAATTAGCACCCATGTGATGCCACTGAAATAAAGCATTCATCTGAGAAGCTTCAAGAGTTTTGGGAATATTTGGGGTGGACCACAGCCAAACGAGTAGTCCAACATTCAACCTAGGAATATTCAAAGTGGCCATCAAGGGAGTACCAACGTTTCCAAAGAAAGAAAAAGCACAAGGATCTCCTTTTGAAAAGGTACCTTGGTTGGTTTCCATAGGAATATTGGCCATATCTAACTGATTTGCAGACCCTTCCCTTACGGGAATGGAGAAATTACTTTTCAAGGAAGATATACACACAATCAAGACCTTTGCCCTTGAGGAGGCAACTCCACAACTTTGTAGGTGTTGTATTGAAGTGGCTTGGGAGCTTATACATGGACTATGACCATTATCTTACACCTCTTTTAGGCCCTCAGGGACTAGTTTTCATCCTTGAAAAATGTTCAAGGGCCTAAGAAGCATCCTTTAGATGGTCTCCATGAGTACCACTAGGCCAACTATTCACCTTAGAGGCATTGGAGGGTGGTTTTCTACCATGTGCATAGTCTGTATTATTACTAAGCCTTAAAAACCACTCGTACTAAACCCTAGCATGATAATGGTGTTTCTCCTTAGATGATGTCCAAGGACCCAAACAAAGCCATCCTTTTCGGGCAAAATTATCCTCACATTAACACCCATACACCATCTATATACCTATGGTTTATAATGATGGAAAATAGTGCTCCCCGTCACTTAATTGTGAAAAAATCCCCAGCTAACCTAGATTCCACGTCAAACATGTCCTCGATATTAGCATATCACCCTACATTATCCATTAGCTCATGGAGATAGAGGGTTCAAGGACTCTCACTTGATGGTTGGGGACTATAGTCCATCGAGAGGTCAAATTTCGGGCTAACTGTGTTAAGGACACCTTGAGGTCAACCAACACTAATGCAATGTATTAGTTGTTGGTACATCAACCTATCAAAATGGCACAATACTGGGTAGTAGACATTAGTAAGTAGGACACTAGTCACCAACAAGAAACCTTGGTATCAATAGAGTAATGATGTGGTGAGTGGACGTGGATCTGGGGATACAACAGTCAATTGTGTGGCAGTTGATTTGATATGCTAACGTTTCATTATGATGTGGCACCAATGTGGGTCTAGATGACATGACATACCAATGTGGTAAGTGATGTGGCATGTTGACATGGCAATGGAAGGTTGATTAGGCACCGAGGTGATGTATAGGTGGTAACCATATAGCGATGACATGGATGTTGGGCTTTTGGATGTTAATATATCAGCTAATCAGTACCAATGACACTCTTTAGCCTCTTTTGAGGGCCTGATCGCTTGATAGCCCGACCATTGGCCTTTCAAGATATCGAGTATTGAGACATTGGGGCTTCAATCTACAAGCTCCTCTCTATGTTAGGTGTCGAGTATCGAGATAGTAAGTATGTATAGAGCATTAAGTGTCCTGGGGGGATAGCAGCTTAGTGATCTGGCAGATGGATAAGGTAGATGATGGAAAGGTAATTAGTATCAATGACACTCTTTAGCCTCTTCTGAGGGCCTGATCGCTTGATAGCCCGACCATTGGCCTTTCAAGATATCGAGTATTGAGACATTAGGGCTTCAATCTACAAGCTCGTCTATATGTTAGGTGTTGAGTATCGAGATAGTAAGTATGTATAGAGCATTAAGTGTCTTGGGGGGATAGCAGCTTAGTGATCTGGCAGATGGATAAGGTAGATGATGGAAAGGTAATTGTGTTAATTGATGACCCATTGTTTGGTTATGTGAAGACCGAGTAAGCAAGTTTTAAACTAATGTGATATTTCCCAAGTGGTCGATAGTGGATATAATAGCCAAATTAATTGAATAGGTAAGCTAAAATGAACATTATTGTTTATATCATTGCTAAAATGAACATGGCCTAATTATTCAATATCTCTTGTAATGGAACCAAAGTTATGTATCACATGAATAGTTATAGGTAAGAATTCTTATAAATTATCTTGATTACTATGTCACATATTGAAATCTTTCATTTCACTAATAGTTTCATCATCTGTAATAGATCAAATTACTATGACTTTAGGCAACACTTTTGATGGATTTTACTCATTGTTAACTAAATTTATTATTTCTTTGTCACTGAAGTTGAAAAGTGGAAATACAAAATATTTAATAAACGACAGTAAATACTATTTCAAGGGTGTTACCAAACTTATTGCATGAGGTTTTATACGAGACAAGTATATATTGCTAGAAAAATAGAGATAAAAAATAATTAACAAATTCCTAAATTCTTTATTTGTATTAAAAAAAAATCTCTAGTTTTAATTTTTTTAATAATTACTAAATTGTGTGTTTGAAGTAATTACTTATTTGAAATAAGGAAAAATCTTTTTTCCTTTTTTTTTTAATAATCACTAAATTTATTATTTAACATAAATAAAATAAAAAATTGAAAAATCTATTTTTTTTCTTTTAATAATTACTAAATATATTATTTAACATAAAAAATAAACAATAAACAATAAACAATAAAAAATAGATTTTTCGTTACATGCATATTGAACTTTTACTTATAATTTGGTCCAATACAATTTTTTCCATATATAAAAAATATACATATATTATTAAAATTTGAAAACTTGTCAGTGAATATGAGCTACCTGGTGAAACTAGTTAGTAAACTAGGTGAAAGTAGTTATTTGAAAGCATTTTTGTCAGTAAATATAAGCTACTTGGCGAAAATAGTTAGTAAACTAGGTGAAAGTAGTTAGTAAACTAAGTGTTGATTACCACTCCATCTGATATCTAATCTGATGTCATGAGACAGTTCGGGATGGCTGCATTAGACCGTTCGGGCTGTAATGAATTAGCATTAGACCGTTCGGGCTGTAATGAATTAATAAATATACAGTTCCCATTGTTAAATTTATTTTCATTAATGCACCCAAAGATTCCTTAAAAATCTAATCTGATGTCATGAGACAGTTCGGGCTGGTTGCATGAGACAGTTCGGGCGGGCTGCATGAGACAGTGCATGAGACAGTTCGGGCGGGCTGCATGAGATGTAATGAATTAATAAATATGCAGCTGTTAAATTTATTTTCATTAATGCACCCAACGATTCCTTAAAAGCACTGAGATTTACAAATTTCGATTCCTTAAAAGCACTGAGAGATTTACATACAGGATTCTGTCTGATTTTCAGAAGAACAAATCTTCAAAAGCAGCACAGGTTTTTGGTTCAGATTTTTCCCGAGTTCATGCAAAATACAGGTTTTTTCCACTTCTGATTGTAATTTTGATTACCTGTGCACTTTTTTTAAACAGTTTTTGCCATGTGTTTTTAATATACTCTCTTTTTCTGTTAATGAAAAATACTTTTACACAGAATTTGTTCATCCTGGCTCTAAGTATTTGCAATTTGCTTAGTTGATATAGGTTTGATCGCTTTTTTTAGTCCTATTAGTTGATACGCATGCAGATAGCCTCCCAGCTTTTGCTGGAACGCTGTGCAGTTTAGAAAGACTGGGCACATCATCATCATCATCATATGCAGCACAAATCTGACTTTCCTGAAAACATTTACTACTTTGATCGCATTCATTTATAGTTGGAAGAGGTTGCTTGCTCATGTAAACAGGGATAAGGTCGCCTCTTGAGAGTTGTTTCCATCTCTTACCTTCAAACAATACCCATGAATTACTTTGAGCAGCACCAGAAATATTCGATTCAAGCTGAGTTGAATTTGGAATTATCATAGGATGAAATGATAGTGAGTGGAAACATATTGTAGTAAAAAGAATGCGTGGGACATTAGGACGCACTATGGAGCTTCCAGCTAATGTAGAATAGGTTGTGATTCTAGTAGGGGTGGCTACTATCATTCCATAAACTTGCACTTTAGTTATAAGGTCGTTGTGCTCATAACATTCATTCTTACAAAGGTAATGATTGGAAACACGATCATCCCCAACTTTATTAAGGACATCAAACACGTTTCCTGGTATAGCTTTCCCATTGTGGAATATCCCATTACCTAGTCGCATTTTGAGTGTTACGTAAACTCCATCTGTTGTAATATTTCCATGAATAATGGACTCCAAATCTCTTCGAAAACCTATAAAATGATGTGCAGTGAAAAATCCCAGAGAACCAAGATTGGAGGAAACCACAGTGGAAACTGTTTCATGAAGTATCAGATCATCCCCATCCAAGCATGCAACTAAATCTTCTCTTTCATGGAGATAACATGCATAATGAATATGGATGGTTTGAGTGAAGTTGAGCCCAGGAAGGATGGAAAACATGTTCTCCACCTCAAGCTTCACTAAAAAATTCATTTTTTTTAAGTTCTCTGGTTCGTAATATTGACAAAACTCCCAGGCACTTTTCTTGCATTTTTGTCTGTGGTAAGCTTATTATATTGACAACTTCCTTTCCTTGCCAATGTCTTCTTCAAACTGTCCATCTGTCTTTTAAGTTCACGAAGTTCTCCACTCTTTTTATTCAAGCGAGAAGTACCTAGTTCAAAAAGGGACACCCATTCGACAATTTTAAGGGTGCTTATTGACTCCTCATATGAATCTGGTTCAGGACTTATGTGCCCAAACATCAAAGGCTTTTCCTTTCCCCCTAATGGAACCTGAAGCAATTGAATCAATTTTCTATTTTGAAATGGCTTGTGGATTTGTATGTTCCGATGCTGCAATAAAATCCCCTCGAGATGAAAGGGACTTGTTTCTGTATTGCGCCTCCTTCAAACAATCTCCAGTAACTTCAGGTTTATCCATCCTCTTACTTCCAGCAAGATCTACAAATTTGGGGCAGCTATAAAGGTTACAAAGCTACGGGATTTTGCATCATTTAATCATCTATGAGGGTCAACATAGACACAGGTCTCCTAAAATGTCATTCATGTGTATCACTCTTACTTTCTTGCAAGACAATGTGTTATTTAGTAAAAACTACACATCTATGTGTTTGTTTTTTTTAATATATTGTGCCTATATATACCCATTTTGGGGGTTCATGTTTCCAGGCATCCCCATTTCGGAAACTTTTAGATGTTTATGTGTTTTGTCCAACTTAATCATAGGGAGATTCTTCTATGATTAATTTCAACATCCAATGATTCAAATGTAGCCCTTGAGAGCTTAGGAAGTAGGGACTACTTTTGAAGATCAGGCCATGTGCTCTTCTTAATCTGAAATAAGAAATCCATATCGTCTTTTGTAAAGAAACACAATTACCAAGCCCTTCATAAAAGGGATTCAATACTCGATCATCTAGATATCAGGGTCCTTGTAACTTGGCCATTGCCCCATTAACTTTCCAACTAAGCTTTTCTCTATAGCCAAAAGGGCTTTTCTTTGGAGAGTGGGGGTTTTGATCATTATTTCCAGGAACTCTTCTAACTTCCTCACGAAGTGCTCATGATTTGAGTGCACCTTCCTTCCTTGCTTTGTAGATTCCACAAAAAGGAGTTGGAAATATGCTACCTCCTCCTTGAAATCCTAATCACTAGGAGTTTTGAGATCTGCCTTGGAAAAGAGCTCATCTGAGTAGGGTTGTCTAGCTATTAGTAGAAGAGCAAAGTGGTTTCCAAAAAGTAATTCCTAACCGCAAAAAAGAACTATACTTAATCTTTGCATTCTTTTCCTCTATAACCCCATTATTTTCATTATATAGAATAGGTTGTTATTAGTTTATATCTTCATCTTTTGTTGTGAATGGATTTGTTCATTATCTTTTTTTTTTCTTCAGAAATTATCCACTGCCTCTTTGTGTTTGTTTGAAGGCCTTTCTTCACTGAGAGAAATGCATGCACAACTTTATATCTTTTTTAAAACAAATTGTTATAAATTCATAAATTTGCATAACATGTCTCATATTTCTAGTTACTTCTATGCAATACGGGTGAGAAATTACCACACCACACATTATATAAGCAATTGTGGAAAAAATAATTTCTGGCTCATTTTGGTGCGAGTAACTATTTTCTTCAGGTTATGATTATCATACATGACATTCTATATTTTATTGCTACTAATTTTCTCTAAGCTCATATATCTTTGGTGAAATTTTTATGCAATGTGATAACATTGGAGTTACCAATGGTTTTCAAAGCATTCTCTATGGACTTGAACCAACCACTTCTTTTTCAGGTTGGTGATGGTTCTTTTTTATTTAAATTTTCTGTGGTTTAGTTTTTGTTGCAGAATAGAAGATTTTGAAGGATGGTTTTCTTCACACCATTAGGTGGCATAAAGACTCATTAATTTCTTCAGTCAGAGTCAAGTCTTGTGATAGCATATAGTAGTAAGAGGATTGCTGAGTTTTCAAAACTTTTGTGTTGTTCCAATCTGCAGTAGGGTTGGAGATTCTATGTTTGGGAATTGTTGGGATGACGTCAATGATGAAACTAAATGATGACAAACATAAATGACACTAAAGAATGCAAGCTATTTTGGATGCAAGAGTTCCCTTTAAAATGAGGCATCATGCCTGGTTCATTATGCACATGGTGCTCCCAGCTGAAAGAAAGTTACATAAAATAGCATTAATAAACCAGATTAGAGCAATTGCCGTAATCTAGAAGATGGTGGTCATGATTTTTGGAGGGACCCATTTGCTATATGAAGGTCTAGACTAGGATACAAGGCCATTTTACAAGTATGTTTATTTTACAGCTCTACTAGCATGTAGTAAATCTTAGGAGTCCTTGGTGCTGCCACAAATCTGTCTAAATTGTCCAACAACTGACTAGGATGGTCACTTTCTAATTTTCACCTTTTGTGGAAAAAGTGACATGCTATCAAATTTGAAGATTGCCCCAAAAGAGAAAATTAAAATTGATAAATTCTGGATTTTCCACTCCATAAATATTCAATGTTCATTTTCGTGATTTCCTTAAGAAAATATTGTAATGAGACAGGATTTGGAATCACTACGGGCTTGATTTTGTATTGTGGTCTAGAATTTCTTTGTTTTCTGCTTTAATTGAATAACAAATTTTGATTTGAAACTGAGCAACAGTGGGTATTTCCTCCCTCACTTTTTCTCCTGACAATTTCAAACAGTCAAAAAGATTTAGGGCATCAGCTACAGCCTCCCAGTGATCCAACTTTCCATCCTCATCCTCACTGATTATCCATCTTGCTTTAAACTATAAGATGTTGAAGCGATGTTAGATCTATTCTTCCAAGTGAAAAATCTGTCCTTACCAATGGAAAGAAATTAAAATTCTAGATATCGACTGGAAGATTTAGATTGTAGCATCAAATCCAAAAGAGATAAATCTGGTCATGTTCCTTCTTCCTGTATACAGAAACAAAAACCTAAACCTATGTCAAGGAAGAAGCATGGTAACGAGGAAAGCCTCCTGAATATTTTTGTGGGTTTGGCTTTCTGAATGATATGGTGTAGCACACTCATATAGCTGTTTCCTATACAAAACAAGTAGGCAACAAGGACACAATAGAGAATTAGTATATTTTTTTAAGTGTCACAGGCCTATGCCTCGTAATCTAGAAACCACATAATGGATTGACACCCATTGAGGTTTGAGGACTCCCAGGCCCGAAATGCAAAACCCTTCCGAAATTTCCAAGAACACAGTTATAATTTATGCCAAGTTTAGAGATTGAAATTGAAACTTCTGTCAGTGTCCACGAAACACCAAAATAGGTCAAAAGGATTGATGACTAAAAGTCAGCCAGTAGGACAACAAATAGTTAACTCCTCTGTTTCACCCATAGATCCAATTTAAGGCATTGTTCTTATTGATTGGGTGAGGTATTTTAAAGGAATCTTCTCATAGCCATCAAGGAGGTAGCTGGGCTTAAAGAGTGTGGATTTGCACGACAGCAGCACTCAACGAGAATACTTCTCTTGATTAAAATGTCTCTCCCCTGTAGGGGTCTATACCAGAGGCTCTTCTATTTATCTAGCTAGGAAGTCGAAGTCCAGTCACAACCTTTTTTATAAACCTTTCATCCGGGCAAGGAACCAATTCTGTTGTAAGGGTGGTCCATTGCTTATAGAATTTTTTGCTTTGCTGCATATGGAAATATAATGAAATCTAAGTGTAGCAGTGGTGGGCTATATTACTACTAGCCCCTTCTTTCCAACACATAAACATAAAGCAAGCGATCAGTTTACTTTTTATTTCCCCCTTGCTAGGCATACTACTGTCTCGGGTTTGTGTTGAAGGTTAAAATACAAACACATTTAATAATAAAGGAGACTAGAAGCAACTAATAGTTTGAGTTGGTAGCAGGTAGTTCAATTTTTTTGTTTCTTCTTCTTAGGGGGCTTGAGGGGGATAAATCTGATTTTTGGGGTTTGTGGAAATAATAACATAAACAAGTTATTGTATTTCCCAATGCAGAATCTCGATGCAGATGGAATGCAGGGATGATTGATAAACCCTGGAAGCATGTATACTCCACAGAAAATCTTGGCCTCTGAAGGTTCATTTTGGTTTGGATACTGCACACCTGTAGCATATAATCTCACAGAATCAGCTAACTAGAGATCCCAATTAGTCTATTCCTCCTGTAATTCAGTGGAACCTTGTTGTGATTTCATTTCTTGGTATTGCTAAGGCCAATACAGATGTATAACAGCCCCCGACCTGGAATTGTTGGTTAAAAATTGATGGGTTTTAGGCTTGATTGGACAAAGTTTGATGAAAATTAAGGAAATACAGGTTTCCTGCTAAGTCTTCGACAAATGTCCAAAGAATGTGAGCGTAAAAATTCACCAGGGAATTAGAATTTCAAGTGTAAGAATATATTTGAGGCTCTGCAACTGGAACATCAGCTTCTTGTTGCTGATGCATATGGAAAGAATTCATATCTGCATCTGTGTCCAATGATACATGATAATCATGACTTCCATCTTGATAGAATGTGTTAACGTCAGGTCCTTCATTTTCCTGCCCAACAACATCAACAGTATCCGAACCAATATTGACTTCACCATGAGCCTCGACTCTAAGCCTCTTTTTGTAGTCCTCCATCTCCCTCTTGTACCTCTCCCTCTCACGTCGACTTTGTTCAATGTATGGCAGTTTTTCATTGTCTGAATACAGTATGGACCTCCCACTATGCTGTTAACGGGAGAGGGGGGGTGGTCATATTTGATATTGGCCATTGGATGACCAATGTCAAATTGCATAAACGTCGTCAGATATAATGTGAAGAACCCTGAGTTGGAACATTGATTACGAACCCCTATGACATTAGTGAGGGAGCGGGGGTCCGCATTGTGTCTTGACCATCCATTTTCAACATGTATCCACCGTTGGATGTTAGGACCCTTCTGTCAATGTCGAGTTGGAACCATGCTAAGGGAGTTTGGAACCTGGAATATTAGATTGTGAGGAGCTTGTTAATGGACCAACAATTCGATGTCCAAGGACGATTTTAGAAATTGTATAGGGTTGATATGAGCTATCAGATCTAAGATCAACCAACATAACCACTGTTTGATATTTTAAACTACCAATGGTCGATAAACCGAAGGGACCCTTGAGGTTATGTGGGGTCAAAAATAATGCATTTATTTATTATTTATTATATATATATATATATATATATATATATATATATATATATATATATATATATGTTGTTTTGCGTTCATGCAATATGAAAAGAGAAGTGGTGGGCTCCGTGTAATTTATTTAAAAACATAAATATGTTATATGTATGACCCTCTTGGGTTGTCACTAGAACTGTGAGCTATTGAGGGTTGGGTTTCATATTTATTTATTATTTATGAATATTTACATAGAGGGGATATACTTTGGTCCATAAGTGTTAAGTTTATATGTTATTTAAATGATTTTCATATTTATATATAGATTAATAATTGGATAATATTTATATAATCAATTAATATATAAACAAAAACATATATATTTATATATCTTAAATAAAACAATATATGAAAATATATGAAATTGTGTGTGGGGTCAGAAAGAAGTTAGCATGTTGGCTAGTTGGAGAAAGAGGCCAAAAAGCTTGTTTACTTCCAATAAGGAACCGAGGAAATCCTAAAGAGAAGAGTGAGAATCACAAGGAATAGGTAAAAATATGGAAGTACAAGAAAATACAAGTACTTTAGACAGGAAAATTAGTTATAGATTTTGAAATATAGTTACAACATTGAGGAAAGTAGGTAGAATTGGAATTTTCTCGGTATGGAGAATTTGACGAAAATTATGCAAACTTAAAAAGACCGTAAGTTACAGCTCACAAATAAGAATTGGGCATATAACAAATAATTAGAATGACAGTTTCAGGATGATTATAACTTCCTACCCAAAAATTTGAATTGAAGGTTAAATTTTTGGAAATTTTTGAAGAAAATCTACAAGAGTCTTCACATGTTAAAATGTCATAATAGGTTACAATATTTCAAAGGTCATATATTTTAGCCTGGGGATTGGAATAACACAAGTAGATAGTCAATACAAAGAAATTGACGAAGAGGACAACCTGGAAAATCTAGAATTCTTAAGTCAATGATCAATTTGAACAAAATATTTAGGAAACACTATAAGTAAATTTTCAGGGAAAATTTCCTAGTAACATATAGGAGTCAAAAATATGCCCAAGGACCTTAGAGTGAAGAGGAAGTAGTTAGGGTTACAAACATAAGCATGAATGATGTTAAAAAAACTAATGATCATGTAGTGGACCAACCTAAGGGTAGGGATTTGGAAGAAACAATCAAAAATCTCAAATTGGAATTTCTCAACTATAAAGATGACAATGAGAAGCTGATAAAAGATAAACAACATATTAGAAACCAAATATTTAAGAGTTTAAACAAAATTTAGAGTGAATTGACATAGAAAACTGAGTCCAGATTAGCTTATGAGCAAAGTGCATGGTTTATGATGAGAGGTATCGGAAGGTCAAGTCACTCCAAAATTGTTTCTTATCAACACTATCACTCAGCTAGGAAAACAAGTAAAAGGGACTATTTTACTATCGAATCTGATAATATCCATATTTTTTCAACACTTAGAGAAGTTAGAAGAAGAGCAGAAAAGCAAAGCTAAGAAAAATTAAGGCCCCCATATTTAATGGCGAAAATAAGAAAAGGGAAGACGAAAATACCTGGTTGCTAGAGATGAGGAAATATCTTTAATTGTTACACTATTCTTCGAATTTAGAGTCTAGAATTATCATATATCACTTGAATGGAAAGTTGAATCTCTGGTGGAAATATCTTTAATTGTTACACTATTTCTCAATACCTCTGCCTCTGATCACTACCCCATCACTCTAACTTTGGAAACCCACTGTCCTCTTGGCCCTATTCTATTTAAATACAACCCTCTTTGGAATCAGATTCCTGTAGCCAGAGAAATTGTTTAGATGACCTGGAGCCAGCATGTGGAAAGTTCGCCATGCTTTATTTGGGAAACCAAATTAAAAAGAACCAAGCAGATTTTAAAAGATTGGGCCAAAGATAATTATCAGGAGCCAGAGGAGATCAAAAAGAAAGTCAAGAATGAATTAGAAGGTGTGCAGTCAAGGATCGAAGAGCATGGATTATCACAGCAAAATAAGGAGCAAGAAAGTGTATTATACGCACAACTGAGGCACATTAATAGGGAGGAAGAAACCAAGTGGCATTTAAAATCTAGACAATTATGGCTTCAAGGAGGAGACAAAAATACAGGCTACTTCCACAAACAGGCGCCTGCTCAAAAGCTTAGGAACGATGTAAACACAATCCTGGACAGCGAAGGAAATCGGCACAGCACTCAAGAAACCATAAGGAAGGCTTCCTCCAAGCACTACAGGGACCTCCTAACTGAAATCAAAGGGGCAGAAGACTATTCCGACTTGCTCCAGCATCTGCCCAAAGGAGTCAGTAAGGAGATGAACGACAACCTTAGCAAGGAAATTAAAGAAGAGAAAATTAAAAGAGCAATCTGGAGTCTACACCTTGATAAGGCGCTTGGGCCTGACGGATTCCCCATCTGTTTTTTCAGGGAGTTCTAGACTCTGATAAAAAAGGACCTGACAAAGATGATTCGATGGGCACAAAGAAAAGGGAAAATAGGAGGATTCACCAATTCCACCTTTCTTGCCCTCATACCTAAGGAAAATTGGTGCTCTTCCTTTTCCAGATTCCGACCCATTTCCCTCTGCAATTCCTCCTACAAAATTCTATCCAAAATCTTAGCTACGAGACTCAAACCCCTCCTTCCCTCCATGATTTTTGAAATTCAAGGAGGTTTCCTGCCCAACAGACATATCACTGATTCCATTCTCCTTGTCTAAGAAGCCATCCACTCGAGTTTATCCAGGAAAGAGAAAGGATTTGTTCTAAAACTCAATATGGCGAATGCCTTCGATAGAGTAAGGCATTCCTTCCTTATTGTTGTCATAAAAAAGATGGGCTTCGAATCTCCCTTCATTAATATTATTGTAGCTTGTATCTCTAGGCCATGGATCTCCCCCCTGATCAACGGTAGGCCAGGTGAAGCATTCCAATCTTCCCGAGGTCTCAGACAGGGTTGTCTCCTCTCTCCCTACCTCTTCATCCTCATGGCAGAATCCTTCAGTCAAGCTTTGGACCACAATCAGAGAGTGGGCCTTATAACTGGTATCAAATTCGGGAATGGAGCAAAAAACATTAATCACTCACAGTTTGCTGATGATACCTTATTAATTGGGGGAGCCTCCAGCATAATAGCAAGGCAATTCAAGATTCCCTAGGGTTTTGTGAAGTCCCATCTTGGCGGAATTACCAATTTTGTCTTCCCAGATACCGATTGTGAGTGAAACTCTTTCTATTGTTCCAAGTATACAACCGCTCAATTCTCGTGCTCCAGGCGACGAGACTTACCAGTTTCATTGGAACCCTGTTTGGGAACCTTCTGAAAACGGTATCCCTTTTTGGGAATACACTTCTCCTCGGGTTCCACCACCACCATTTCCTTCCGACATGGAAGACACATCCCCTACTACAACTGACGAATCTGGTGCGCCAGGTGGCGAAATTTCCACCGCAACGGAATCTACACATGTTAGTAGAACTCCTACTACTGGGGGACTACCTCCTCGCTATAGAGCAATAAGCAATGTTATGTCGTCTCCTTTCCCGGGTTCTATCTAGTCACAACTCACTTTTTCCAACACGGAGCCTTTGACTCCACAAAGTCGCAGTACAACTGTTACCTCAGTCACAACCCCTCCAACGGTATCTGTGGCTTCTTCGACTCCCATTTTTAGTCGACCTTCGGCCTCTTTATTCGGAGTCTTTGATCCCACATTGAATGTCCCACCTGAAGGCCAATACGATCAGTATCTACCACCTCTCGGGATCTGGACGGGTCTACCGGCTATTGAAATTTCAGTCCCGTTGTCAATTGATTGGGGTTCCACCTTTTATCATGGTGGCCAAGCATTGTATGCGCAACCTGAAAAACCACCTCAACAAAACCTACAAGGACAATCCTTTCAAGGAAACCCTTTTGCCTCTGGTGGCCCATTTTTCACCTCTCATACTCAACCTACTGGTAATCCAGGTCAACCTTTTGTTCAACAAGCTCAACCTGGTATCCAGCAAGGTTCTCCTACTGGACAAACTGGTCAATCATTTGTTAACCCAAATCAACCCAATGTCCAGTATGCTCAAATATCTGGACAAGCTGCCCAACCCCTTGGTCAGCCCACTGTCCAGTACAATCAACCTTCTGGACAAGCTGCTCAACCACTTGGTCAGCCCACTGTCCAGTATACTCAACCTTCTGGGAAAGCCGGTCAGCCTCAAACACAATTAGGCCAACCAACTGCCCAGCCCACTCAGCCATCTGGTCTGTTAGGACAACCTTCAGCTGTACAACAACAAATCCAATCCCAACAGGTAGGCCAACCTCAGTATCAGCAGGTACAACCTTCCGGGAAGGTAAGCCAACCTCAGTATCAGCAAGGTTATCCTTCTGGCCAGATAGCCCAACCTACAGGACAGCCTACTGGCGCTGCTCAATCCGGTCCTTGGCCCCAAGCGGGATCCCCAAACCCATCTGGTCTTCAAATGCAGGCTGGAGCTCAATCCCAAACATTTTATCAAACTCAGGCTGGTTCTCAAACTCAATCAGGGGTCTCGCCACCGTATGGTTACCAACAACCTCAAGGGCAACCTTTGTTTGCCCCATACCAGAATTACCAACAACTGCAGGCGAATCCTTTGCAGAATTATCAACAACCATATGGCGCTTCTGCAGGATTGTTTGGTAATCCATGGAACGCTGGGGGGCAGATGTACTCTCTTATGGATGGCTGCGAACACACCACATACATCATGTACTTAAGCTATCAGTTGTATCTCTCGATGCAGATTCTCCGCGGCGGCTACATATGTTCTTGTAAAGCATTTCACCCCTCTCTCTCTCTCGGGCCTCATGCTTTAGGGGGCATCTGTTACACAGTAATTTGTCACCGTTGGTCACCGTCCCTGTTACCCATTTCCCGCACGGTGGAGGACTCATTCCGGGACCTATGAGCAGTGACATAACTTAAAAACACTTGCATTATGTTCTCCTCAGTATGGACTTCATTTGCCCTGAAGAATCAGATAAGCCCTCAAATTAAAATCTTCTGAACTATTTTGAGCCTACAAAGGGATCAAATTTCTAAGGTGCATGCTTTTCGTTTACATCCATCTTAACTCTAGATTTAGTGAGCATAGAGGGGGATTTAATTTCTTGATGATAATGTTAGAGTTTGTTCTATTTGTAGAGTTTGTGAAATCTTACAAAGACCCGGGATTTCACACGAGTGAGAGAGACAATTTTCTTGATGTGGTTTATAAACATGTATATGCATCTCCTTGATAGGGATGAGTAAGTGGAGGGATATGGAGATGAGTATGAGATTGTTTTGTGTGAGAAATCCATCACAACTTGCTAGATTTCTCACTCTACAATGTTTCTATGTGCTTGAGTTTGCGCTAAAAGGAAATCTAACACATGTTAGGTTTTCTTTTACATTGAAATGTTGTTAATCTAGCACACATTAGACTTATTTAGTCCTAAAATTTTGTTACGTTCTTGTGTTTGTGCTAGAAGGAAATATAGCATGTGTTAGATTTCTTTCAAATTTAGATGTGTTTGTGTTTCTGTTGGAAGAAAATTTAACGCAAGCTAGATTTCTTAGACTCTACAATGTTGTTGTTGGCAACGTGCTTGTACTTGTGGTAGACATAAATGTAGCACTTGCTAGATTTCTCAATTTACAATGTTTCTATGTGCTCAAGTTTGCGCTAAAAAGAAATCTAACACATGTTAGATTTTATTTTACATTGCAATGTTGTTAATTTAGCACACATTAGACTTATTTAGTCCTACAATGTTGTTATGTTCTTGTGTTTTTGCTTGAGGGTAATATAACATGTGTTATATTTCTTTCAAATTAGAATGTGCTTATTTGTGTTGGAAGAAAATTTAAAACAGTTTATAATTCTTATACACTACAATGTTGTTGTTGGCAACTTGCTTGTATTTGTGGTATACATAAATCTAACACTTGCTAGATTTCTCATTCTACAATGTTTCTATGTGCTTGAGTTTGCGCTAAAATGAAATCTAACACATGTCAAATTTTCTTTTACATTGCAATGTTGTTAATCTAGCACACATTAGACTTATTTAGTCTGACAATGTTGTTATGTACTTGTGGTTGTGATAGAAGGAAATATAACACGTGTTAGATTTCTTTCAAATTTAAATGTGCTTGTGTTTGTGTTGGAAACAAATTTAACACAAGCTAGATTTCTTATACTCTACAATGTTGTTGTTAGCAACGTGCTTGTATTTGTGGTAGACATAAATCTAGCACTTGCTAAATTTCTCACTCTACAATGTTTCTATGTGCTTGAGTTTTCTTTAAAAGGAAATCTAACACATGTTAGATTTTCTTTTACATTGCAATATTGTTAATCTAGCACACGCTAGACTTATTTAGTCCTACAATGTTGTTATGTATTTCTGTTTGGGCTAGAAGGAAATATAGCATGTGTTAGATTTATTTCAAATTTAAATGTGCGTGTGTTTGTGTTGGAAGAAAAATTAAACAAGCTAGATTTCTTATACTCTACAATGTTGTTGTTGGCAACGTGCTTGTATTTGTGGTAGACATAAATCTAGCACTTGCTAGATTTCTCAATCTACAATGTTTCTATGTGCTTGAGTTTGTGCCAAAAGGAAATGTAACACATGTTAGATTTTCTTTTACATTGCAATGTTGTTAATCTAGCACAAATTAGACCTATTTAGTCCTAAAATGTTGTTATGTTCTTGTGTTTGTGCTAGAAGGAAATATGACATGTGTTAGATTTCTTTCAAATTTAAATGTGCTTGTGTTTGTGTTGGAAGAAAATTTTACACAAGCCAGATTTCTTATACTCTACAATGTTGTTGTTGGAAACGTGCTTGTATTTGTGGTAGACATAAATCTAGCACTTGCTATATTTCTCAATCTACTATGTTTCTATGTCCTTGAGTTTGCACTAAAAGGAAATCTAACACATGTTAGATTTTCTTTTACATTGCAATGTTGTTAATCTAGCACACATTAAACTTATTAAGTACTACAATGTTGTTGTGTTCTTGGGTTTGTGCTCGAAATATAACATGTGTTAGATTTGTTTCAAATTTAAATTTGCTTGTGTTTGTGTTGAATAAAATTTAACACAAGCCACATTCTTATACTCTACAATGTTTTTGTTGGCAGCGTGCTTGTATTTGTGGTAGAGATAAATTTAGCACTTGCTAGATTTGTCACTCTATAATGTTTCTATGTTCTTGAATTTGTACTAAAAGTAAATCTAACACATGTTAGATTTTCTTTTACATTGCAATGTTGTTAATCTAGCACACATTAGACTTATTTAGTCCTACAATGTTGTTATGTTCTTGTGTTTGTGCTAGAAGGAAATATAGCATGTGTTAGATCTATTTTCAATTTAAATGTGCTTGTGTTGGTGTTGGCAATGTGTTTGTATTTGTGGTAGACATAAATCTAACACTTACTAGATATCTCAATCTACAATGTTTCTATGTGCTTGAGTTTGCGCTAAAAGGAAATCTAACACATGTTAGATTTTCTTTACCATTGCAATGTTGTTAATCTAGAACACATTAGACTTATTTAGTCCTAAAATTTTGTTATGTTCTTGTGTTTGTGTTGGAAGAAAATTTAACACAAGCTAGATTTCTTATACTCTACAATGTTGTTGTTGGCAACATGCTTGTATTTGTGGTAGACATAAATCTAGCACTTGCTAGATTTCTCACTCTTCAATGTTTCTATGTGCTCATGTTTGCGCTAAAAGGAAATCTAACACATGTTAGATTTTATTTTACATTGCAATGTTGTTAATCTAGTATACATTAGACTTATTTAGTCCTACAATGTTGTTATGTTCTTGTGTTTGTGCTCGAAGGAAATATAACATGTGTTAGATTTCTTTCAAATTCAAATCTGCTTGTCTTGTGTTGGAAGAGAATTTAACACAACCTAAACTTCTTATACTCTACAATGTTGTTGTTGGCAATGTGGTTATATCTGTGGTAGACATAAATCTAGCACTTGATAGATTTCTCACTCTACAATGTTTCTATGTGATTGATTTTGTGCTAAAAGGAAATCTAACACATGTTAGATTTTCTTTTTACATTGCACTGTTGTTAATCTAGCACACATTAGACTTATTTAGTCCTACAATGTTGTTAAGTTCTTGTGTTTGTGCTAGAAGGAAATATAACATGTGTTAGATTTTTTTCAAATTTAAATGTGCTTGTGTTTGTTTTGGAAGAAAATTTAACACAAGCTAGATTTCTTATACTCTACAATGTTGTTGTTGGCAATGTACTTGTATTTGTGGTAGACATAAATCTACTACTTACTAGATTTCTCACTCTATGATGTTTCTATGTGCTTGAGTTTGCGCTAAAAGGAAATCTAACACATGTTACATTTTATTTTACATTGCAATGTTGTTAATCTATCACACATTAGACTTATTTAGTCCTACAATGTTGTTATGTTCTTGTGTTTATGCTTGAAGGAAATATAACATGTGTTAGATTTCTTTCAAATTAAAATGTGCTTGTGTTTGTGTTGGAAGAAAATTTAACACAATCTAGAATTCTTATACTCTACAATGTTGTTGTTAGAAACATACTTGTATTTATGGTAGACATAAATACAACACTTGCTAGATTTCTCATCCTACAATGTTTCTAGGAGCTTGAGTTTGCACTAAGAGGAAATCTAACACATGTTCTACATTTGAATAGCTATTATTGTGAGTTCTACACTTGTTATTGTTCTTGTTCATTTTGTTACACATACAATGATGCGAGTAGTTATAGTATTTATAAATTCGTATTTTCTTCAATAAATGAAGAAAGTGATAATAATATTTTACTTTATTTTCAGAAACCATGGACTATGAAGCTAGTGAGAATTCAAAGGAAGCATCCAAGGAAAAAGGAAGTTCAAGAAACACAACACCAAATTCTTTAAATGGTATGAGAATTTTAAATTAGTTTATACTTTGTTACAATTGTTAGACATATGATAATAAGTGGTTGTTGATTAATAAAAACCATGGAAATGGCCTTAGGAGTGGTTTTTTAATGAGGACAACCCATACCAACATGGGTAATTTTTTTTCCCGAGCAATTTTAGCTAGGTGATAACTATTGGCATCATATAGTAAACTTGCATAACATATGTACTTATTTATTATTGTGCGTGTAAATGGAAATCGTGTATTATAAGGTTGTTTAATAATATTTGGTATTTCATGTCTTCCATATTCTTTTTTTTCTAGAAACTGTGGAAACTGGTGTGCGTGAAATTCGAAGTAAAGTAGTGAAGAGAAAAAGAAAAACAAGTGATAGACAAACGATGCCTCCTTCAACTGGTATGGTGGTTTTATATTTTTTGTACTTTTTTAGAAATGGTTGGATTAGGTGGTTTCTTTTCATAGCAATTTTACCCAGGTGATAACTTTTGGTGTCATATAGTAAACTTGCATTAAAATTTGTACTCATTTATTATTGTGCATGTAAATGGAAATCATGTATTATAAGGTTGTTTAATAATATTTGGTATTTTATGTAGTCAATATTTTTTTTTTTTTAGAAACTGTGGAATCTGGTGTGCCTGAAATTTGAAGTAAAGTAGTGAAGAAGAAACAAAAAATAAGTGATATACAAACGATGCCTCCTTCAAATGGTATGTGGTTTTATATTTTATGTACACTCTCTTAGAAATGGTTAGATTATGTGATTTTTCAATATTTAAAAGAACATTATGTGACAATATTTAAAATTATATTTTCAATTTGATTCATGCAAATATTTTTTGTTGTTGTTATTTGCAGAATTGGTCGGCCCTAAAGCAAATGAAATGTTACAACTATCACTTAAGAAAAAGAAAAGTTATTCAACTCAAATGGCAGCATCAATAACACCTTCTACTTCTACTTTTGAAATGATTAAAAAATACAATACAACTAATAAATATGAGTTTGTGCAAGACTGGTACATCCAAATAGAAGCTCCCCTGAATATGTTTCCTGATATGTATCTATTTGGATCAATAGATGGAAAAGAACCAGAGATATTAGGAATAATAATTAATTGCTATGCTTGCAATGAAAATGACATTGACTTTCAAGTGGAAATGATTAAAGAAAATGAGGTAAAATTAATTTCATGTCAAGTGGAGTATACAAATTTTAGACCAGATTTGATTGAAGCTTCAAGTACTGATTCAACAAATACGATAAAGAATTCAATGTTCAAGTTGGATAACTATGAGAGCTTATCTAAATCTGGACTAACTAGTTGCGCAGATCTTTTAAAACGCATTGCCACTGTTCTGAGATATCGCTATGTAAGAAGTAAAAAAACATCATCTGTACTTCTTCATTTACAACAAAAAGGTAAATTTCTTGATAAAATACCAGATGATAAACTTGATTCTCAATTACTTGCTTTGAGAAGAGTATATTTATCTGATTTGGAGGAGAACATAACAGAAAGTGATTTCAAGCCTACTACAGAATTTCAAAAAACTAGGAAAGTTGAATATGAGACAACAAACCTTGCAAATCAATGTGATGAGATTCATGAAGCCTTCAAGCATTGCTATCTATTTTCAAACTCCTTTAGTAGAAAAGTGGTTGTTGAAAGATGCATAGAAGCTCTGAAGGTGTTCAAATTAAGATCACGAGATGATTTAAATGTTCAAGTATTAGTGAAATCATTCTTAGAAAAATTTCAAACCTCATTACCTGATGCTCTTCTGATTCCATTTGACATCAATGAGTCTGATCCATTGGTAAACTCTGTCAAAATTATAAATGAGACAGATCTAAATTCCAAGAATATCAATTTTTGGATAGTTGATGGTCAACACACCATTCAAGCAGCGAAAGAAATTTTAACAAATCCTAAATATAATGTAACTACAGAAGCGAAAAAAAAATATAAAAAACGTAATGCTCGATTCTTGCATCCATCAGTTGAACCCACTGAGGTGATCCGCATTTGTTGTCAATTAAATTCTGCAAATAAGGTGTTCTACAAAACTCCATTTATTGATTGTGTGCGCTCGGCAAGGCATTTCTTAATTACCAATGACAAATTAAAGAAAAGAAGGATTGGATGTTCTAAGACGGCTGAAGACAAGGTATGTAATTTTAATTATTTTTACATTTTAACATTTTATTATTGTATCTATTTTTATTGTAGATAAATGACTAAAGTTGATAATATAAGTCATTTTTATTCATATTTATAATGAATTCTCATTAGTTTGTAAAACCTTATTTAGTTTCATTTTTACATTGAATTCTTATTAGTTTATATTTCTTATTTTATCAGGTTGATGATGAAATGTTGTGCTCATTCTTCGACTGTCCAATTACAAATTTTTTTGATAAAAAAATTCTCTTATATCTCGAGGAACCTATTTGGGATAAATGGGACACTGTTTTTAACTGTTACCAACTAGGCACATTAAAGTGTTCTCCAAGCCAACCCGATTTTGAGAACTACAACAGAAATAGTCTACACAGTTTGACAGCAGCTACTCTTCGGCCCCTTCAGGGATTAACAATGGAAGAAATTGCTTCAGTAGCAGATAAGCTATTGGATGGAACCATTTGGTTTTCTATTCCACATAATCATCCATCAAATGCCACAAAATTAAAAGATTATTGTTCTAAATTCAAAACCAACAGAACAATATTGGATGCAATGGTAACATATTGTCAAAGTCATGATCAGAACTTGAATGAGATGACTCTTACCACATTCAACATTCTTGAGCATTATGAAATTAATGATATCATATTTACCAATTTTTGCAACACGGTGGAGGGGTCTACTTATGTCAAAGGAACACGTAATACAAAGATAGAGTCCCTTTCTCAGCAAGCATGTGGAGTCCTTGACAGAATAATAAATGGATCGACAAGTGTTCAACAGGTTGACAACAATTTTGAATTTGGTTGTCATTTTGGGGGCCCTGATCTTTTGTCAACACTTTTGCACTCTTTTCCATGTCAGTTGCAACCAGTTTTACATACTGACCTTGTTGTTTTGGATACACTAGCTTTGAAAAAAGAACAATTCCACAAGGGATATTATATTGAATTTTTTCGATTTCTTATCGAAAAAAATGAGTTGAATGACTTTACTACAGTTCTCTTAGTAGAAATTTGGTTTTGTAATGATGTACGCCAGTCTTTGGATATTTCCATAAAGAACTCCAAGTTCAACTATAAAATGACTAGTGGCATTTATGAATATAAGTCCCAAAACAATTATAGTTATGATGTAGTTCTTACTATACATTTCTATACTTCAGAATTAAAAATTTTGGAGGCTATCAAATACTCTCACACATTCGATGAAAATGAGAGAGATTATGATTTCTGGATGGATTTATTGGAAAAACACCAACAATGTAGTGATGCAAAAGTGGTCATTTCTCTTTATGCGGGGACAAATTTAATCAAGGCCTGTTGTACATATGGAAGAAGAATTTCATGTGTTGTGCAAACAGAGACACAAAGGACAATCATGTTAAATACTTACAAATCTTTTCAACTATCAAATCAAGGATCCATTAACTTCTTTGAAAATTCAGGTACTACAATTCATTCTTTTTTCTTATAATACTTTGGATAATATTTTGTTCATATTTCTTAATTGTCAAAGTGTTTACTAAAATAATTAATGATGGAGATTCTAAAACAGAGAATGATGAAAGTGGGAAGCAAAAAAATAATCAACATAGTGCTCATGATGTTGAAAAAAGTATAGACATGGAAATAGGAGGAGAAGAAGGAGAGGAAGAAGTTATCATACCAGGTACATAATTTTATTGGATTTTGCTCTTGATAATTTTTCAATTTATTTAATTTCCTTATTCATAACATTTTTTGATGACTATTGCAGGGAATTATGAGATGAATGGAATTAATCAAGACAATGACCATGGCATGATGGAGATAGAAATGGGTATTAATCAACATAACTCTATCATTTTTATTTATTTTATTATTATGCTAAATTATTATTTTTATTATGGTGATTCATATCATCTCATATGTTGATTGTAGTTGGAAATAAAGAGAATGAATATAATGACGAGGGACTGTCCCACAAAACTACAATCAAGACCAAAATATTATTATGGACGATTATAGATGATTCTTTTTTTGTATAGTTGTTTAATGAATTTTGTTCATCGTCACAATTTATAACATTTTTTATGTTTATTATAGCGACAAGCAAGGAGAACCAAGACATTGATCAAATGAAAGTTAAACAAAACTTTAATCAAGAACAAAATATAACATCAGGTGCTTATAATTTCTCCACTTGTTTTCCTTATTATTTAAAGATTCTATTTATTTTCACAATTCAAAATATTTTATATGTTTAATTTGGAGACAGCTAAAGGTAACAAAGATGATGATGACGTGCAATGTTACAAATATGAAGATAATGTCATATCAGATACTTATAACTTGTCTTATTGTTTATCTTATTATTCTTCAAACTCTAATTCTTGTAACTACCTTAACGTTGTATATTTTTATTATAGGAACAAATAAAAAATATAAAATTAACAATCAAAATAATGTTAAAGGTGTGTGTGTGTGTTTCTTTCTTTTTAAAGGTTGCATTACTAATGTTTTTCTTGGTATTGGTATTTGATTGAAGGTTTAATAGGAAGTACAATTGGTATTTGATTGAATGTTTAATATGTTTACTCCAGGTTCTATCAAGATGATAAAAGAACTTATTGTTTCATCTATAAATAGCGTGAAAACCTTTCATGGTAAGTGTATCGTTTCAACAATTTTTTTAGTAATTTTTGTAAAATGAATAAAATGGTTTGATTGGTACATCCAAAGTGTTTACTAAAATAATTAATGATGGAGATTCTAAAACAGAAAATGATGAAAGTGGGAAGCAAAAAAATAGTCAACATAGTGCTCATGATGTTGAAAAAAGTATACAGATGGAAATAGGAGGAGAAGGAGGAGAGGAAGAAGTTATCATACCAGGTACATAATTTTTTTGATTTTTTCTCTTGATAATTTTTCAATTTATTTAATTTCCTTATTCATAACATTTTTGGATGACTATTACAGGGAATTATGAGATGAATGGAATTAATCAAGACAATGACCATGGAACGATGGAGATAGAAATGGGTATTAATCAACATAACTCTATCATTTTTATTTATTTTATTATTATGCTAAATTATTATTTTTATTATGGTGATTCATATCATTTCATATGTTGAATGTAGTTGGAAATAAAGAGAATGAATATAATGACCAGGGGACTGTCCCACAAAATTACAATCAAGACCAATATATTATTATGGACGATTATAGATGATTCTTTTTTTGTATAGTTGTTTAATGAATTTTGTTCATCGTCACAATTTATAACATTTTTTATGTTTATTATAGCGACAAGAAAGGAGAACCAAGACATTGATCAAATGAAAGTTAAACAAAACTTTAATCAAGAACAAAATATAACATCAGGTACTTATAATTTGTCCACTTGTTTTCCTTATTATTTAATGATTCTATTCATTTCACAATTCAAAATATTTTATATGTTTAATTTGGAGACAGCTAAAGGTAACAAAGATGATGATGAGGTGCAATGTTACAAATATGAAGATAATGTCATATGAGATACTTATAACTTGTCTTATTGTTTATCTTATTATTCTTCAAACTCTAATTCTTGTAACTACCATAACGTTGTATATTATTATTATAGGAACAAATAAAAAAGATAAAATTAATAATCAAAATAATGTTAAAGGTGTGTGTGTGTGTTTTTCTTTTTAAAGGTTGCATTACTAATGTTTTTCTTGGTATTGGTATTTGATTGAAGGTTTAATAGGAAGTACAATTGGTATTTGATTGAAGGTTTAATATGTTTACTCCAGGTTCTATCAAGATGATAAAAGAAATTACTGTTTCATCTATAAAAAGCGCAAAAACCTCTCAAGGTAAGTGTATCATTTCAACAATTTTTTTAGTAATTTTTGTAACTTGAATAAAATGGTTTGACTAGATTATTTTCCATTGTGTTGCAGCGAAAATAACTGAAAAGAAACTAGTTATTTTTGAACTAAAGGACATTTTTTATTATAGCATCGATGATGAAGCAACAAACAAAGGGCATATTGAGAAAATGGGAGCTGATGCTGATTACACAATAGAGAAAAAATTATTTTGGATTCATCCACATGCAAAATCATTTTTTGAAATGTGTTTCAAAAATGAATCTCTTGAAATTGCAATTTGGACGACAGCTTTGAAACAAAGCACAACAAGATTTCTAAAAAAGTTGGTTTCAGAAACATTACAAGATAAACTTTTGTTTAAGTGGACTGCTTCAAACTGTAAACCACAAAAGGGACATAAGTTCATTGACTATCCAACGAAAGTTATACACACTAAATCATTGAAAAAAGTGTGGGAAATGCATACCCAATATGACGCAACCAATACTATTATAGTTGATTGTTTAATTGAGAGAGTGAAAGAGAATCCAAAAGAAAATGTGATTCTTGCCCCTCCATTCATTGGAGAAAATCAAGGGGATAATTGGTTGATCAATGGGCTATGGAGAATATTGAATAAACTCAACAAGGCTACAGATGTGCGAGCTATTTTGAAGGATGTTCAATTACGTTAAGAAGTAACTTAAGATTATTGATGTCTATTTCATGCTATTATATGTATGACATCATGAATTATTATTTTTATTTCACAACATTAATAAAAGAATTGTTGATTTGGTTTGTCATTACCAAAAATAAAATATTTTTATTTTCTTTATTTTTCGTGAGATGAATGGTCATTTAATGTTTTCATATCAAAATTTCCCATGCTATATTTTTTTTTTACAATGGATTACATTGTATGTAAAATTAATAGATCATTGGTCTATTTGTTTTAATTAGATCATTACAATTATTTACTATAAATATGGTTTAAGTTATTGTTATACCTCTTATAAATTAGTAATGTGAAGGATGACCCATTGCATTCTTATAACCTTTTTTATTCCATATAAGTTGAAAAACTATATTAAGTTGTATGTAGCACCAACAATAAACATACAATTTGTACTAAAAGAAGCACCAAAAGAAACTAAGGTAGAAACTCTATAAATTAACATATAATAATTAGGTTTGAAATTTAGAAATTGTATTATATTGTATGTGAAAAATAATATATAATTAGTTTGTTTACTTGCACTAGACCATTTTAATTATATTTTTCAATTGCAATTAAATAAATCATTATAAGTCTTAAAATCATTGATTTAAATGGTGGTTCAATGCATTCTTATAAGACTTTTATTCCATACAAATTAAATAAAGGTATTAGGTTGTATGTATAAAGTAAACATATTATTTGTTTGTTAATTTTAATGGGGCAATTGTTTTTGTATTTTGTGATACTATGAAATCATTGTAAAATTACCTTAGCATACAAATGGAAATAACTCATAATAAATATTAACATCATTTTTAAAATGATAGGTTTTTATGTCCTTAAGCAATGAAGTGTTGAAGTGAAGATATGTTAATATCATACATGTTGTTACAGTGCAGATGCAAATGGGCATTACTACAAGTCAGAAGGTGTTGTTGATATTTGAAATGGAAGGAGTATTCTTCCAATCATACACCAAAGATGAACAAAATTTTCATATCCAAAGAGAACCAGATTGGCAGTTTGGTGATAGGTCCTTTTTTCTAAGGCCTTTTCAGTCAGAAGTATTAAAATATTGCTTAAGAAATTATGATGTCGCAATATGGACATTAAATGTAACTGACAAGTACATCCGAAAAGTACTTGAAAAATCAAATATTGATATAAAGGAATTTAAATTTGCATGGGACAGGTCTCATTGTCATTTGCAAACAAAATTGGAAGCAGGGAGAACAAGACAATTTTATGAGAAAAAGTTGATTGATGTGTGGTCCCAATATGGAGATAGTTATGAAGAATCAAATGTATTGCTAATAGATACAAAAAAGCATACTTCTCAATTCATCGGATATCGATCAAACCACATCTTGATAAAATCATATATAGGAAAAGAGCAAGATATGTGGCTTCTGCAAGTTTTATTCCCCTTTCTTAAGACACTTCATCGTATCAAACAAAAACATGAGCACATTCGAATGTTCAATAGAACATGTACTTCATTGTAGTTGATGGAGATATTTTCCTTTATAAATTTGTTGAAAAGTACATTCCAATTTTTCAATACATTTTGGACATAGTTTTTGTTGAATCAATTTGTATGATTTTATATTTTTTGAAATATATGGGATGCCAATTATATTAATATGTATATTTCTTATTATTAATAATTGTTTTTGCAATGACTTTGTTGTATCAATTTTTTTTCTAAGATGTGTGTGTGTTCTTAAATGAATTGTTTGCCATTCAAATTATCTTACATGAACCATCAATGCATGTTATTGTTAATGACTTATGTTTACTTATATGTATCAATAATCATATATCAATGTGAAATATAAGTTTTTAAATATAACTCCTTGCAAACAAAGGTGTTATTCTTACTAAAGAAATTATAATAATTTACTTGATAAATGTTATGTGCATTATTCACTATTCACAATGCATTATTCACTATTAAGGCTAATGATAAATGTGTCATAGGTAAATGATTTGATCTTTTTGAAGCATAAGATATGTGATTTTTCAATCGATAGTTTTCATAAATGTATATGCTTAAATCAACTAATGGTTGTAACTACAATCATATCATGTTGAAAATCAACAAGGCACATAGTCAGTTATTCATTGTTTACATAAAAAATGCACTAATATAAGTGCATAAATGTAACATGTAATTTTTGAGATAAAAAATATATTTTAAATAATTTTGCATTTCTTAAAAAAACATATACATGACGATAATGATATATAAGTGGATTATCAAGGTTTGATTAGACACTATCACAAATGAATTATGTCATTGAACTTTTTGAACTGTAAGGCATCTAATTTCATATTCTTAAATCACCTATTTGTATATGCAATCATCTCATCTCATTTAATTTAATAAAGAATCCATATATTGAATTTTATTTGTCTATCATGGAATTTATTAAGATTGTATTAATCTCATATTATATTGTTTTGAAACAAAACTCCATGAAAAACAAAATTCTCTTTTTAATAAAACATGGAATAATTAATTAACAATGTGTTAAGTGGACCATCTAGACCCATTAAGGAGATGGGTAAAATATGGTTGTATTTAAACTTTTTTGCACCATAAGACATTGATTTTCTAATCCATATTAGCATTTTTTCATTTTCATTTCTTAAATATTTTATTTGTGGTTTAAATAATTTCATAGAATCGAATATGAGTTGAAGAATTCTATTTGGCTATATGCATTGATAGAAGTTCATAAATGTGATGCATTCTCTAAATGTAACTCTTAATGTAAGTATATATATATATTTTACAAAACAAATTATAATTAATTGATAATGAGTTTTAAGTGGTCTAAGTGTGTAAATGTGACACTTTTAAAAAAAATAAAACTCCATGTAATATGAAATGTTTTTCCCAACAACACATGGAATAATTAATTGGTAATGAATGTTAAGTAGATTGTTAAAGTTATTTAAAGGTACAAGTCATAAATAAATGTATTTAAACTTTATGCAACATATGGTATTTGATTTTCCCACCTTTATTAACATTTCGTAAATTTCAATTCTTAAATAAATTATTTGTAAATGAAATAATCTCATAGAAACCAACAAGATGAGTATGTATTAAATTATATTTAGTATGTATGTATGTGTAAATGGAATTTATTTTTGAAATAAAGATCTCAATGTAAGTAAAAATATATATATTTTTAGAAAATTAATAATTTAAAATCAATTATTTATGACTTCTAACTGGTTTATTCTATTTTGAATTGACAATTTTTTCTAACTATGCATTATTAAATCAATTATTCCTATATGCAATCATGTCATATAAGTCAATAAGTCAAGAAACCATTAATTGATTTTTATTTAACTATCATGTGGTTTAATATGAATGTATAAATGTGAAATTGCTATTTCTAGAATAAAAAAAACCACGTAAAGAAAATGAATTTTCTAATAAAACATGGATTAATGACTTCACCATGAGCATTAAGTAGACTATTTAAGCTCATTCAAGAGATGAGCCATAAATGGATTCCTTTAAACTTTTTTCACCATATGACATGCTTTTCCCATCAATATTAACATTTTGTAGATTTCAATTCTTAAATAAACTATTTGTACTTAAAATAATCTCATAGAATCCAACAAGACTCAAAAGTTACTTATTGAATTTCATTTAGTTATATGTATTCATATAAGTTTATAATTGTAATTTATTTTTGAAATAAAGCTATTAATGTAAGTAAAGATATATCTTATACAAAACTAATTAGAATTAATTGATAATAAACTTTAAGTGGTTTATTCAGACTACATGAAAAATCAAGTGTCATAGATGAATGCCTTTTAATACATATTTAATATTCAAAATCAATATCTTAATTATAATTTATTTGTATTTACATTACGTATTTAATAATTAAAGAACACGGGGAATTATATAAATTTCAATTAAAATACATGAGTTATGTTTCACACTTATTTCTTCCCCATTAAAAATGGTTATCATTTTCTCTTTTTAGTGAAAGTAATGATCAATCATGGTTTTCCATACAGTTGGTTAACACTAAAATTACATTGAAACTATTACTGGTTTTGACATTGTTGACAAGGAGAGGTCAATATCCACACTGCCATCAACTGTGCTAATATTTGAAAACCCTTGCCTCCACTACTTACAAGAAGTCACCACTAAAGTTTCTTGTTTACTTCAATTTTTGACATTGTCCATCATAATGGAATGACTTGAATACCCATTTAAGAACTCTCATTTGATGTACTTGGATTTGAGTGGAGATAGATCAATGGTGCCTAACTTTCTTGAAATACCTAGATCAACAATGTATAACTTTTAAAGTGGATGTCTGCATGCTATGAAGATGAATGATGAACCCCTCATTAGTGGTTCATAAAGGCACATAGGGACCGTAGGAAATTGAGCACAAGAACATTTTACTAAGGTTTTAGTAGACTAGTTTCAAAGAAATGAAAGGGACACTTATCATTGTCATTTATAATAAGATCTTCACATCACCATCATTCAATCAACAAATCTCCTGTAGGTTGGGGGAAAGGGGGTTAGAGTTGCCATATTAATATGATCTAGCTTAAATCAATTTCTTCTAACAATTTTATTTCACACTCCTTTTGTGTATTGATACTATTGTACATAACAACCACATGTTTGACCTATTCATGATCTCTAATTGGTTTGAAATTACTAAAATTATTTTAATATTGAATCAAGTTAATATGATGATTTACAAAACGAATGAATGTTGTTGAAGGCCTTGTAATAAAATACTTGCAAACAAAGGTGATATTCTTACTAAAGAAATTTTAATAATTTACTTGATAAATGTTATGTGCAATATTCACTATTCACAATGCATAATTCACTAGTAAGGCTAATGAGAAATGTGTCATAGGTAAATGATTTGATATGTTTGAAGCATAAGATATGTGATTTCTCAATCGATAGTTTTCATAAATTTATATGCTTGAATCAATTAATGGTTGTAACTGCAATCATATCATATTGAAAATCAACAATGTACAAAGTGAGTTATTCATTGTTTACATATAAAATGCACTAATATGAGTGCATAAATGTGATATGTAATTTTTGAGATAAAAATGTATTCTAAATAATTTTGCATTTCTTAAAAAAACATATATATGATGATAATAATTGATAAGTGGATTTAATCAAGGTTTGATTAGACACAATCATGGATGAATTATGTCATTGAACTTTTTGAATTGTAAGGCATCTAATTTCATTATTTAAAGTCATTTTTTTGTAAATTCGTATTTTAAATACACTGAAATCATCACTTGAGCTAGAAATATATTATTGAATTGTACTTAGTTATGTCCATTAATATGAGTATATAAATGTGATTTCTAATATCCATATATTATGATGCATTTTTTTCGAAAAATAAGTCTTTTAATTTCTTGATAATAAGTATTAAGTTGACTATTTAGGCTAATGGGTGATGGCTCATAAGTGAATACTACTCGTTAAGTTGTAGGGTATTCAATTTTTAACACATATTTTTTTTTTCATATATTCTTAAATCAACTATTTGTATATGCAATCATCTCATCTCATTTAATTTAATAAGGAATCCATTTATTGATTTTTATTTGTCTATCACGTAATTTATTAAGACTGTATTAATCTCATATTGTATTGTTTTGAAACAAAATTCTATGCAAAACAAAATTCTCTTCTTAATAAAACATGGAATAATTAATTAACAAATTATGTGTTAAGTGGACCATCTAGACTCATTAAAGAGATGGGTAAAAAATGGTTGTATTTAATATTTTTGCACCATAGGACATTGACTTTCCAATCCATATTAGCGTTTTGTCATTTTCAATTCTTAAATAGTTTATTTGAGGTTTAAATAATTTCATTACTAGAATCCAATATGACTTGAAGACAAAATCACTGCTGATACTGGACATGAATGGGAAGTTATTTATTGAATTTCATTTAGTTATTTGTATTCATATAAGTTTATAAACGTAATTTATTTTTGATTTCACACTCCTATTGTGTATTGATACTATTGCACATAACAACCCCATGTTTGAACCATTCATGATTTCTAATTGGTTTGAGATTACTAAGATTATTTTAATGTTGAATCAAGTTAATATGGCAATTTACAAAAGAATGAATGTAGTTGAAGGCCTTGTAATAAAAAACTTCCAAATTTAATGAAATATGTGTTTTCTGAATGTTATTGGGTTTTTTTCTTCTGATTATATTTTATTGGGCTCATTGTACTCTATACTGAACATTTTATGATAATCTAATAGAAGAATAATTTCCAAGGGATTTCCCTCTTGTAAGGTTTTTCCCTAGTTTTTGACCAAACCTAGTGTCTCTCATTCATGTGGTAATTGTCTCCTTTGTCATTGCATTTATTTTTCTATATTAAATTATTGTCGATGAATGGAAAGAATAATTGTAATTGGGAATATTTCTAATTGAATTTGTGAATTAGGCTAAAATAATTAATAAAGCATAGAACAATCTAAAAATTGTTAAGAGATTCATGAGGTGTGTTTCTTAGATGCATGATTTTTTGTAAACAGATTCATAATCATACCTGTCAAAGGTGCATTAAATCTCCTTAACATTGTGTTCAAAATATTGAATTGAAGTTTTTGGCAATGTGTAACAACATTCCTTAACACGCGCTTCGAACGTGAGAATGAACAACCTGCAGCTAGTATCCTCACAGTGAATATCGTGATGAGTGAAAAATTCAAGAAAATGAGCGGTGTGGTCAAGAATGGTTGCTCCACCCTCACCATTGAACTTCATATTTGACAAGTCATTAATTATCCACTTGGGCACTTTCATATTTTCAATTCTCGAAAAACAAGTTGGGGTTAAGATATGGGAAGAAGCCATTAAAAGATAGGAAATTTCACAACATACTTCACGGGATCAGTTTCTCATCTAGACCTCCTTCTAATGCCATAAATGTTGATGGTGTTAGACCCACCAACATTTATGGAGTATCCACGATATGATGTCCCAATTATACCTCACACTATTTGGAGTAGGAGCCCCAACCGGAATATGGCCTAGTTGTCAAAGCATTGAGATTTAGTGTTATGCCTTGGCTACAATAATTCATAGAATGATGTATCCGTGACTTTGGTAAAACAAGGGTATAGCTTTATGAATGTTCAAGTGTAGTACATGAAATTTTCTAACATGATGAAGGTAAAGTGAGTGAGCTCTTTAGAAGCATGTAATAGTACACATCTTAAAATGAACACGCGAGCATAAAAGGCATCACAAGTTAGCCTACAAAATAGTTCACAAGTTAACCATGATGGAAATATAAAATAGCACACATTCGATAAGATATCATGAAAGAAGATTCATGGAAATCCTTAAAACATGCAAGACATTCTCAAAACTTCCATCTTTGAATTGCACTCATCCTTGTCCAATTGCTTCAACTGCAGAATTGTCCCCCATGAGAATGGGAGGACCCAATTATGCATGTAGAGAAGAAAAATATTCCTTTGAAGAATCCATATAATAGGAATATCTTGAATCAATGATCCATTTTTGTGGTGTAGAATGTCGGAAAATCAAAGAATGGCCATTACCCCTTGTTTCTGATGAATTTTCCTCTGTCTTCTTCTTAGCACTTTCTGGAATGTGATGACCAATATTATTTTTCTAAATAGGATTTTCCATCATATCAATATTCTTATAGATGCAAGAAGATTTAGGATGATATCCTATGTTATAATAAGGACACTTGGAGTTTCCTTTCTGTCCCTTCTTACCCTTGGAGCTGGAAGACTTATCTGGAGGTTTTGGATTTCCTCCCTTTCTTGGATCTGTATCTCTTTCCTTTCCTTTTCCTTTGGATTGTTGATTTGGTTTCTAGTTGGAATTTCCTTTTTCATGCATGGAAAGTGCATTTTCATTTGAATATTTTAATGAACCCATATTGATGAGCTTATCATGTTCATGAATAAGAGACTCAACACGGATGCATCTAGTTTGCGCATTTTCCATTTATCTTTGACTGCAAGTCTAACTGTATGAAATCTAGAAACAAAAATAAAATATTCAGGACCTAATTTAGACAAAATAGAAAGGAACAATTTACCTTTCTTTTTCAATTTATCGATCCTGCAATCTTCTAATTGAAGTAATGATTTGAATTTCGTAAATAAATATTGAATGTTCTCAAAGCGATTTGGATCTAAGGAATTTCACTCATGTTCGCGAATATGAGCCCACATCTCATCCTGATTTCCAAATAAATTATCCAAGGTTGTCCAGACTTGATTTGGAGTGGTGCATGTGTCCACATGGAAACACAATACTGGAGATATGGTCAACAATAGAATAACAAAAGCCTCATCCATATTGTTGAAGTATCTGGATTTTTCAATGGCAGAATCAGGTTTAGCTTCTGTATCCATAACTATCTAAAATAATCCATCTCATCTAAGGTGAAAAAAAATATTTGGCTTCCATTGGAAGTAGTTATACAAAGTGAGAATAGCTAAAGATGGGAACTCCATTCTTTCACCTTGCAGTTGTAGCAGCAATTGCAATGGTTCTCTAATATTATGATCCGCAAATCAAATCTCTAAATAATTTCCAATTCCTTAATCTTCAAACTTGCAAAATATCTTTAATGCACCTTCTCCAAACCCCTATAGATGTAATACCATGTAAAATTATTATAGCATAGATAAATATTTAGTTGAAAAATAATTGCACAAACTTGCAAGAATTGAAAATCAAAATTGGAGTATTGAATGAATTTGATTTACATACTATTGATTTGAGAATGAATACTTAAAGAAACTATGTTAAGCTTAGTTGTACAAGAAATAGCTAAGGCTAGTTAAAGCTAACTAAAGCTAGATGTCCTTTATGATATGTTATTGTTCACATGCAAGCACTAGAGTTAACTAACTAAAGCCAAGTGCACATCACATGTAAACACTAGATTTATCTAATGCTAACTAACTGCACATCACATGTAAGAACTAGAGTTTAACAAAATCTAATTAAGGCTAACTAAGTGCATGTACACCAACACCATCTCATATCTTATAAAATGTGTCATCAATAAAATTTGAAATATTTCATAACATCGAGTGAAAAAATCGTATATCAAAATTAACATCAGGAAAATAAGAAAACATCGTAAAAAAATAAAAGTGGCGAGAGATTTGATGCATAGGTTTACAATGTTACTTTTTAATGAGTCATCCATATCAACAACAACATGGTTGTTGATTTTTAATGGCAAAAGTGGCCACTTCATGAGGCAACAATATAATTTGCAAGTCTATTAATTGATCACATCTTGATACTTTTGCAGTATTATAAATTTAATCATGGGCTTTGAGAGCGGAACATGGTAAAAATTGGGAGAAGCTGTGAAATGTGTTAGTAGAAGTAAGCCAAAGCTAAGAAGAAGAAATTATTTAGTTGTGAGTAGGGTTTGAAAAAATTGGAAACATGTTATTATTCTCTAGATCCTTTTCATTTTGTAAATTCAATGCATTGTGAACACAAGAGTTCCAATTTTCTACAGTGATCGGTACATTAAAGACATTATAACTTAACTGCACACACCCTTCGGACATGATATCCAACAGATTGGTAGAGTGAACCGATGTATAAGAATCATGAGAATTGGTAGACATTGAAGCAGTATTTTAGGTATTGTATGATTGTATTAAATTCAGCGAAATTTTTGTTGTAGGTGGGTAGAACGGTACCATTCCAGGGAGGGTTAAGAAACCAACACACACAATATTACATTGTTGTTGTGAATTATAAAAAAAACAAATGTTCACATACTTAATGAACTGAGAATTCTTACACTTGAGCTCTGATTAAGTAACCACTATGTCCAGTTTACTTATTATAGGGTGACAAATATATGTATGATGTAATGATAGAGATATGAAGAAACAACATCATGAATAGAAGCCAATATTTATCCTCTAAATGAATGTCAATCAAAGTGTGGTTCGATGAGTATGTGGCAGATGTGATCTGAGGATCGATTTGTGGAAAAATTAATTAACTAACCAAGACATCAAATACTTTGCTTTTTTTCTCTATTAAAAATGAACAACCTTTAAACTTCCTCGGGGATGTCTATGGAAAAAAAGGATGTAATAGGTAACCTTTATTTCATACACATCCTTGACTTCATACACCAATTGTGCACAACTATCTCTACAATTGGATATATTCATATAAAATTGTCACTTTCAAAAACATTTTGCATATAGGTTTACAATTTTCAAATGCATAAGAAACCGGTAAGGAATCTAGATCAAACCTCCTTAATCTAGACATATCTCCTTGCTAGGATCTTCTTTCTATCTCCTATATACATATAAAAAATAAAAAATAAAACAATCTTCAAGCAAGTTCCTCTAACATCTGTCTTGATTTGGTCGAAAATTTTTGCATTCATTCTTCTTTAGATTTACCATAGAATATAGAAGGGCATAATACTATATTAATTGTATTCCTCGAACCATTGAGTGAGGCATTTCTATATAAAATTCTTATCCCAGACATTATATAAATTAAGCAATTGCATAGCCCCGCACCAAATCGAAACTACAAAAGGATAGGTGAGAAATAGGTGTCCCATGTCTTCATTGTCTTCCCTGCATAATGCACATCCCCTAGGTCCCTAAAAAATTATTTTAAGGATATTTTCCTGCATGAGTATCTTGTTATGTAAAACTATCCAACAAAAACATTTTATTTTTTGTGGAATCACCCACTTCCAATATTTATGAAACAATAAATAGTCGACCCTCAAGCTTTGTTCCTGAGTAATCTGTGAATATATGTCTCTTACCAAAATTTTTCCCTTTTATAAATGGCCCTCCCAAGATATATCTTCATCTTTATCTGATAATATTGTACCTACTAAGCTTAATTGTAAAATATATTGGCCCCATTCAACATTGAAAGGATATGTGAGGCCAATCTCTTTATGATTGAGCCAAGAGTGTGAAACAGGAAAAGAAAAATAATCAACATAGATTTGGCTTAGGAAGAAGAAACCGATGTTCTGTATATACCTAAGATAGGCGTAGATAGAGAAGGATCTCCATCCAAACCTTTAATCTTATTCAATCCCATCTCGACCTTTAAACCTAGACTGACCTCCCATCGTAGATTTCCAAGTAACCAATGTTTTATCTTCATCATACTCTGCCAAATATAAGATGCAAATTTTTTTTTCGAAGTTCCTTATTTGATCCATATCACATATTATTTCCATAATCATTTTCCACATAAATCACTCTAGGAATTCTTGATTAGCAAATCTCTACAAGAGATCACATCAAGGTGAACAAGATGTATTTTCCTCATATTACCTAGACCAACCCAGAGGAATTTGGAAAATTTGATAGAGTCAATTATATGTATGATTTCTTTTGGCAACTTGTAGAGGTGCATTCAATATACTAATATATTTTTTAAGAAAGACTTTATCAATATCATCCCCCTACCTAAAGAGAGCCACTTGTTTGTCCAAAGTGACAACTTCTTTTCAATTTTTCTAATCATCCATTTCTAGTCCTTATTTTCATAGTTGTTTGGTTTCAAAATGAAATTGAGATACCTAAATCCTTCATTCATAGATATCTAGTTCACCTCAAAGATTCTAGAAATCTCCACAATCACGGCCTCATCCTTCAATGCCTAGATCATAGTTGATTTAGCTTTGTTCATATAAGCTCAATGCATCCCAAAAAGAGGAAATAAGCTAATGAAATATATACCATTATGTGATTAAGACCTCTCCTATAAAGATAAAATCATCCACAAAAATCAAACGTGTGATGAAAAAGTTATTTTCCAACCGAAAACTAGAAATTATGCCCATTGAATGGGCACCATCAATCCTCCTCGTCATCCTGTCAATAACCAATAGGAAAAAAAGTGGAGAAAAAGCACATATTTGTCTAAGACACCTAGATGCCTTAAATAAATTTGTAGGAATCGCATTAATGATGACTACAAAATTCACCAATGTAACACAAGTTGTTATCCAATCTACAACCCGGACTCTAATCCCTATCTTATGGAGAATAATTCTTAAAAATTCCCATTCAACACTATCATATTCTTTAATCAAGTCTATATGCATGAGGCACACTTCCATCTTATGGGACTTTATATAATGAAGGAATTCTTCAGTGATAGCAATTGCATCTTGAATCTATCTCTGGTCTAAAACACCAAATTGCTCCAGAGAAATGTGTTTTGAGAGTGTTGACTTGAACTTGTTGGAAATGTTTTTAGAAATCATTTTGTGTTATGAAACCAGCTCACAAAAAGATATAAAATATAGATCAATGCCTTATAATTCAGCCTCTTCAAGGGGGCAACCTCCTTTACATTACACAAATGAACAATTCTTGGATGATACAAATGACAAGACCTCATATCTATATATAGGAGTCTAAGGGGTCATAATATAATCAAAGCTGACATAACAATATTAATGTAAGGGCACAATAATAAAAATAGTGGGCTTCTATGGGGCACAATAATAACAATATGGGGACTACAAGGGTACAACAATATAATAAGAGGGTTGTACTAATAATAATAAGGGGTTACACTAGTAGTATAGGGGCCTAACATGCCCCTCTCCTTCAAGAAGTGTTGTCCTCAACAGTTGAGTAGTTCTTGATGCTTCTGTATAAAATTCTTGTCCTCCTATGTGGAATATTCGGCAGGTAATTTCTTCCACTTGATGAGATACTCTGAAATTGATCGATTTCGTAGCTATCGGGTTCTTGTTTCTGTGACTGCTCCAGGTTCCAATTTGATTTTTCCTTCCTCTTCAAGTTCTGGTAATATTGTTTGAATTGGAATATTCTGCAACTTTTGAATGAGTGTCCACACTTCTTTGTCCTTCTTCCATTCATCCCTTGCTTCGTTTATTCAATCTGGTTGGATAATAGAAATAACACAAAACAATGCTTCCACATCCTCATTCTTTCTTGAGAGTGCATCTGCAACAAAAATTTTCTTCCATTTTATGTAGATGATGTCAAAGTCATAACCCAACATATTTGTGACCCATTTTTTCTATTCTTCTAAAGATAGTATTTTTTGTAAAAGGTATTTAAGACTATCATGATCCATTTTTACCTTGAAGTGTCTTCCCATTAGGTAAGGTCACCATTTCTCAAGTGCATATAGTATTGCCAACATTTCCTTCTCATAAATAGATTGCTTGAGATGTCGCCGTAAAAATACCCAATCACCTGCATCAAAACGTTTTTCACTGCAATGTTGATATACCTATTGTTTCATTCGATTCTGCACCAAAGTGGCATTATCCTTTAAAAGTTGGAGAACTTGTTGTTGATGCTCAATGTGATCTTTCACTGCTTGAACCTTTTTCTTCTTGATATGTCCTATCTTAAGAGTTTGAGGAGTGGTAATTTCTTCCAATGCTTTACAGGATATGGTCGGATTCATTTCTTGATGCTTGATGTGATCTTTCACTTCTTGAACATTTTTCTTCTGGATATGTCCTTCTATATTGATAGTCTGAGGAGTGATAATTCTATCCAATGAATTACAAGATATGGTTGGATTAATTTCTTCTTTCTCGATATGCTCTTTCACTTCTTGAACCTTTTTCTTCTTGATATGTCCTTCTATCTTAAGAGTTTGAGGAGTTGTAATTCTGGCCAATGCATTACAAGATATGGTTGGATTTATTTCTTCTTTCTCGATGTGATATTTCAATTCTTGAACTTTTTTCTTCTTGATATGTCCTTCTATCTTGAGAGTTTGAGTGGTAATACTTGCCAATGCTTTACAAGATATGGTTGGATTCATTTCTTCTTTCTCAGGGGTTAGGTCCTGGCTTATATCCTCTTCTTTTGATGTTTCTTGATCCTTTTCTTCCTCCTCTTCATACTCTATGTAAAATCATTTCTTCTCAACACACTTATGACCTTTAGTGCATTTTCTATCACAATTGTAACAAAGCCCTTTTTCTCTCTTTTCTTCCAATTGTTGTGGTGTAAGCCTTGTAGGTTGTGGAATTCTAGGAGAAGAAACACTTCCACAATTATAGTCATGAGTGGTGGGATTCCTTGTTTCCATAATTTTTCTTTCATTTTTTCTTGCCAACTCGAATGCCTCCTCCAATGAATCAGGTTCCCCAAAATGAAACTCATGTTGAATGTTATCCTTTAAAGTCCCTATGAAGACATCAATCCTTTGCTTCTCTAGAATATAATTTACCCTTCTATTTAATTTTTGAAAGTCCTTAGTTTGCTCTTCCATTGAACCCTCTTAGTTTGCTCTTCCATTGAACCCTTTTGTTTGAGATTTATCAATTGGCTAAAGAAGGAGTTTCTCTTTGTATCCTCATAATGTGCTATCATTTCCTCTATGAAAATTGACCACGTGACAAGTGGTTTACGAGAACAAAGCCCTTCATACCATAAAAATTGATTCGGTTCTAAATAATTAGATGAAATACATACCTTTTGTAACAGTGGTATACCATGTAGATCAAAATATTTCTCCATCTGTAGTATCCAATTTACCAGATCCTTGCCATCAAACTTCCTCATCTCATTTTTTCTTGATTTTAGGAGCTCGATCTTGAAACAAATGTAACTTTGTAATTTCGGATCTTCTATGAAATTGCGAATTGTAGTATCCCTCTGCGTCCTCTTTCCAATGCCACTAGTCTGATCCAAATTAGATTCTCCAAGGAAGAGTTATGTGAAATCTCACACAGTGACCTAATTATAGGCTAGTTCAATAGAGAAAACTTGTACGACGTGCCACGTGTCACTGTTTCGACCTTTGAATCTGAAAAATGTACACAAGAAACTACAGTCTGTCCTCTTTCTATAAATTTTGACAAAATTTCAATCTGATCCTCAGAGAGAAAGTTATGATGAGTTTCCCCGGGTCACCTATTTGGAATGTAATTCAGGAGTCTACAAAAATACCAACTTCCTCGGATCATATCTCCACAAATATTGGGTGAAAATCTCTGAAATTCAGACCCGAGGTTCAGTGCAATTTCGTCTCAAATGGGTTCTTATTTTCGTTTCTGAAACGTTGCAAAAAATAAGTTATATATAAAATTCCACGATGACCTATTTGGAGCAATGAAACCCTAGAATCCAAATCTCTGATACCAAATGTTATGAAACTAGCTCACAAAAAGATAGAAAAGATAGATCAATGCCTTAGAATTCAGCCTCTTCGAGGGGGCAACCTCCTTTACATTACACAAATGAATGATTCTTGGATGATACAAATGACAAGACCTCCTTTCTATATATAGGAGTCTAAGGGGTCATAATATAATCAGAGCCGACATAACAATAATAATGTAAGGGCACAACAATAACAATAGTGGGCTTCTATGGGGCACAATAATAACAATATGGGGACTACATGGGTACAACAATATAATAAGGGGGGTGTACTAATAACAATAAGGGGTTACACTAGTAGAATAGGGGCCTAACATTTTGTACACTGAGTAACATAATGAAATGGTCCTAAAATACACAAAGTTAGAAGGCCTTGCAATTTTAGGAAGAAGGGTAAGGAATGTGGCATTAATATAGCCTGAAATCGAGCATAGAATCTGTGATTCCTCTACCACCACATGGAGATCATTTATCATTAAATCTAGAAAATGTAAAAATAATTTGACGAACCAACCATCTAGGCCAGGGCTCTCCTCCCTTGAACAAGATTTCAAAACCTCAACTACTTCGTCCTTAGTAATCGACCTCCCCAAATGATCACTTTCTTCGTCATCAAACATTCTATGAAAAATATGGATAAATTCCATTTGATTAGCAAAGATAGTACCTTCTTTTGCTCTATATTGTTTTATAAAATAACTCACCACCTCCACCAAATATCTGATTGAGTTGTAATATAATTTCCCTCACCATCCATAATATCGCATATAGAATTTTCCTTCCTTATTTTTGATGTGTGTTTATGAAATAAGCTGATATTCTTATCTCCTTCAACCACCCATCATGGCTCTTCTTTTCAATCGCCACTCCTCCCGCATATTTAAAATCTATATCTTTCTCTCCTCTAGTGCCAGAAATCTCTTCTTTGTAACCTATGAGAGATAATACAGATCTGACAGGTCATTTAGAGCCATTATTTCATTATCTATTATGATCAATTCTCTAACAAGTCCCTTTTTTTATCCTTTCCCAGTTCTGAACATCTTACTTTAATAATTTTAATTTTATACTGACAACTTCCATCTTGGAATTTATAGGAAACGACAAGGGCTTATTCCAAGAAACCTAAACCAGATCATCAAATTCCTTATGTTTTAACCAAGGGCGGTTAAACTTAAAAGGAAAATCTTTATTATCATTTTCCCCAGACCATTTGAGGAAAATCATATCATGATCTGTACCAATTTTGTGATAATGTTTTGTACAAATTTTGAAACATATGATTTGAGTCTTTGTGTTATATCTAATGTTTTGTTATTGATTAAAATGAAAATGAACATTTGACAATAGTTTTGGATCTCAAATATACATCTTTCAAGAATACAATGCTAACACGATAAATATGTTTTGTGTTTTAATCTATTGTTATGTATTTAGTATTGAAATAATTTCATTGTGAAGAATACGGAAGCGTGGAGGAATCTTTCATTGTGCTTCCTCTACACTCCCTCATTCTGCACAATCAAAGCTTCCTCCCTTGTACATGATGCTAATTTGAAATATCATAAATTGGAAAGGATACATTACACAATTAATAGTTCCATATGAAAAGGGAAGATAGAGGGTGGACATTTTGTTTATGATTGGATATGGTATATCTTGAATATAACTATATACATATGCTTTGTTGATATGTTGATTGTTGTAGTTGAATTTTGTTCATTCAAGCAAGACGCAACGGTATTCCATTCAATATTTAATGAATATAAGATATTTTCATTATGAACCTCTAAAAGAAATAGTACAAGAGCGAAACATTTTACATGGTATTGAAGAAATTAACAAAGATCCATAGCCACACACATTATTGCTACGTATTTTTCTAACCCTGTTTTTCTAAGTGTATTTAGTGTTTTAAATTGTTTCAATTATGAATTGTTTCCAAGTTCAAGGCTCATGTAATTGTTAGCAAAGATTGCCTACAAATCAATATCATTATCACTTTTCATATTTTATAAACATTAGGAATGTATTCTTCGAGAAAAGAATTTCTTGATTGATAACTCTACTAAATGATGTTATGGAATAAATTAGAGATCAATTACTTGATATAGTGTCATCTTCAGCGCTAAAATGCTACCCATATTTCATAACCAATACAAAATATATTTCCTTAGAATTTTGAGGTGTCGAGTAAGCTTTCATTATGCATATTACACATTTGTGCACTTTTTCATCTTTTCACTCTGTACAATGAAACACTTTTCCATATCTCGAAGTGAAATCGATCTATTAATATTGTCATTTCTTATATCCATTTTCTATTATATGTTTACTTGATAAGAGTTTAGCTTTCATTGTGCCAAATTCAAATATGTGGATAAATATTTTTGGCTCTGTTGGGAGGAAGGGAGTTTGGGGCTATGCCACACTTACAAAGAGATACGTTTTTCATATCCTATATTCCCAAGATTCATGCATTTCGACCTACCTCGATCTATTAGATGGTTACCCATGGACCAATTACTAGTATGGGAAACTGAATCAACTATTATTGATTATCATCTAGTTTAGAGATCCAAGGCACATTTACAATAAACCATCAAAACAGGAAAAACTCAATCTTCTCCCTTACCTAAACTTCCTTTTATAAGTTTGATTCATTGACCAAATCCACAACCATAATATCTAAAGTAATTGAAAGTTGAGATTAGATCACAACATCACTTTAGTCAATGGTTGAGATTCATCTAACTCACTAATGTAAATAGCCTTTGCATTCCATTATATTAACTCATTTTATCTTATAAAAATAAATTAATTTAATAATTAAAATAATTACTAAGTTTAAAGCTCAATTATGCAACTTCCACATGCCTAGACACTTAGGCCCGCACTGAAGTACTTTCCAAAGTTACTCTCATCAATGCTCCCTCTTAATGAGGAAGGTACTTCCTGAAGAGCCACCTAGAATTAGTTATCCCTCCAATCCTGGAACAATGTCCCACACATCATCCTTACCATGGATTTCCTCCAAACATCCTAGCCTTCTTCCTCTTAGATTTCACTATAGATCGGTTCCATGTAGTTGGGAAACTTATTTGAAGCCTTTCTCTCTCTGAATATGCTCCTAGTACCCCCATGCTTGCAAGAATACCTCAATGTCTAATCAAACCACTTATGTCTCCTAACAAAACCAAAGGTAGTTATTGATTCCTACTCACTTAAAGGTTGATTCCCTATGTTGGCATTATGATTCCGGTATGGCTCTATGTTACAGATGTTGTAGTTGATGGCAACACCCTCAAGTGGCAATGCTCTGATCAGGCTCTCAAAATATTGAAAATTAAGAGGTACGCAGGAGAATAGTTCAAAAGGTGCGTACACGCAGGTACACCGTGAAGGGACTGTGGCCACACACGCAGGTCACCCGTTCAGAAGGTGCATACCCCCAGTTCACTTACTTCAAGGCAGAGAAGCGTGCTCACGTGGGGTTTCTTATGTTTGGCCCGTGGTATTTAGCCCGCCGTTCTTGATTCTATGGTTTTGGCCCGTGGTATTGTTTTATATTATTATTATTATTATTGAGCCCCATGTTTTTGGGCCCCTTGTATTGGTTATCTATGGTATTGATCCATGTTTTTAGGAAGAGCTTTCCTATATAAAGCAAAGGAGATCACTTGGCTAAGTATCTTTTGCAAATTGAATATCTTAAGATCTGAAATATTGGTTTATTGTTTTTAAAAGCTTGATCTATATAAAAGTGAAGTTGAAAGCGAATCTGTGAAGGGTGATCTCTCGAGCGCATGAACAGATCTGAGCATCTGACTATCTGTGGCACACTGGGGGACTGCCAGTTCGGCCCTAATCAGAGGTACGTAGGTGATTAACAGTGCAAGTGCGTGGGTACGCAGAGCAGAAGAAGGAGAAGTGCATGGGTACGCAGAGCAGAAGAAGGCGCAGTACGTGGGTACGCAGCGCAACAGAGGTTCAGGTGCGTAGGTACGCAGCACGATAGCATCTCTGGGTGCGTGGGTATAGCAGCAGTACGCGGCGCGATAGCATCTGTGGATGCGTGGGTATAGCAGCAGTACGCAGACCGATAGCAACTGTGGGTGCGTACCTACAGTAACAGTACACAACACGATTGAAGAAATAGTGCGTGGGTACGCAGTGCGGCAGAAGGGTCTCTGCGGGTATACGCAGGGGAGCAGAAGGTGAAGTGCGTACGCACGCAGGCCAGAGGAAGAAAAACTGCGTATCTGTCTTAAGACCTTTTTTGGCTAAATTTTTCTGTTGATAAGGTGTTCTGGGTTTACTGTTATTGTTGATCTGGTTACTGTAGTTGACTGGGTGATTTACTTATACTCAATGATCTCTTGATGTTTATGGATCCAGTTTGAAAATTTATGAAAAGTGATCCTTTGAAAGAAAAGAAGTAGGGGGTTGTAGCTCCCTTCCAGGAGAGACTGGAAAACGAGAGAGAGTTGTAGCTCTCTGCAGGTTGCAGCCTGCGTACTGGTAAAGGACTGCACCAGTACAAAACCATTGTAAAAGGAGTTTCTAATTTGAAAGAAGATAGAGACATATTGCAGCAGGTGGTTTTCACCCACATTGGGTTTCCACCTTACATCTGGTGTTCTTTGGTGTGACTATCTGTTTTCTTTGTTCATGCTCATTATTTTATGGTACTGACATGCAAAAATAATTCAAAGTATAAATAAGGAAGATTTATTAAAAGAACTAGATAATACTGATTCACCCCCTTCTCAGTATTATTTCCAACAATTGGTATCAGAGCCGGTCCTTCAGAGAAGCTTGATCGCTTGAAGGAAGATCATTCATCATGAGCAACTACGAGAGGGAAGCATCAATCAGGCCACCAATCTTTGATGGGACAAACTTCAATTATTGGAAGGTAAGAGTTACTACCTATCTTCAATCTCTTGGTACAGAAGTTTGGGATATCATAGATATAGGCTACACTTTTCCTTCAGCTACTCCTACAGATTCGGCCGAGAAGAAGAAATATGAAACAAATGCTAAAGCAGTCAATACTCTGTTGGGATGCTTATCTCAAACAGAATTCGTGAAGGTTATGCAATATAAATCCACAAAAGAAATATGGGACAAGATTGTCTTGAGCTACGAAGGAGATGAACAGGTAAAGCGTGCTAAACTTCAAACCCTCAGGATTCAGTATGAGAATCTCAGAATGTATAATGATGAAAGTGTGGATAACTATTTCCTTCGGGTAGACGAGATTGTTAATTGCATGAAAAACTTGGGTGAATAAATAAAAGAAGCTATTGTGGTTGAAAAATTTCTAAGATCATTGTCCCCCATGTTTGAATCTAAAGTGTCTGCAATAGAAGAAAAAGAAAATCTACGAATTCTTACTATGTCGCAGCTACACGGAATTCTAACTGCTTATGGAATGAGAAAGGGAGGTCCATCAGACAGAAGAGAAGTTGCTTTCAAGGCTTCAGGCAAAGGAGACTATTATGAAGCAAGTCACGTGCCAGAAGAAGAAGAAGAAGAATCAAATTTTGTCAGAAATCTTCAAAGGGGTACTGGAAGGTTCAGAGGTAAGTTACCTTTTAAATGCTTTGCTTGTGGAAGAGTAGGTCATTATGCTGCAAAATGTCCTCATAAGGACAAAGGAAAGGAACCTGCTAGATGGAACAAGAAACAGATTGCAAATAAGAAAATCTACTACACTCATGAAGATAGTGATGGTCTATCAAATAGTGATGAAGATGAATGAGGTAATAACTATAAACTTTTAATGGCATTTGAAGATGATGATTACATGGATGCTATAGATGTGGATAGCTTTTGTGAAGAAATTTCTAGACTCAAGACATGTATAGAAGAAAAGAATAGGATCATTGATACTCTACAACTTCAAATTGATGAAAAAGAAAAATATCTTGAAAAGTTAGAAGGTGAAATTGTTGGTCTTAGAAAAGAGATTGAGAAAACAAAGGCTATTAATCTTAAGTTTGTCAAAGGATCTGAAACTCTGGATGAGATCATCAATGTACAACGTTCTCCTCTAAACAAGACAGGTCTGGGCTATAATGGAGAAACTTCTCAAGCATCCACCTCAAAGAGTTATCTTGATGCAGCAAGAAGGAATGAGCAAAAGCACAATGGAGATCACCAGGTAAAGCAGGGACCAATTACAAACAAAGACTATCAGGTAAATCAGGGGCAATCCGTCTTAAGGATGAACAAAAGCTACAACCAGCCACAGGTAAAATCCTCTCAATTTGCTTCAAGAATGAATGACAACAGAAATTACAATCGTTTGGCCGGAAGATTTGATAACCGCAGAAATTTCTTCAATGGACAATGCTTTTCTTGCCATAACTTTGGTCACAAAGCAGCTCAATGTGTTGCATATAAAATGATCATGGCTAGAGAAGCTCAAAAACAAAGAAGTATGACCGGGATTACAAAAATGACCTATAACAACTTTTCGGTTCTTGAAAATGAAGTTGAATGTTCTATTTGCAATAAATTTGGTCATGAAGATTCTGAATGCAGGAGGAGGTTTCAGCAGACAAAGGAACAAGCCCCAAGCACCAAAACATGGAGAATAAAGGAACCACAAACGGAAAGATGTGGGATAGCATTTTATGCAGAGGGACAGGAAAATCTATGGTACATTAACAGTGGATGTTCGAAGCATATGACAGGTGATAAAGAAAAACTTGAATCATATTCTGCTCTAGAAAAGGGAAAGAAAGTTTCTTTTGGAAATGATACTCCTGCAGCTATAAAAGGAAAAGGCACTGCTCAGTTAAAAGAAAAGGTTAAAGCTGGAAATGTTTTGTATGTTGATGGATTGAAACATAATCTTCTAAGTGTCATCCAGATGTGTGATCAAGGAACCGAGGTGATATTTAGAACAAATGGATGTCTTGTTCGTGATCTTGATACAGGTAAAACGGTGATCAAAGGTAAAAGAACTCCAAATAATCTATACATATTTGAAGAAGGACAAAAACAATGCTATCTAAGCAAGGATGATGAACACTGGTTATGGCACCGGAGGTTGGGGCATCTAAGCTTTTCACAAATAAGGAAAGCATGCAAATATCAGGCAGTTCGTGGTCTTCCAGATATCAAAATTCCAGACAACACCATATGCAAATCATGTCAGTTTGGAAAGCAAACCAGAACTAAATTTCCAGATAAGGAAGGATCAGCTAGCATGCCTCTTGAGCTTGTCCATACAGATGTATGTGGACCATTTAGGAAAAGGACACCTCGAGGAGAAGAATACTTGATATTATTCATTGACGATTTCTCCAGGTTTTTCTGGTTAGGACTTATGAAGCACAAAGATGAAGCATTCGAAAAATTCAAATCCTTTAAAGCCTTGGTTGAAAATGAATCAGGATACAAAATTAAGTGCCTCAGATCCGATAGAGGTGGGGAGTTTACCTCAAATGAATTTTTCGATTTCTGTGAAGAACATGGGATAAGAAGAGAATTCTCTACAGCTAGAACACCTCAGCAAAATGGAGTAGTGGAAAGAATGAACAAAACAATCCAACAAATGGCTCGTGCTATGCTTGATGAGTCTGGAACTCCCACAACTTTCTGGGGTGAAGCTGTATATGCTGCAGTTGTTATTCTCAACAAAACAAATGTCCAGGTGAACAACACTCAAACTCCTCATGAGCTCTGGTATGGTGAGACTCCTTCGGTAAAGCACTTCAAAATCTTTGGGAGCAAATGCTATATTAAGAATACTGATGAGCAACTTGGCAAACTTGAACCTAGAGCAGATGAAGGCATTCTTCTTGGTTATTCTCCACACAGCAAAGCATACAAGTGCTACAATAAAAGACTTGGAAGAATTGTTGACAGCATTGATGCAGTGGTTGATGAGAAGGGATACATTCCTAGGCAAGTAAATCATGAAGATATCGAAGAAGATGAAAACTACCCTCAAAGATAGAATGATGAAGAAGAAGAACCTCAAGAAGAACCAGAGGAGCAGATAAGGATAGAAGAGAAGACTCCATCCAGATATGTTCAGAAGAATCATCCAGAATCTCAGATTTTGGGGCAGAAAGAAGCAGGTGTACAAACAAGAAGAACTGTTGCAGAAGCTTCAAGCTATTTGGCATTACTCTCTTCCACTGAACCACAAAATGTGAAAGAGGCATGCAAAGATGAATGTTGGGTGAAAGCAATGGATGAAGAACTTGAGCAGATCGAAAAGAACAACACTTGGGAGCTGGTTCCTAGACCAAAGGATAAGAATGTTATAGGGACAAAATGGGTCTTCAAAAATAAATTGAATGAAAATGGAGAAGTGATTAGAAACAAGGCCAGACTTGTTTGTAAAGGGTATGCGCAACAAGAAGGAATATATTTTGAAGAAACCTTTGCTCCTGTTGCAAGACTTGAGGCCATCCGAATGTTCCTTGCTCTCTCAAGCTTTCAAACCTTCAAAGTATTTCAAATGGACATGAAATCAGCCTTCCTGAATGGAGACTTGGAAGAAGAAGTATACATTGAGCAGGCAGATGGTTTCATTCTTGGAAATGATCCAAATCTTGTATGCAGATTGAAAAAGGCTCTCTATGGTCTCAAACAAGCTCCAAGGGCTTGGTATTATCGTTTGGACAAATATCTTCATCAACAAGGTTTTTCAAAAGGATCAGCAGACAACAATCTTTATATAAAAATTGAAAATGACAAATTGCTAATACTTGTTGTGTATGTAGATGACATTATCTTTGGCAGCAATGAAGAAGCTATGAGTCAAAGCTTTGCCTTGGTGATGCAGAAAGAATTCGAAATGTCCTTGCTGGGAGAACTGACATATTTTCTTGGTTTGCAAATCCAACAAAAAGAAGGAGGGATCTTTTTGTCTCAAACCAAGTATATCAAGCAGATTTTGAAGAAATATGGCATGGAAGATGCAAAACCAGTATGTACACCCATGGTCACAGGATGTAGCCTCAGTGCAAATGATGAATCAGCAGCAGTGCATAAACCAACCTACAGATCCATGATTGGAAGTCTACTTTATTTGACAGGTACCCGACCAGACATCATGCATGCAGTGGGAATAGTTGGAAGATTTCAAGCAAATCCGAAGGAAACTCATCTTCAGGCAGTAAAGAGAATCTTTAAATATCTTCAAGGGACTCAAAATTATGGCTTATGGTATCCTAGAGATACAGATCTCACACTTCATGCTTATACAGATGTAGATTGGACAGGAAGCATGGATGACAGGAAGAGCACAAGTGGTGGTGCGTTCTTTATGGGTTCCAGATTAGTATCTTGGTTCAGCAAGAAACAGAGTTCGATTGCCTTGTCTACAGTTGAAGCAGAATATGTTGCTGCTGCATCTTGCTGCACTCAACTCCTTTGGATGATGCAGACCTTGCAGGATTTTCAAATCACTTGTACACCACCTATCTCCATCTTATGTGATAACACAAGTGCAATCAGCATTTCAAAGAACCCAGTCATGCATTCAAAGACCAAGCACATACCGATCAAGTATCATTTTCTCTGGGAACAAGTACTTGAACAAAAGGTCGAGTTGGAGTATGTTCCTTCTAAGGAACAAGTTGCTGATATACTCACCAAACCATTGCCCAGGGAGACTTTTGAATACCTCAGGCAAAAGCTGGGGGTTGTTGATGCATCATCTTGTTGAATCTCTTCTGATGGTTGATTGTACGCAAGGCTCATCTGGGGCATATGAGTACATGTGCTGGGTTGCGGATTGGTTGAAGATCGAATGGCACAGGTTCAGGGGGAGCATATAATGCATTGTTTTCATTATGGAGGACATCATGGATGCTGGTCTGAATATTGCTGCAATATGTCTCTATCTCTTTCATGGTCATTTATGGTGTTTGGCGGATTATGGTTCTTCTTTGTAGATCTGGTTCCTATTCAGGGGGAGCATGTTCTTAGGGGGAGCATAACCCTTTGCCCTTGATGTCAAAGGGGGAGAATGACGTTGAAGATTTTGAGGTTGCCATCAAGTCCAAAGGGGGAGATTGTTGGCATTATGATTCCGGTATGGCTCTATGTTACAGATGTTGTACTTGATGGCAACACCCTCAAGTGGCAATGCTCTGATCAAGCTCTAAAAATATTGAAAATTAAGAGGTACGCAGGAGAATAGTTCAAAAGGTGCGTACACACAGGTACACCGTGAAGGGACTGCGGCCACACACGCACGTCACTCGTTCAGAAGGTGCGTACCCCCAGTTCACTTACTTCAAGGCAGAGAAGCGCGCTCACGTGGGGTTTCTTATGTTTGGCCCATGGTATTTAGCCCGCCGTTCTTGATTCTATGGTTTTTGCCCGTGGTATTGTTTTATATTATTATTATTATTGAGCCCCATGTTTTTGGGCCCCTTGTATTGGTTATCTATGGTATTGATCCATGTTTTTAGGAAGAGCTTGCCTATATAAAGCAAAGGAGATCACTTGGCTAAGTATCTTTTGCAAATTGAATATCTTAAGATCTGAAATATTGGGTCATTGTTTTTAAGAGCTTGATCTATATAAAAGTGAAGTTGAAAGCGAATCTGTGAAGGGTGATCTCTCGAGCGCATGAACAGATCTGAGCATCTGACTATCTGTGGCACACTGGGGGACTGCCAGTTCGGCCCTAATCAGAGGTACGCAGGTGATTAATGGTCCAAGTGCGTGGGTACGTAGAGCAGAAGAAGGAGAAGTGCGTGGGTATGCAGAGCAGAAGAAGGCGTAGTGCGTGGGTACGCAGCGTGACAGAGGTTCAGGTGCGTAGGTATGCAGCGCGATAGCATCTGTGGGTGCGTGGGTACAGCAGCAGTACGCGGCGCGATAGCATCTGTGGATGCGTGGGTACAGCAGCAGTACACAACGCGATAGCATCTGTGGGTGCGTACCTACAGTAACAGTACGCAGCATGATTGAAGAAACAGTGCGTGGGTACGCGGTGCGGCAGAAGGGTCTCTGCGGGTATACGTAGGGTAGCAGAAGGTGAAGTGCGTACGTACGCAGGCCAGAGGAAGAAAAACTGCGTATCTCTCTTAAGACCTTTTGTTCGCTGAATTTTTCTGTTGATAAGGTGTTCTGGGTTTACTGTTATTGTTGATCTGGTTACTGCAGTTGACTGGGTGATTTACTTATACTCAATGATCTCTTGATGTTTATGGATCCAGTTTGAAAATTTATGAAAAGTGATCCTTTGAAAGAAAAGAAGTAGGGGGTTGTAGCTCCCTTCCAAGAGAGACTGGAAAATGAGAGAGAGTTGTAGCTCTCTGTAGGTTGCAGCCTGCGTACTGGTAAAGGACTGCACCAGTACAAAACCATTGTAAAAGGAGTTTCTAATTTGAAAGAAGATAAAGACATATTGCAGCAGGTGGTTTTCACCCACATTGGGTTTCCACCTTACATCTGGTGTTCTTTGGTGTGACTATCTGTTTTCTTTGTTCATGCTCATTATTTTATGGTACTGACATGCAAAAATAATTCAAAGTATAAATAAGGAAGATTTATTAAAAGAACTAGATAATACTGATTCACCCCCCTCTCAGTATTATTTCCAACACCCTAAACTAGAAGCCTTTGCATGTTGCTCTAACTTCAAAGCCTCCTACTCCTTCTCTGTCAATAATGTTGGAAACTTATGTGACATCTTAGATGTAAAGTTCTCCTCAAAATTAACATATTTTCTCACAATTATGTTTGTAACAAGATCCTACAAGCTTTTTAGGTTTCATCTTATCCCATAAATATTCCCTTTTGTGATGAAGGCTTCAACTTTATCCTCTTCTCCATAGGAACATGAATGAAAATGGACAACCAAATATCCTTGAGTGTCTTATTTCTAATTTCACCTCTATGAATGCCTCCTCATGTACTTTATCCAAATATCCTTTGAATACTCTCGTTCTACACCTATATTGTCATGTTACATGCCTCTACTCAAAAAACATAAGCAGCTTTGGGGCAAGTAGCATATCTCTAGTAGAATCAGTGAAGGATTGATTCCTTCTCTCCAAAATCCCATTATGTTGACATGTGTTCAAGACTAACATCTTCCTATTGATCCTTTCCACCTTGTATAAATCCTCAAAGTCATTGTAGGTGTACTCTACCTCGTTGTTTGAACTCAAGACCTTGAACTCCTTTCCTATCTAGCTCTCATCTCAAGCCTTGAACTCTCATAAATAAATAAATATTTCATCCTTAGTTGTAATGTTCCCAAGGGATTAAATGGAAAAAGAGATGGAAAAACCTATCAATACCTGTAAGTTACATTTCTCATTAAAGGGGAAAACTCCAAAATACCCAATGGGGTTTGGAGTGAATTTTACTTAATCGATTGAGAGAATCCCCTCAAGAAAATATATAAATACAAGAGGGTAGAATTCATTTGATCATGATTGGATTGGATCACTTAATCTTTGCTTCTCTTGAGAATAAGGATCTGATGTTTTTAATACCCCTCTTCTCCTATCGATTTCGATGGTGAAAGATTCCACCCTAGTTGATAAGCTTATTTTCTCTTTATTTTTCCTATTTTATACTTGTTCTAGCAAAGGACTATTGTAAGGATTTTTTCTGGTAAGGAACCAAGTCCCACGAATCCTTTATAAGGTAACATCTGAAACAAGGAAGTTGGATTCTTTCCTAGTCATGTAATTTTGTTCTAAGGGACATTAACAACAAAGTTTTGTATTAGGTCTAATTTCTTCTAGATTGCAAAGAAACAAAAAGTATTTGAAGTAGTTGTGGCCTAGTTCACTCCTAAAGATGTGGTTTATGTGGTTGTACATTAATCAAGGAACAACGTAGAAATATTTAGAGCATGTCGTGATGTTACGATGACAATACATGATAAGCCACAGTTCAGGTAGCTTCAGCATCACGAAAATTCAAGAATAATTAAGGCCAAGTTAGATCTGACAAAGCAACGACCCTAATTCTAGTTTGAGTGTGGTAAGAAAATAATTGATACCATGGATCAATAGAAGGATAGCACTGGCTCTTATGCAAGCAATGAATATGATGTGAATGTACAAAATTTGGATTATGTAGTATACCTCTCACAAGTCAAAGACCTACGTCGAAGCTAGATGACATGTCCTCACTTTAGATAGATACATGATCTTGTTGTGGGACACGATACAACATGGAAGTTAAAGTGAAGTAATCAAATAGTCCTTGATGCATATGAGCTACTTATGAATAGTTTATTTAAGAAGCCAAAACCGTCATAGCCACAGGAAAAGATTAGCGAGTTTTTCTAAGATAGTCGAGGAACCTCTAGTTATTTGAAGTATTTCACCTGTATTTTTTTAAGGAAATACCCTAAGGTTGATCTAGTGCATAGATACCCCAAATTTGGACCAAATTAGAGAACAACTTAGGATATAGTTCTGGAGGAAAAATCACCAGTAGCCATGAGGCAAGTAGAATCTCAGTTACGGAGTTTTGTAGTTCACAGTCAAGGTTGTATCATAATCAGGCCCTATTTCTGAAGTTGTAGAATATTTCTGAACATGATATGTAAGATACTGCTAGATAACAAATATAAATATAGTCAGGCCAATTGGATTGGTAAGTACTTTTTATTTGAATTATGTTGAATTTGGACATGATACTAAGTTGTCATTGAATCTGGAGACTTATGAATTTTCTATACTATTATTAAGTGGGAATATTGCTTCATGTTGAATAATATTACTTATTGAATGGGTTATTACCTGAGTTCAAAATAGTATTGTTGGAATGCAGTATTATATTTTGTGATACTATTGAAACTACACTATAATTCTAGCCATCTACTACTGCATGAGTTATTTGCCCCATTGTTGAATGAAAAGAAATATTTATGGAAAAAACTTTAGAAATTCTAGGGCAAAATACCCTAGGCTACTACATTGGTCTTCATGAAGAAGATCTATATTTTCCTTAACTAGTCATAAATAAATGTGACATAATATTATGCTCCTTATATTGATTCCACTAACATTGGTCCACATACATCTAATTGAATGAGATCCAATATCCCCTTGGACCTAATCTCACTGCTTGGAAAATCATGCTTGTCATTCTTCCTAGTGCTCATGCTCTACACATGCCATTTTTCTCAACACGAAACTTTAGGAAACTAGTGACAATATCCCTTAGGCTTGGCAATGCCATGTAGTGCAAGTGTCACATCCTCCTATTCCATAGCTAACATAGGTTGTCATTTTCATGTACCAATGCCTAAATAGTTTTTCCCATAAACATGTATAAGTTTTTATATCTAAACCCAAAAACCATTATTATGTCTACGACTTCATAACCAATCAGATCTACTGAATAAACAAACATGGCTGATATTTTAACACATAAGAAAAATATAACAATGAGAATCCAACTAAAAACGCCAATCTCAATCACATGCACACAATATGTATTCCCTTCAATAGATACTATTTCATTTATAATAATCTATAGCATACAAGGTCTACCTTCTAGGGATAATGGCCCTCTGAGGAAAAAATACCAAAACAATAAGAACTTCCAATTGATTTAGTTGACCAAACACTTGACTTGTCCTTCGATATATTAGATGATATGGATCCTTCCCTTCTTTCCCTTTGCACTTTTCCTTGAACCATACACACTTGGATGAAATTCCTTCTTCACCCAATCAATGAGATCCCACTCTCATTGCCTCTTCTCCTCATGATATGTCTTCTCCGTTAGAGTAGCCTTCCTTTTATAAGTTTGATTCAATGACCAAACCCAGATCACTAATATTCAAAGGATTGACAGTTGAGATTAGATCTCAACATCACTCTAGATCAATGGTGGAGATTCATATAATTCACTAATTAAAATAACCTTTGAATTCATTAGATTAATTCACTCTATCTTATAAAAATCAATTAATTTAATACTTAAAGTAATTGCTAAGGTTAAAGGTCAATTAGGTGATTTCCACACAACTAGACACTTAAGCCTTTGTGGAAGTACCTACTTGAGCTACTCATAAACATGGACCATATGTGTAAATCTTATGAGTGATTATTTTTTTCTTGTAGTGATATATGTTAAATGATTCACTATTAGCTTGGAAATTTTAATTGCAGGATTTTGGTACATGGATATTGTTTTTAATTATATGTTTTAAATGTAAGCACATGTCAATAGTATGGTTATGCATGAGCTCATGTTGTAAGCTAACATATTGTTTGAATATCCTCTCTAATAGCCAAAGAAGTGTGACATTAAGTGGCCAATGTCATAGATGTCAAATGAAAATATGATAGGATTCATCCTTGTTATATTGGTTCAAATGCACTGCTATGGTTTTGGGAAAGTGTAATTTTTCAAATGGTACAACTACTTGAAACCAGATATTCAATGAAAAATATCCCAAAAGCAATGTCATAGTATGGTCCATGATAGGGAATTTGATCTAGATTGGATAATTATATTACTTGTCATCCATATTGGTTCTTTTATAGTGAAAAATTTGGAGGAATAAACTCGCAAGACCATTTTTAGCGACATGTCCTAGTTTGGCAAATGAGGGTCTAAAACCTTCTAAAATTAGTTTGAGGAATCAAATGAAATTTTTGGGGGGTAAAGTTTCTATGGATAATCAATGAAGCCATAACTCTATGCTACACATATATGCATTTCCAATGGCACAAGAATTTCCTCAATCAGAGTCTCTATGCAAATGTTATGCCACCTCGACATTGACCTTGTTGGGTGTGAAGCCTAATTATCTTCCTGATTCTTTAGAACTTTTTGTTTCAATCACATTGGATCCGATTGTAGCGGCTGCAACACCCTCCAAATTTTGGTCTGCATCCAAATTTCAAAGCCTTCCTTGGTTTTTCCCATTGATTCTTGCAAACACTCGGGCTCATCACATGAGCTCTTATCGAGTCTTTACACCCTTTTTCCTTGATTGACTACCAGTGATATTTTGGCATGTTGATTCTTATGTCCTACTTGCGAGTTTATTCTGGTGATTTTGAATTTTTGTCTTTGTGTGTATGAGTTGTTTTCGCCCTATGAACATGGGTCATACTTACACATAAATTTGTAAACATTATCACACCAGTGTCGTCACAATCATTCGAAGATTTATCTCAAGTGTTGCACCTGTCACTCTTAACCTTTGAGTCAATCTCACTAAGCACATGTTTGTCTTGTTGGTTTGATTTTTCTTGTAATCAATTCATGCTAAGTGTGTGATCATAATGTCATGAATGCACAAGTTAACTTGCTTTCACACTTAGTCATTTTTCCTGAAAATTTGTCAACCGAACAACCCTGCTTCAACTGGACCCTGATCTAAGTGACCTTGCACTACTACCCAGAAATTTGTAGAGCTTGAGGCTATCATCACGGCAACCTTCTCTTCACAATTCCGGTAATGAGCCAGTTGACTATCTCCCATAACTATGAAGAAGTTGTCCCTGAACCCGATACAGTCTACACTTCCCATAAGATAACCCATCAAGCCTCCCTCTGGTCAATCGGAAAAATTGACTTGAGATTTGACACAAGGTTGCAGTGATCTCCAAAACTGCATAGAACTTGTCCAAATTTCCTACCTTGCACTTCCTATAGAAATTGTGCAGGCATGTGGGACAAACCTCTATTGCCTGTCACTGCATTGTCTCAGGAAATTACGCAGATCTGGTAGGCAAGCCCCTTGCTCGCTTTCTTTTCTCTCCATCATAAAATTGCAGAGTTTTGACTATCACCTGCCCTTCTACCCTACTCTGCACTCAACCCAAAAATTGTGCAGTTATGTTCTGCAGCCCCTGCTGCCTGTCTTGGACAATCTCCCATAATTGTGCAGTTTTGATCAACAGCTCTTGAAGCCTAATCTTGTCCTCCCCTCGAAATCTGCGCAAATGTTTCTTCTAGTGCCTCTTGTTGCCTGATTTTTCTTCCCCGTCGAAACTACATAGATCCTAGCTAGATGACCTGCCAGTGCTTCCCTTGAAAATTACACAAACTGGCCCAGCAGTTCCCCAACACCTATGTGGTCTTCCTCCCGAAAATTGCACAATTCTGCCTCCCAGCTGGGTTTTACCCTGCATCTTTCATTGTTGTCCCAGATTGCACAAAACTACTTCCCAGTGACATCTGTGTAGTTTCCTCAACTGTTCTCTAGAGCCTCACATCATGGCCTGAGTTGTGCTCTGCGCAGTTACAATGCCTTGTCCCTCTCTCAGTCACCTGCACCGAAACATAAAACAATGTGTCATGTTAGACTAGGAGATTTTTGGATTTGAAGTCATCTCATCATGAGTGATTGTAGGAATAGGTACATTGATGAAACATGGTGTGACAAAGAATGTGATGAAGAAGAGGCACATGCTACAAGACTTGCTCGCAATCAGATGAACGCGTGAAGCACATCGAGTAGTGAGCAAAAGGTACGCATACACATGCACCATTAAGCAAAGACCAAGACCATCGAAGACCCCGCATACTTTTCCATGTGGAGGTGAAGACATGTTACACCAAGAGCACACCATCACTCAGCAGCTTGACACAGAAACCACGGTCAGCCAGTATATGTCAGTAGTGTCATGTCAAGTTGTGTCATGAGTTGTCTCGTCCACATCACTACTATGGGCCATACTTGTTGTCATCAAATATAATGTAATGTGAAAGTCCAAGAGATGCACATATGAAGTTAAAGAGTCACATTAGTTGAAAAGTCATAGGAAGTAAAACAATCATGAGGGAAGTCAAAGAGTCACAAGGGTTAGTTATCCCCATTGGCTATATATACCCCCTCATTGTATGAGCAAAATACTTTTCACCTTGGCTCCTCCAAAATAGCTTTGAGAGTTTGTAGTATGTTCTTAGAGGAGTGAGGAGTGGCTCCAATGTCCCACTACAAGGGCTAGTGAAATATGGTGTACAAATGTGTCTTGGAACATTTTCTTAATTCAGAAGCATGTCTTAGGCTAGCACGTTTTCACGCATGTTTTGTATCTATTTGTGAGACTATTCTTTAAACATTTGTAATGCATGTTTTCTTAACCTGTACTGAGATAGTTGAACTACTTCAGTTATTTTAGTACTTACATTGTTGAAGATGTGTTGTATTGTTTTATCACTGATGTCTCATCCATGTGGACTACTCCATCAGACATTAGACAGACCATTTTTTCATTTTCTTGTTTTAACGATCATCACCACCATGTGGACTACTCCTCTGGATGGTGTACATGTTTTCCCTTGAACTTTGGTTTTCATGACTATCGCATCCACTGTGGACTATTATGTTGGATGTTGGATAGACCCTTGTTGTTATTCGTGTGTGTTTCTTCCTGGGTTGGGACTATTTCGTCTCATCAAGATGCTCACTTCACTCCCACCTTTAATAGTAAGAGAACCTAGACACAGAGTTACATTACACACTCACCAGGAGTAGTCACCTTGCTTTCTTGAAGTTGCAAGCATAACACTCTCATGTGTTGAACAAAAATGGAAAAGGAAAATCTCTAAGATAATGGCAATCAAGCCATCATACCGGATGGGACTCCTACACCAAATGGTTTGAGGTATAGTTGAGACTTCATACCGAGGAGATCCCCTAAATGTTGGTGGGTCTAGTGCCATCAAAATTTATGGTGCTAGAAGGAGGGCCACCAATATTTTATGGTTGAATGTCCTCAATCCCACGTATCCATCATCTGGTCAAGGAAGTAACACGAACTCCCTCTCTCCCCCGCGAAACTCTAAAGTTGGTTACTCCTCAGCTCCCAAACCCGAAAAAGAGATTTCACATCACCACCTTCGCTCTATCCATCCCATCACCCATTAGTTTTCCAAAGTTGTTGGACTGATTCCAGGATTACACAATCTTCCCTCTTCACAGAGGAAGCAAAATACTTCACCCACAAGAGTGGCAGTTGCACTTGTTGAATAAGTAATCCTCACCACTCTTGAAAATCTAGTAGAAACTATTGAGAATGAAGAGGAACCTCTTGTTTTCTTAAGGAGAAGAAGTTAACAACATAGTTTTGGACTCAAGATTCAGCAAAGGTAGCAGAGGGGAAGGCAATAGAGGAGGCATAGGCGGATACGAGTCAACAGATTCAGAGGTTGAACCATCTGATTTAGAAGAGGAGGAGGAGTATGAAGAAGAGGACAAAATGGCTAATCAAAATATAGAATGGATGACACAGGGCCCATCGGCACTCCTAGGTGTCTTGCACAAGATTTCGAGACACATAGTGAAGTTGTTATTGAAGTATGACGCTGAAAAAGTAGTGAAGACAGAAGACCATCTAGACATGTTCTACCTACATGTACAGACACTCGAGGTATGTCATGTTGATATTGCATGTAGATTGTTTCCATGTAACTTGGATGGAAGAGTAGATGTATGGTACCACAACCTTCCTATCAATTCTATTCAGAACTGGGGGAGTTCAAATAATTTTCCTTCAGAAATTTGTTGATGAAAAAACCCTCGCCATGTTATTGAAAGAATTGGGTAGTCTTAAGATGGAACAGAAAGAAAAGGTAAACTATTTTAACCAGAGGTTTAACCGTATTTTGAAAAATTTCACTGAAAACACTAAACCTCATGACTCCATCACAATCGACTACTACATGTTTTCACTGTCGATCATCATTGCATATTTTGCTAAGCGAATTATGAAACCAATACTTCCAAAAAATTGCCAAGAAGAAATTGACGTGGAGAAAGACCTGCACGTGATTGGAGTCATTGCAAATGATGAACCATATAAGGACTCCAAAGTCATTGGCAAGAGGTCTCAAGTTGCTATGAGTAAGGTAAAGGAAAAATAAACAAGTGAAATTGAGACCCTTACTCGTCTCCTCAAGTCCTTGACAAGTGAGGTAGAATAGCTCAAACAAGAGACAATCGAGACAACAGTGAGCAGTAGAACTCCCAAAATTGTGCAGAGTATTAATGTGACATCAGGTAGTAGAAGTAGGTACGTGGCTAAATCTGTGCAGAGTTCCAATGTTGTGTTCCAAATAGACCAGATTGTGAAGGATAACTTCTATGAATTCCACGAAGCACGAAATTTGGAGAAGTCCTATCCGGAATGGAACCGATTGGTGGACACCATGTCTTCAAGGATGAATGCTCATTTTAACACCAGTGAGCAGGTTCAGTTAGAAGATGAAGATGATGAAGAGGATGTTGCATTTGATGAAGCTCCAAGTTCTGGGCATGTGGTTAACATGTATCAATGTCTTAATGTTTCCCAAAAGAAAACAACCACCGAGAAGGAGCCCCCAAAATAGAATAGTCGATACAACTTGAGAAGTCAAGGGGCTCCCACTTTGATCGAGATGTCGAAAAAGAAATTCAAAAAAATGCCCAGAAAATTTTATCCACTGGCATCCTCAATACAGAAAACACAAAGAAAGTCTAGGAAGACAGTTACAATGAAAGATACATCCATGAGAAGCAAGCTCCAAACACTCCACCAGACAGTACAAACATAATTTTTCCCCCGTATAACTCGGTGAGTCTTCCCACTTTGGAATACAATATTGTTGAAGATATGAAGAAGACCCATCCAAACATTTCTCTGTACGAGATTACTAAACTCACGGGTCAGTGCGATATTCTTTTGCATGCACTGGGGAAAACCTCCACAGGAAATGTTGCCTCTTCTAGAAAGGTACCAAGAAAGTCTCCCAAATCATTGGTTGTTGAGAAATAGCAACAAGAAATTCCAGTTTAATTTGTCCTTGAATTAAACTGATAAGTAAAATTGAATTATATTCTCATAGAAACTTGTAAATAGTTAATTAATTTTAATTGACTTAATTATCTTAGAAATTTCGAGTTGGAAGTCTTTCTTAAGTCATGTATATGTTCTCCCTATATTTTATGGGTCTAGTATGAGTTAACTGTGAGTTGTAATTAGATAACTCAGCTTACTGAGTTAATTTCAGTTAAATTAGTTCCAAATTGTTTGCGGAACTAATAGAGAGTTAACTTTTAGTTGATGCGCTAATGCATCCACTAGTTCTACTCCAGTTAACAGAAGATTCCCTCATCAGAAAATCATGCATGCCAATTGTGCGAAAGACCTAGTTGAGACTAGAGTGCAGGTACAATGTACTATTAGTTGTATGATTTGTAAAGTTGTATAGATCATGCATGCAATCAGGAACTGATGTTTGGATAGGGTCCCTAGGGTCAATTTTGGGGTTAGTTAACCCAAATTTTGTAAAATTTTTATAAAAGATGTAAAGTCTCTGCGAAATGTGGATGTGGAGCACGTAGGTAGATAGGAGTCAAAGGGATCTTAGCCCCTTATTTGGATAAGTAAATAGGTTAGTTGTGAGACTCACCCATGGTCTACAAACCATGGTATTGTATTAAAGAAAGCTATATATAGTTGAGTCATAGCGAATCTAAGAGGTAACTAATGGTAGAGAAGGATAAGTAAGAAAAGATAGAAATTGTTTTGGGCAAGTGCTAAGGGAGGAAGGCTCTCCTTCTTGTACTTAGGTGAAATGGGAAGGCTCCTACATCTGAGTGCATGGGATGCCTTGGTAACTCTGCATCTGAGTGCATAGACCCCTATAGTTGTGTGCGCAGGGTAAAAGAGTCTGTAATCTGAATGTTGAAGCTTAATAAAGATTGATTCTAAAGAAATACTTTGTATCTAAGTATTATTGTCTATTCTGGTTATGTTATGATCTGTCACTTTATAATAGGTTTTTTATCGAAAAATGCAGAAATGTTATGTGAATCTAATGAATTTATCATGTTTTTGCATGTCTTAAGTAATTATCTATGTTCGCGAAGTGAAGGGTTAATTTTGTTATAGTTTCTAATGAAATAGATAGATTTGTGAGAAGGAAGATCTAGGGTTGTTAATTAGCACACGAAAGTAGATATATTGCTTCCTTAGGGTCTATAAACATTTATCGTCGATCTTCACGAAGGTCTAGAAGTTGTTTTACTCAAGTTATAGTATCAGGCCATAGAAGGATATTGATCTGCACGAAGGAAAATTTGAGCTATAAGAGCTTAAGACTAATTATTACACTATCTCTAGATGCAGAAACCTAGTTCTAGCATCCCACAATATTGCTTCGAGTGAGACTGTAGCTTGCACTATGTGGGTTGTTGCTGAACGGGCCAGCAATTAGGGTTTTGCTAGTTGGTGCGAACAACTCTGAACCTAGGTTAGGCCCCCCTAAGCCAACAAATGGTTTCATTTCTAGGACCCGGATCTATCTAAGACATGTGTGATAAATGGTTCCCTAATAAGAAAGAGATTGGCAAGTGGAGTGATCGAAACATGCACGTGTTCGCAACTCAAGAGAATAGGAGCCCTAAAGTGTCCAAAGAGAAGTGGTTGTGGAGATTTTTATACATAGATGAGACTAACATGTGCTTTTGTTTCCTCCCTAAAGAACTACATGAGTGGTTTTCTAAATTGATTGATAGTCAAGGGACGTGGAGGCTTAATGATCCTATAGTGTGGACTCCTAAGAAGGTGTGAAATCTTGAAGCATTAGAAAGAAATATCGTGAGGGCTGTGGATTACTGGATTGATCACACATTGGGAATATTTGTGACTTATTTCATGATTGACAGGAATATCAGTGATAGTGAAGCAAAACGAAGGCTCTTTAAAGGACTACAAGGTAAGTATCTAAATTAAGGCTCTTTTAAGGACTGCAAGGTAAGTATCTATTATGTGAAAAGAGGGTTGTGTAGTTATATTGATGTTTGGGGCTACAAGAAGTGGGAGATTATTGAAAGGAAATTAACGATCCAACCCAAATTATAGTCGCTCATTGAACCCCCTTCAAGCGACAACGAAGGGACAGTGCTAACTACATCGCGAAGTGCAGTTAAGATAATTACGGAGGGTATTCTGAGGATACCTCATCCATCCACTCCACCTCCACCTCATATGCCTATGCCTTCACCCACTCAACCTCCATTTCCACCATTCAACATGGCAAATGCGATGAAGATGCCAATTTTTAAAGGAACAGGGAGTGAAGATCTAGAACAGTTTTGGTTTGTTGCAGGAGTTGTTTGGACAGCACAGCAGATTACGGATGATAATATTAAGAAAGCACAGCTAGTTATAGCCTTACAGGATTGTGCCTTAACATGGTACATCAAGTATTGCACTGATAACCGCAACACGATATTCATGGATACCCAGCTAGCTCTGAACAAAGAGTTCAATAAGCCTAAGTTAGAGGCATAGTGAGTAATTGAATTTAAGGAAATTTGATAGAAGATAGATGAGACACCATGGGACATTAATCAGAGGTTGAAGTTCCTCATTAGGCAGGCCAATATGGTGATCACAGATTCCTAGCATTGCGACTGGTTTATAGCGTCACTCTTACCACATTTAAGAGTACCTCTATCACAACAGAAGATAAAAACGCAAGTAGAAGCCTTGGAGATCGCGATGAGGTTGGATGCATCGCCTATACAGGATATGAATGTTGGAGTGCAATAGATTCATTCACATCTCGAAATCATGCACTTGGAGTTGCAGAGCTTGAACAAAGGAAAGGAAGCTCAGTCGGAGGTGTGTGTTGAGTTATGGTGTCTGAAGTGTAAAAGCCATGGAGATGATAAGGATCATTGTCTAGTCTATAAGAACTATATTATAAGGGGAGGTATTGTTACCTTGAAACCAAAGAATAATGTTGGGATGAGCACAGGAGCTATGCTATGGTGTGTTATCTGTTAGGTTATAGGACATCATGCTACTGATAACTACCATTTATTGCAGAAGCTTGTACAGACCCCTTAGCAGTTGTGTTGCAATTTCTGTAAGTTTGTAGGACACGATGAATTCCACTGTAGGAGTTATGATTTGATCATGGATAAAACCTATACCTACAGGATGCTAGCAGAGAATCGAACTTAGGATCAAGGTGTAGGAGTAGTGTTTGGAGCATTCCAAGGCCCATGAAAAGGAAGAGGTGGCGAACCAGGACGAGCGCGTGGGAAGGTAATCTTCTATAATTGTGCCGAAGCAAGGCACTTCACATGAGATTGTAAAAATCCCACGCATCCATCATGTCAGTATTTTCGACAGTTTAACCATGTCATAAAGGAATATTTGGTCCTTATGGAAAAAATGCAATAAAAGAAGGCGAAACCACAACAACCTATGCAGAACATTCAGATGATGAGGCTTGAGCCCTGCAAAGAACATCATAGCATAAATATCATGTTGAGAAGTGCTATGACAATTGGTTTAGATAAAGGTAAGCAGCTTGAGGAAGACAGATGGGTGCGCAAGGTTGTTGAGAAGGAAGTAAATTTTAATCTTAATCAAGCTAAGGAGACCTTCATGGAAGAAAAGAAGAACTTCGTTGAGGCCTCCACCTCAGGAAGTCGGGAGAAAATGCCAGAGACTAGTGTGACGCAAGAAGTAGATCCTTCAATAATAGCTACTTTTTTGAAGACTTTTATGAAGGTACCGCATGATCAGAAAGTAGTAGAAGGATTGCAAGAGTTAATAGACAAGTGCACAAATAAAGAAAAGACTCACGCTGAACAATGCATAGTAAAAAGATTAGTAATCATAAGACATGAATGGGGTGCAAGATGAGGCTAACTGTGAAAATAGGTGAATATGAAATGGACCAGGTAATCTTAGATTTGTGGTCTGATGCAAATGTCCCACCCAGGAAGACATGGGAAAGGATGGGGAGACCTGTACTGCAGTGGTCTCCTGTTCAACTCCGCATGGAAAACCAACAGAAGATTATTCCAATGGGGCACTTATATGGTGTGACAGTTGACATTGAGGGTGCAAGCACACTTGCTGAATTTGAGGTCATTGAAATAGTAGATGATAGTAAACCTTACCCTGCGATACTAGAGATTGATTGGGCTATTGATATGAAACAGGTAATCAACTTGAAGAAGCGAAAGATGACATTTGAGAGGAAGTTGCTTAGGGTTGTAGTGCCACTAGCCCCTGCAGAAGGAGCGCATTATACTGAACCTAACCATGACTATGTAGAAATTGATGATGATCTAGATCAAATATATAAGATAACTACATGAGATGAGGATTGGATCAATCCTACAGCTCATGGATGAATTGCATGGGACAGGGATAGCTTTTAACAAGATTTTGGAGCAAGCATTGACGAAGGTCTACAACGCACAAAAGAATGACTAGGATGTGCATGTACCTGCTATTTTGTGGGCTTATAGGATGACATGCAAGAATTTGACAAGTCAAACACTGTTTAGATTGGTCTATGGACTTGAAGCAGTAATACCTATCGAGTATATTGTACCAACTTTACGAATTGCAACATTGAAAGAAATGGCAGATCATGAGACCTTGGAGGAACGACTTGTGTAGATCATGGAGTTAGAAGAAGACCACTTTCTCACAATATTTAACCATCAAGTGCAAAAGGAAGGTGAGAAGGCATGGTGTGATCGGCATATTAAGCTCTACACATTTAAGGTAGATGATTTAGTGCTGCTGTATGATAGCAAGTTCATGAAATTTCCAAGAAAGTTTCAAATCCACTTTTTGGGGCCATATGTTATTAAGGAGATTACAAATGGTGGCGTCGTTCAGCTTGTGAAGCTGAATGGGGAACCCTTCCCTATAAAAGTGAACGGAAGTAGGCTGACAATGTACACAGGGGATCTTGCCCCTGCGCAATGACTATATGGAAGTAGGATAGTCTTAGTAATATAGGCAGCTACAAGGGATGGAAGGACTATAAACTATGCTACCCGACTCAATGGAGGACGTGGTAGGGAGGCTATGCAACAAATGATAGGAGTGCGATAAGTGAAGTTGTGTTGGATGAGCTACGCCATGGAGATGGGTGTTGCATAGAGGGGTACAAAAGTATCCATTCGATTTACTATTTATGTTGTGATGACCAAAACTGAGTTAAGAGAAGTGGGTAGAGGCCATTTATGGAGAAAATATTTGGAGATCTACTGCGAAAGATGCATTAATCATCAAAAATTTGGGCAAACGGTCAGATTTGAATTGAAAATTTTCTATAAATTGTGCATGTTGGTCCACTGAAGAACACTTTGCATTTTGAGAATTGTTTGGGTGCTTTGCTATTTGAAGCTTATGATTCGTCAATTCTGGGAGGATTTCATGTCAAGCCCAGCATTTGCAGCCTTACCTGAGTAGAACTAGAAGGTCATTCTCCAACAAATGACTGCCACAAACCTCGTAGAAGCCATGAATTCTGGAGCTGCCATCCCTGACACGGCGACCCCTAAGATATCAAGTATGGAATCTACAACCCCTATGCCTATGGCATAGAGGTCGCCTAGGCTGAAGAAATCTGCTGCCAAAGAAAAATAGAAGAAGCCTATGTTGGTGAGACATTCACTGAGGAAGAACCCAGAGGTGCGATAAAAGGAGAAGAAAGATAAACAGCTAGAGAAAGTGGTTGATTTGGACGAGGAGGAACACCAAGGTGTGGAGTAGTTGGATGCAGAGGGGGGCAAGCTTATCGCACGGCTCCCGAACTATATCCCTCTGCAGAAGGGAAAAACCAAAGTTTCCAAAGACCTAGATTCTTGGAAATTCATAGTTTCAACACCCGTGTTGCTTGAACAAGTGGAATTTGAAGGCACAACATTAGTGCACATTCCAATGCTGAAAATGGAAGATTGAGACCTTGCAGACCACAAGAGGCTCCCACATTTGATGACTAGAAAGTATATGATGAAAATATACTACGAAGAGATTGGGGTTATGTGGTTGAAACCCATGAAGTGGGTCAGAGGTGTTGAGCAGGCGAGGTTGATGCACATGCTTTGTGTACTGCATTTTCATAGGTTGACTATCAACATGGTGTGTGTGCGTTAGCTCCTCGCACTAGTGCACTATGGGTGTTTATGGCTTCGGGAGCACATTCCAATCAACAGATATGTTAATTCATCAGATCACAAATCCTCCCTACAAAGGGGCGGACCCTGCCAAGGAGTTTGGAGGGAAAAGTGGTGAAAAGGAGTTAGCAGATAACATGAAGGCAAAATATGGTCTTGTTAAGACTTCACATGGATATTCTATCCGCTCCATTTAGGACCAGGCGATGCAGTTCGCTGCTTAGATTCTTGCAGGGAAAATCATGAGGAAATGTTGTGCAGATGAAGTTCTGATGCTGGTAGTATCATTAGCTACCCAATGCGCAAATGGATTTCAATACAACTGGGCAAAGTATCTATGCAAGAAGTTCCTCATGAACTGGCACAAAGCTCAGGAAGAGAGCAAGTCATTCCATTATGCATGGATTTTGTTGTCTATTGTATTAGTAGCATGAAAGTTGTCGAAGGATAGTGAGTTTCCTACATAGGAGGAATATTTACATGAGCCAGTGAAGTTCGCTTTGCTGTGGGAAACAAAGGATCTGGAAATGATCAAGGAGACAAAAAATTTCTAGATCTTGATGGAGATGGAACTTTGAACAATTAACAATCAAAGGCCAAGGTTATCCCCAACCTTGTCTGCACAATTGACGGCCTTCGCAGAGTTCAAGGCCGATTTCCACAACATGTCAATCAGGGCGTGGAAGGACCCAAAGCACATATGGCACAAGTTTTCGTATTTGGTATCTGAGACAGATACAGGAGATTGTGGGGATCAAGGATAATTTTAGGGGCGAATGTTCGTCCTTTGGCGAAATTAAGGGGTTTTAAATTTCTAGTGGGCGAATATTTTGTATCATAGTACATTTTTACAAATCACCTCAAATAACCCACCTTATTTTAAGGGAGAGGGTAAAAAAGGTAAATTTAGCCCTTCAAATTAAGACTTACAACCTTCCATTCGCCCATTTTCAAGAATAGGTTTTTTTTAAGTGAATCCATTCGCCCATTTTCAAGAATAAGTTTTATTTAAGTGAATCCTATGGGCCAAATACCATATTTATAAAAGAGGTATGGTAAATTAATAAAAATATAAATGAATGAGAGGTATGGTAAATAAATAAAACATTTTTTATATTTACTCCATAAGTCACCTTATATACATGTAAGGGTGTAAACAAATAAAAATATAAGTAAAGTGGAGGTATGGTAAATAAATAAAACGTCTTTTTATACTTACTCAAAAGGTATGGTAAATAAATAAAAATATAAATAAACTAGATGTATCGTAAATAAATAAAACCTCTTTTTATATTTAGTCCATAACCCTCATTCTATTTATGAAGGCTCAAGAAAGAGGTTTTATTTAAGTGAATCCTATGGGCCAAATACCATATTTGTAAAAGAGGTATGGTAAATTAATAAAAATATAAATAAACGAGAAGTATGGTAAACAAATAAAACATTTTTTTTGTATTTACTCCATAAGTCACCTTATATTTACGAACACTCAAAAAATGGGTTATATTTAGGTGAAACCTATGGCCAAAATACTATGGGACAAATACCATGGACTAGATTGTTATTAATACCATGCAAAAAACCATTATTAACCCTAATATTAGAATTAATAAAAATAAAAATGGCACATGGTATTGACCCATGGTATTCACCAAAATGGCACATGGTATTGACCCATGGTATTCACCTGGAATGTAGCCTATTTAAATGGGGGAATTAAACCAGCATGTAGCCTATGCTAAGATTCACTAGGAATTTATAAAGCTTTATTATTTAGTGAAAGACTCGCCAAGATCTTACAAGATTTTATAATTGAGTAAAATATTCTAATAAAAATAAAAATGGCACATGGTATTGACCCATGGTATTCACCTGGAATGTAGCCTATTTAAATGGGGGAATTAAACCATCATGTAGCCTATGCTAATATTCACTAGGACTTTACAAAGTTTTATTATTTAGTGAAAGACTCGCCAAGATCTTACAAGATTTTATAATTGAGTAAAATATTCGCCATGCCCGGTGAGAGATTCGCCAAAAAATTATATATACATATTATATTATTGATAAAATCGCCTTCCATTTTTCCTATATACCATGGAGATTTGCCCATTTATTATATTTATAAATTTAAGGGGGTTCTTAAAATTTTCCCTGGTGGGGATTTAGCCAGTGGAGTTGCACAAACCCATGAAGCTTGGTGTAGGAACTAGCAAGGATGCAAAACGTTCTGTTGCACAGAAGCGTAAAGATGCAGCTCAAAAGGTAGTGTAGGCTCTGGCTGAGCAGAAGAGGAAAGAATTTGTTGCTAAGGTAGCTATGAAGAAAGAGTGCACTGCAAAAGAACAGGCTGAGAAAGAACACCCAGACACAAAAGAAGTTGAAGAATCGGCTTTTGCAACACACAGATGAATAGGAACTTTCTAGTTATGAAGGAGGCAGTGGAGAGGAGCAGAGCACTCCCTTCACCCTGAAGAGGCACAGAAAGGAGAAGCTTGTTGGGCAATGTAAAAGGCATAAGTAAGATAAGTAGATGCGCATCGACCTGATGGTCCTTACAAAAGGGTATCTCAATGAGAATGGTGATAAGGTCTGTGATACCACAGCAAAGTTGTTGTAGATTTCGAGCAACAGTATATGCAGATGCTGGGGAGCATCCAAAAGGATCTGTGCAAGCTACAGATCTAGACTTGATCCAAGTGGATATTGGTGGCAACTCACCTATTTTTCTTGGACCTCCACCGTTGTTTCTTTCATTTTTTCATTTTCCTAATTTGTAGTATAGTTTACTATTTTTTGTTGTTTTTCGGGTCTTGAACTTCTAGAACCATTTTGAGGCCCTAAAAAATGTTCTTTTGGCAATATTCCTTTTAGTCATTTCATTGAAATCACACTTTTAGTTGTACTCCTCGAAGAGATATTTCCAACAAGGTATCATGTGCATCAAATGGAGATAATATGACCCAGTTACGACCTTGGGAAGTTGGCTGCCCAACTAACCCCATGTTGAAAATGGTAACAAGAAATGCTAAAAATAAAAGTGCTAAAAATAAAAATGTTATAAATAGTAGTTCGGGTACCAGTGTTGGACATAGCAACAAGGAATGAAAAATGGAAGTGCTAAAAATAACATTGCTAAAAATATCATTTCGGTATGGATTCCTATTTTAGTAAGTCCCTAAACTAAAATAGAGAAGTAAAATTTGAATTTGATCTTAGCAGTTGTTTGTAAAATAATTAATTAATTCACCATGAGTTAACTAGTTGTAGACAATCAAACATGAAGTATATGTGGGAACATGCAACAGTTTCTCCATTGATTGAGGAATATATCCCTTAGTTAAAGAGATAAGGATGAGTTGTAATTAGTTAGCTCAGTTATCTGAGTTAATTCAAGTTAGATTAGTTCCAATAGTTTGTGGAATTAATTGTGAGTTTAGTTAGTTAATGCTTGCATGCATGTAACTGCTTCTCTCCAGATAATTGAATAGTCTCTCATAAATAACTCATGCATGTCAGTACAGTTAGAGACCTAGTTGAGATCAGAAGAGGGACAATGTACTATCAGTTGGATGGATTTTTCCTATAAAGGAAACTCATCTATGCAGAAGGATTTATCTCCTTCAGGATTGCATAGTTACTATTGGGCCAAGTGAGCAGTGTGATGTGGGAATTCACATGTGTGGAAGCACTAGACCCCAAGAAAAACTACTCAAGGAAATAGGAGGCTTCGAGGGAAGAGGAGAAAGTTTGTGAGAGGGATTTGACTGTCTATGAGCATCAAAGAGATTATACAGAGAGCTAGCTGGCTTCCAAGCCAAGGCTTTGTGTAATTCTGTGACTATTTTCCACTTGTATGATAATACAGAGATTGGGCTTTTAGGCTGAGGCTTTCCCCCAGTTATTTCTTCTATGTTATGTGTGATTGATTTCTCATTCTCAGTTATATGTGTTCTCTTGATCTTGCTCAATTCGATTAAGCTTCTGCAAATTGTTATAGAAGTAGATCTTGTATTGTGTTTTAGTATATTGCATAATCTGTTGATCTACAGTGGGAATTTCTACATGGTATCAGAGCTGAGTTTATCGAAGCAGTGAACAATATACTGGAGGAGATTTCGAAGTTTTGAGTTTTGGGCCACGAGTTTTCAGAGAAGATATGAAGATTTTGGTGCAAAATTTTCAGAAACAAATAGCATATCTGGATTCCTTGCGGAAAAAAACCCAAATTCAAAAAAAAAATCAGCTGAATCGGAGTTCGAATGAGGGAGATATCATTGATTTAAAATTAGCTCTTTTTCCAGAAAATTTCATGACGGTGGGAAAGATGAAACAGATTGGTGTGATAGCCAAGGACCTGTATGCACTTGAGGTACAAGATGCATGCAAAGCCTTGAGGATCAAGGCAAAGTTTAGATACTTGGTGGTTAAGAGGGAGAGTAAATTACCTCTCAACATGCAGCACCAGAAGAAGTCTCAGATAATTGTGGCGGAGCCACAATTGATGAAGCAACTTCAAGAGGTTGTGGAGCAACTACAACTAGAGAAGTTGAGAGGAGATCGAGTAGAGACATCTACTCATGTAGAGACATCCAGTAGGGAGAAATTTTGAGCCAAGTGGGCAGAGGTATCACATGCAACCATACCTCCAAGTGGGAGGTGCGGCAATGTGGAGTGTCATCCCATGAAGGCTGAAATAGGGGTTGGATCCTTGAGGTACCCAACCTTTTGGATTCGACTTTGATACGGAATCCCCAATGAGGAGTAGGAGGAGTAGCAAGACTGACTGAGTGGGTAGAGACAAATGCAGATGGAGTGGTAGAGAGAGCTATAGTGCAGGAGTCCCAAGACTGTGTAGAGCTAACTAGTTGCAGCAATGCAAGAGGCACAGGAGTGTTGCACCTATGCAGGATGGCACAGAGAGGTGTGCAACAGTGCAAGATGCACAGATATGTTGCAGCAGCTCAGAGGTCAGAGAGGGATCACTTGTCAGTGGCAAAGGGAGCTTCAACATCAGAGTATGTTTCTAACCCAACAAAGAGGTCAGTTGGGAGTTTTTTTTAATTTCTAGGGTTGTTGGAGCAATAACACTTGGAAGAAGTGTTGCATGCAGAACATTCCAAAGGTTCAAGATTGGGTTCAAATTGAATACCTTTCTTGTTAAGAGCGAGTGTTGAAAATGGCAACAAGAAATGCTAAAAATACAAGTGCTAAAAATAGCAGTTTGGGTACCAATGTTGGACATAGCAACAAGGAATGAAAAATGGAAGTGTTAAAAATAGCATTGCTATAAATAGCATTTCAGGATGGATTCCTATTTTAGTAAGTCCCTAAACTAAAATAGAGAAGTAAAATTTGAATTTGATCTTAGCAATTGTTTGTAAAATAATTAATTAATTCACCATGAGTTAATTAGTTATAGAAAATCAAACATGAAGTCTATGTGGGGACATGCAAGAGTTTCTCCATTGATTGAGGAATTTATCCCTTAGTTAAAGAGATAAGGATGAGTTGTAATTTGAGTTGTAATTAGTTAGCTCAGTTATCTGAGTTAAGTCCTGTTAGATTAGTTCCAATAGTTTATGGAATTAATTGTGAGTTTAGTTAGTTAATGCTTGCATGCATGCAACTCCTGCTCTCCAGATAACTGAATATTCTCTCATAAATAACTCATGCATGTCAGTTCAATGACAGACCCAGTTGAGATCATAGGAGGGATAGTGTACTATCAGATGGATGGATTTTTCCTATAAAGGAAAATCCTCTATACAGAAGGATTTATCTCCTTCGGGATTGTGTAGTTACTACTGGACCAAGTGAGTAGTGCGAGGTGGGAATTCACATGTGTGAAATCATTGGACCTCAAGAAAAATTGCACAAGGAAATAGGAGGCTTGGAGGGTATAGGAGAAGGTTTGTGAGAGGCCTTTTATTGTCTATGAGTAGCAGAGGGGTTATACTGAGAGCTGGTTGGCTTCCAAGCTAAGGCTTTTTGTAATTCTGTGACTATTTTCCACTTTTATGATAATACAGAGATTGGGGTTTTAGGCTGAGGCTTTCCTCGGGTTATTTCTTCTATCTTATGTGTGATTGATTTCTCATTCTCATTTATATGTGTTCTCTTGATCTTGCTCAATTCGATTAAGCTTCCGTAAAGTTTTGTAGCAGTAGATATCACCAAGAACAACTTGAAGTCTAGATATCACCAAGTACCAATCAAACCCTCGGATGTGTGGAAGACTTCCTTCAAAGCCAAGGAGGGCCTTTTCAAATGGTTGGTTATGCCTTTTGGGATGAAGAATTCTCCTACAACATTCATGAGGCTAATGGATGACATCTTGTAGCCATTCACCAACTCATTTCTAGTGTTATACTTGGATGACATTCTAATCTTCAGCCAGAGTTGGGAGGAGAACCTCCACCACATCCGACAGGTTCTCCAAACACTATGGTAACACAAGTTGTGTGCCAATTTGGAGAAATGCACTTTTGGCATGAACCAGATTTAGTGTCAGGGATACATTATTGATGAGCGGGGGATGCATGTGGATCCAACCAAGATCCATGTCATTTGAGATTGGCCAACCCCAACCACTTTGACAGAGCTCTGTAGATTTATGGGTCTTGCCAATTTCTACCACAGGTTTGTGTTGGGGTTCTCTCATATCACTTGGCCCTTGAGTCAAGTCACCAAAGAAGGAGTGAAATCAAAATTTTTTTGGTCTAAATCACAACATAAGGCATTCACATATTTGAAACATCACATCTACTCTACACCAATGCCCACATTACCAGACTTGCAACAACCATTTGAGATCGAGACAGATGCCTCTGACTATGCTATTGGTGCAGTCCTTACTCAACAGGGGCATCCTATGGCATATCACAGTGAGACACTTTCAAACACAGTCTGGAAGTATCCCACTTATGAAAAATAGATGTATTCCATTGTGCAGTCCTATGACAATGGAAGAATTGCATTTTGGGGAAGGAAACGATCATCCACATAGACCACTAACCCTTACATTTCATACAGACGCAAGGGAAGTTGAAGAATGATCACCATAAGAAGTGATCCACATACCTGCAACAATTCCATTTGAATATCAAGTATAATAAGGGCAGCACAAATAATGTTGCAGACTTCCTCATGGCATTAAACACCATGGTCAAATCTTGTGGGCACAAGACTTCTGATTAGCCACTTCTCTACAAAAGTGACCTAGAATTTGGCCACACATAACATACACTCTTGGAGGGTCAGCAAGTTCCATATTTTCACCTCTAGGATGCTATGTTATGCCACCTGGGACACCTTTGTGTTCCTTCAAGTGTGCGTGCAAAGATTGTTTGGGAAGCACACTATAGTCGGGCCGCTGGGCATTTCAGGGTTGAGAAAATGGTGGCAGTAGTCCAAAAGTATTTCAGTTGGCCGAATCTTCGACAAGATGTTGGGAAGTACATCAAATCTTACACTGCCTGCACCATTGCAAAACCGACCATAAAGAAGCAAGGTCTCTATACTTTGTTTCCTACCCCTAGTCGACCTTGGGAATCTATCTGCATGGATTACATGTTAGTCCTTCCTTCCACTAAGAATGGAAACGACTGTGTTTTTGTGGTCGTCAATAGATTCTCAAAGATGGCCATTATGGCGGCCTACAAGAAGAGTATCACAGTAGAAGCCGTTGCTAAACTCTTCTTTGAACGAGTGCGGGTACACTTTGGGATCCCACAGTCTATCATCTCAGATCGGGATAGCAAGTTCCTTAGTACTCTTTGGTCTAGTCTCTAGTCGATGCTAGACACCAAGGTCACTAAGTCCACAACTTTCCATCCCCAAATTGATGGCGAGATAAAGGTCGTCAATAGGATGATCATATACACTCTGCACATGTACAACTCAAATAATCCATGCAGATGGGACGAGAGCCTCCCCTATTCCAAACACAGCTACAACTGGGCTCTCCACAACTCGACTGGCCACATAACCTTTCAAATGGGCTTGGAATTTCGCCATTATGTACCACTGATGTGGCCATACCATTTGCAGCGATTCAGGCATATTTAGCTCATATCCACTTTAAAGCCAACAAGGCAAATATATTCATTGAGCACATTCAACACATCTTCCAATAGGTTCAGGACATATTGGACAAATCTAATTCTAAGTACAAGCAATGGCATGATAAGTAGAGGATACCACACAAGTTCCAGTTGGGCGACAAAGTTTGGCTACATTTGCAAAAGCAGCACCTCGCTCGACCCCACCGCAAGATTCGCTCACTTCAATATAGGCCATACACCATCGCCAAGGTTGTGGGAGATAATTCTTTTGAGCTCAGCATTCCCCCATTCCTTGGTCTGCACCCAATTTTCAATGTGGATCATGTTCGGCCATAATTTCCACCATTACTGGATAGATCCAACATTGCAGAACAACTCACACCAATAGAGTTAAATCCAAACTACATGGAACAAGTTGCAACTAGAACACTCACTAGAAGAAGATCCAACTTTATCGAGTTGTGAAAGCAGGCCAATTCCTGCACCAAGGAAAATGGCTCACTAGGGACCAAGTTTAGCAGAAGTTTCCTCATCTCATGGAGGGACTCAACGCAATGGAGACCATGGCTTCCTGGGGGGGAGGAATGATACAGGTGGATATTGGTGGCCACCCACCTATTCCACTTAGAACACCACCATTATTTCTTTCAGTTTTTTAGTTTCCTTAATTGCAGCATAGTTTACTATTTTTGGTAGTTTTTTGGGTCCAGAACTTCCGGAGTTGTTTTGAGGCCCTAAACGACATTTTTTTCGAAATATTCCTTTGGTATTTTTCATTGTGGTCTTGTTTTTAGTTATATTCCTTATAGATATCTTTCCAACAAGGTATCATGCGCGTCAAACGGATATAATATGACCAAGCTACAACCCCGAAAAGTTGACTACCCAACTAACCCCAAAGGGGCCCATAAACTCTTTGTGTTACATCTCCTCGGGTTAGGGTTTTGGTTTTTTAGGGTTTTCTCTTATTTTTCAATAATAAAAGGCCCTTGAGCCTCATTGTAACTTGGTTCAAATGCATGTAGCAACCACATCTCTTCTCAGAGATAAGCTACCATCACCCAAGCTAGTCTCATTTCCATTATATTTGTAAGCATATTTCATTATTTGATATTAATGAAAGGAATTTTTATTTATGCTCCATCTCTATATTTATGGTTATATTTCTAATTTGTTACATTCCTATTTAAATTTAGATCAATACTAGTAGGATTCAAGCAAGCGTTGGGCAAGCGAGAGAGGTGTAAGCGAGCTTGGCGCAAGGAAGTGGAACAGTAGCAGAATTGGAACGGACTCTGGATCTCAGATTGATACCTTTATCAGAAGGGTCTATTCACATAGAGTCAGAGGAGGAACGCATTGTGCTAGGTACAGTGAAGGAAATGGGAGTCAACATGGTCGTGTTGTCGCTTCAGACCCTCCATGCATTGCATCAGGGGGTTTCAAATGAGTTAAGGATCAAATTAAAATTATAAGTGTGGACAAAAACAAATTCCTCTAGGCCGATGATGGGTCTAGCCACAACAGATACATTCTATGGAAGATTTACTTAGGTTAGAACCAATTAAGAGGGCCTACCTCTTAGTACACTTATATCGTTTGATGATGCCCTTGCTTGCTTGCTCCAGCTATCTCGCGCTTCCTTTTTCAAGCACCTGAAACAGGTAAACAATAGCAAACAACAACCGTGATAATAGAAAAATTGTAATTCAACCTACTTGAAAAGTCAAGAAACATTAAGCCATGAATATGTAAGATGAAAAAACATGTAGGAAATTAATGGATAGTTGCATATATATTGAATCAAAGAGAGATTACAACCATTGCCTTGATGTTTCCATTCTCCTTTGACAAGAACAGGTTCCCACACACTTCTGCTAGCATGGCATGATGGCCTCAATCAAAAATAATTTTAAGGCTCTTCCCTTTAGGCTTCACCCTAGACCAAATCACACTTCTCCCTCACACAACTAGATAGCTACAACTATGAATAGCTTTTTGTTGTACTCCAAACCAAAATAGCACTAACACACCAACATTAACACTAGCTTATGCGGGAAGAAGGGAAGTTTATATAGGATGAATCGATGGGAGATGGATCCTATTCTCATGGGAGAAGGTCTTATCCCTTGAGTTAGTTCCATCATTATAGGGGAAAGGAGGAGAAACTAACATCCTTGAGCCCATCTGACCAAACCATTTACCAGGCTTCCGTTATGAAGCTTCTAGAGCTGGAAGCTTCAGCTCTTAATTTAAAAAACTTTCCATAATAGGATCGACACGACTGGAACACAGCTTAGTCACTTCAGTTGGTTCTAGGGACAGTGCTAATATTTGCACATCGGCATGCGGAAGACAAGGGTCATTAGCGCCGGTCTTGTAAACTGGGAAACCAAAAGTTTTAGGGGAAATGGTGGAAAACGGAATTGATCTGCTCATGAAGAGGGACACACCGAGGGTTTCTTCATGAAGGGGAAGCATATATGGTTCATTGTAGAGGTGCTCCAAGATCAAGGAATGGGGAGTATAGGGACAGTGACAAAATGTTGTGTAACAGATTCCCCCTCAAGCGTGAAGTCCGAACTAGATTGAGGGATGAAATGATTTATGAATCAGTGTGGGGAATCCTAGTATGCCATCAGAAAACCTGCAAGAAAGTACAGATACATATACATAGTTGAGAACTCTACCAAATGGTACATATATCATGTCATGGACGCAACCATCCATAGAATGATCATGCAACTAGATTTAGGTACGGGTGTAGCCATCCGTCAAAGGGGATCATATGTGATAACTCATGGTCTGGTCGCAGCCATCCATCTGAAAGAGACATGCATATCAACATAACCATGTCACATCACTTTGCAACCAGGACTTTTGTAATCTGAATCTAGGGTCTTGCGCTCCAACACAACCCGATCAGAAGTCAATTTTTAACATGCGAATAGATGTGTTGACATCAAACATGTTATAAAATCGCTTGATTACCAATCAATGGGGTAAATTTTTAACAAGCACGATAGAAACCACCAATAATGACAATGGTCCTCAAGGTACTATCAACAAAATCCATGGAATGTGAATAGAGGAACTAGAGTCGAACACCCATGAAATCACTTGATTGAAAGCCAGTGGTGTGAACTTGTCATCGAGTGTAAATAACTTGCTATTAGGGCATGCAAGCTCTAAGGTACTGGAAGGGAGTCTCTCAGTCAACTTCTTGGATAATGAGTTGAAGTCGACAAGAAGCGACAGTGTCGAAGGAGGGCCATAATGTATCCCACATCATCGGCGCAAGAAAAAATGATGCAAAATGATTTTGGATGATACAGAGAATCAGAGGTAAGTGTAACTGCAAAAGGACAACTCTTGAACATATCGACGACACAACTAGAAGTTTGGCAGCTTTTGGATCCATAGGATCGGTGGTAATGATGATGTAGCAGAGATCAAATGAAAGGAAAAAATGAATGGCCCAACCTAGGAAGTTCAATGATACAAAGGAGGATATCCCAACCCGACACGAAGCCAAAAGTGTCATGTTCAAGAGTGAGCTGCCGATACAACTGATTAGATTTCCAAATTTCCCCCACCATTTCTGGCAGGTACCTCAATTATTTTTTAACCGCAAGCTTGAAGTGGATAGCATATGCTTCCACTATAATTTCATCCTTCGGACTAATCCGACCTAGTAATTTTAACGAGCCCTAGGAAGGAGAAGCTCATGTTCGTCAGGGTGACAAATCTGATGTCATTTAATAGTTTAACGAGCACGACAAAGGTATAACTCGATATATTTTTCATGTTCAGAGAGTTTGAAAAAGACATGGAAAAGAAAACTCCACATGGTCCCTTTTCGTACATTTGTGTCTCTCAAGTCCGAAAAGGTAGAAAACAATACTTGAGAGAACCGCTTGACCATTTCAATCAAGGAGTACCTTTTTCGTAAATAATGCATCCTAGCCTGAAAAATGGGTAAATTTATATGGGGTGCATGATATTTCACATCCATTAACGAGTTCGAAACGACAAGGGCTTGACCATCTTTTCACTTTTAAAGGGTAGAAAAAGAGCTTGAAAGTAGACCCCCCATTTTATTCTCTTTTACAAGTCAAAAGGGAAAAATACTCAGAAATATTTTCATATAAGCTTAATGAGTTGAGAAAAGAGCTAAAATGTGACTCGTTATCATCGTTGAACATCCATCACCTGTCGCTGCACAAAAAGGTAAAGTGTATTATCTAGTTCTTGAGGCAAAATAGGTTAAAATATTTACAAAAACTTGATATTTTCATGAAAAATTTAATAAAAAGGAAAAAAGTAAATATATTTTTACAATTTACCATTTTACCTTGTTGTGAAAACTTTTTACTCACTTTTTCCCTAATTGTTCTAGAGTAGATTGCGAGAGATCTGGGAGGTTATTCATCGAGCCGTCAGTTACAGGTAAAAGCCAAAGCCCTGAGCTCCATTTTCATGTCCTTTTTCCCTATTTTTAACCATTTTTTTGGTTTTTTTAGGGGTTTTGAAAAAACCTTTTTGCCCTCGGTCAGCACGAATTCTAGGCACCATCAGTGCAACTGTTTTTAAAACAGATGCGTTGGCACCAAAAATGGGGAAAACCCATATTTCCTAAACAAATGACTGTTAAAACTCAAAATTTATGGGCCAAGCATGATTGTTGACTCAAATTAATGGATTTTGTAGGAAAGAATCGTTGAAAATGGTGGACTGGAAAGAACAGGAACATGAGGACATTGAAACCCAGGAAATGAATGATCCAAATTGCCTAGAAGCTTTGAGGGCTTGGGGGGTCCTCAAATTCTTTCTTACACTAGGGATGCGGGCCCAAAATAAGTTGCTTCGGTACCTAATTAGTCTTTGGGACATTAATCGGGAAATATTTGCCAATGGTGACTAGGAGCTAGAGTTGGAAACTTCATATATATACTTCATCATTGCACTGTCCCGAAGAGGGGAACCAGTGAACCTATACAGATCACGACTGATTGGGGGAAGCATATCTTCATTGCCTACTAAACACTGCCCTGAGGCCCTGAAATCCAAGAGTGGGAAGATAGAGATTTACAGTGTTCTGGATTTGAGATTGAGAGTGCTTCTGTTGACCATCAACAAAGTGGCGGGGTCCTAGGTAGAACATGAGACCAAAAAGTTGAAGTTCCTGTATGCTATCGACTGTACAGCTCCTATAATCTTCAACTGGGCCGAGGCCATGAAGACCAACATAAAGCACCAGCTATCCAAAGCTAAGGCCTGGAATCTGAAGAAATTTTTCTTTGGATCTATGCTCGTGACCTTTTTCTTGGAACGGGTGCCACTATTCTAGTAGCAACTGACTGAGGTGGATCCTCCTATGCCATGCGATCCGCGGATGGCCTGCTAGAGTCGTTTGATGCCCAGGATCACTAGGGCTCAACACATGTCATATCAACCTGCATTTTTCTCATGGATACAACAACAGAAGATTGGCTTGGAGGACTGACCATATAGTGGCACCGACTTCCATGGAGATCTAGATATACCCTTACGAGATGGGGAGGATTTTGACGATGAAGGTAAAAAAATCAACTTTTTAATTTTGAGAATTTTTAATTGTTTTTGTTATATATGTGCTTATAGCATTTCTCTTGTTTATGTAGACGTTGGACCAGAGCGGCCTATTGGGATGTCACCAATAGCCAAGCGCGTCCCCCACCCAATTGATGTTGTCGCTCATTATTAGGAGGGGAGTGACAACAAGGAGGAGATCACAAGGAACCTTGAGGGGTTGACTCATGGTATCCTGGAGTATGCTCGGGTAGGAGACACTCCATGTCAATACCAAAAACACAATGTGGGAGTCTCAAATCGGATACACCGATTGCTGACTCGTGTTGCACAAGCCATATCATGCTACCATGATCACCATGCTAATTAGTTCCTAGGTCCAGCACCTATATTTTTTTAAGCCTGTGTGCCATGAATATATGAGGCCTACAAGTCGTTGATGTTATTTTGGACACACATATTATTTTTTGGGGTTCTGATGTATCAAACATTATCACCATATATATATATAGATATATATGATGTATTTTCTTGTCTACTATGATACAAATGGATTGTTTTATCTTTTCACATGTTTTGTAAGTGTCTATCCAACACGTAATTAGCTAATTCATATGTCAATGTATTCATGTGTCTAGGAATATGATGATATGTAATGTAATCAAAATGTCCTTCTAGTAGATGAATACGGAAATACATTCTCAATATTTGCGGGTTTCTGATGGAATATTGCCCACTGAGTTGAAGGATGACAAGCTGTAAATCCATGTTTACAACCAACTCTCTAATGTCAAGAGAAATGGCTTCTAACAATAGTTCGATGACCACCTTGTATTTAGAAATGTTGTTAGTTGTGCGACCTAGATGGATACCTTGAAGGTCAATCAACTCACCATTAGGGTCATAAATAGCCCATGCCGTGGATGATAGGTTCCAAGTACTACAGCAAGCACCATCAGCGAAACTGATGTGAGGAGTTGCAGACATCTACAAAGCAAGAAAAGCATAGTAAACAGGAAAGTTGTTTGAAAACTAACACACAAAACCACACTGCACAAAAATGAATGACACACTAATGTACATAAGTGACCATGTAAGATGACCTAAGCATAGTACGTCTTAAGGTAAAGCCCGTTTCAGGGCTTATCCAAAGGATTTCCTTCATAATCAATAAGCTCATAGGCTCCTTTCTGCAAACATGTTTCATAATGTAAGGCCCATGCCACATTGGTTTGAACTTGCCAGCCCCTAGCTTGTCATTAGCTTGGTCGTATAATAAGACTAAATCACCCTTAGAGAATGCGCGAGGGGAGACCGACTGGTCGAAATGGGATTTGACCCGTTTCTTTTGTGCTTCTATGACCAAGGTATCGAGATGGCAAGTCTCTTCCAGTCATTCTAAATATAAGAGGAATTCCTCCTGAGGTGATTTTTCGAGGAGGAGTTCAACAGCTAACTTGAGTGAAGGAATCTCACATTCGATCAGCAACGTTGCTTCCAGACCATAGACCAACTGGAATGGTGTGAAAGTAGTTGCGTCTTTGGTTGAGGTTCGGTAAGCCCATAGAGCTGAAAAGAGCATGAGATGCCAATTTGACTTGTGCATCCCAATAGTACACTGAAGCATTGTAACCAAAACCTTGTTCATGGCATCAACTTGGCCATTGGCCTAAGGGTAATATGGGGTCGAGCCATCGTGGCATAAACCCAATGTGAATGTCAGCTCAACCATCATGTAATATCTGAAATGGGAGCCATGGTCTATGAAAATGGCTTGAGGTACGCTGAACCTAGAAATAACCTGGTTGAAAAGGAATTGAGCTGCCATCTTACCGTCTGCAAAGTATGTAGGCATCGCTTCAGCCCATTTGGTGGAATAATCCACATTGGTGATAATATAGCCATGCCCCCTGACCAAACGAGGGTTACATGTCATATAATCGATGCCCCATTTGGAAAAGGGACCAATGGTAATGACGAGGTGTAGGTGAGTGGGTGGGGCACACATCTTGCATTAGAAAATTTGGCATTCATGACACTTGCAAACAACAAGGATGCAGTCTTTAAAAATAAATGGCTAGAAGTAACCAGCACGAAGGATATTTTGAGTGGTATCATAACCAAACATATGACCACCACACAGCCTGGAGTGGTAATCATCGAGAACTATTTTAGCTTCCTCGAGAGACATGACTTCAATGATTCCTTCATTAGCAAGGAAGGTCTCGGCTAAGGGATCAGGTGATTCCAAAATGCCAAGCCACGGGGATTGAGAGTATGTATCGAGAGAGGTCTTCGAAATAGAAGAATCAGAGGATGCAAAACTTGAAGCCGAGACAATTTCCATGTAATTGACTTTTGCGGGACTAAGTGATAGAAGCTCACCCCAGGTATCAACAAGATTTGGTAAAGGTATGGCCCAAGGATTTAAACGAGATCATCTTGACAGAGGCAACATGAGTAGGTGGTAGCAGAAAAATTCCCATTAAGGTAGAATCTTTAAAAATACCTACCTCCACACTCTCATAGGGAGAACCAGTGTGCTTAATGTATGGAACATTTCCATCCAAGGAGGAAGAGGGAAAGAAAGACAGATGGTCGACAATGACAATCTTCCCTTGATGGGGAAAATATATCACGCAAAATAAAGAGAAGGCTACGGCATGCATAGCATGGGCCCAACTTCGGCCAAGTAGAATATTATAATTGAGATTGGTGCCAAAAATATCTACTTCGACTTGCACTATCTTGCCTTCCAGAGCGATGGCAAGGTTAGGTAAGACACTGAAGGGTCATGAATCGCTCCCATTGAAAGCTTCCAAATTGTTCGGAGATTCGTTCAAAGCAAGAGAACCAATAGCCTTCCAACATGCGGTTGACATGATGCAAGTGGAAACACCTTCATCTATGACAGTCCGGTGGATGGTCTTCTCATTGATGATTACCTAAATGAGAAAGGAAATCTGTTGAAGGAGGCATGGAACATGGTTCTCTACATCAAAACATGTCAAATTGGAATCTGTGGGATCGATGCCCCCGATAGCTGACAGCAAAGATTTCCGCTATGATGGGAAACTTTGGAGCGCCTCGAGAGCTGACATAGCTGACGATGCCTAAGCCAAATCCTCAACAATATTATAGTGCTAAGTGGCTCAGGCATTAGGATTGTACTAGTATTTCCGCAAGACTCCTCAAGAGGGTGGATGTATAGCAAAATCAGGGTTAGGATGCTCAATATGAGGAGGGCCAAAACTCGGGGTAGGAGAAGAAGGTGCAGATTCTTTATCTTTCCCAGCTACCGAAGCAAGAGTTTGAAAATATTTCTATTTAGTAGCCAAATTAATAGGCATACTCATCATGAACACTTGAGATCCTAAGGAAGTAGATGATTGGGGTTGGTCTACCATTTGGGTCTGCTGAGACAGAAATGGCTCTTTGAGGAAAGCAGGGGTCCCTTTGAGCAAGAGACTGACTTCGAACCATCAAGGAAAATCCTTAGTGTAGTGATATTCCTCGTAAATGGTACAAGGATACTTAGGTTTCCATTGCGAAGATTCACTAGCAAACAATTTGGGACGACCCTATTTTAGGGCATCGGCTTTACCCTTGCCTTTTCCTTTCTTCTTGCCTTTCGAGGATTTGTCCACTCTGGTAGACTGGACATTGTGGAACTCTAAAGTTTTACCAGAGCCAAGTGGATGCTGGGAAGAACTATTAGGAACAGCATTTGAGACCGACTTTTGTTTGGAAGAAGATTTAACAGGGATCTAGGATATTGAACCAATAACTCCATCGACAAGAGATACATCTTGTGACTTTGAAGTTGTGGGATCGGATGATTTTTGCAGCCCATTGGGTAATAACTCATACAAATTGTCAAACTGAGACTAAACTAAATCCAAGTACTGGGCACAAGCGATGGCTTGCTCTTTAGTGATGCATCCACCCATAGCTATATCGCGAGCAATTGGGGCCATGAATGATTTGGTGAACCATTCAATGAGAAACTAATCAGCAATCTCAAATTTGATCAGGTGACATCTACATCTCCATTCATGGATATGATTGGAGATGTGCATTGTAGTATCTTGCTTAAGCGATGTGAGAAAATAGGTTCCAGTTTCGTGGTGAACCAGTAGCTGAAAATGCATGAGGAAAGCCATCGCTAAAGAGTTAAAGTCATGGTAAGTACTTCGAGGCAGCTCGATGTACTACTTGGCCGTAGCACCCATGAGGGTTCGTTGGAAAAGATGGAGACATATGGATTCATCAATGTATGAGTTCAACCAGCACCAGAGGTGATATGTCATCACATGGGCTTGAGGATCTTCTTTATCTTTCCCATCGAACTTGGGACAATTGCTTGGTATCTTGGATGGCACTGCAGGCCAGTATGGCGAATGAAAGATTGGATCATTCATAAGGAGAGATACATATGGCAACTCGAGTGTGGCCAAGAATGGAAATTGGGTATTAAGAGGCATATGAGGTCAATAAGTGGGTCCGAACGGATGATCCCATCTCTACTGGTAAGGATTTTGGCCCCACAGTGGGGGATTTTGGCCATATGACATCTAAGGCTATCCCCATTGCGGATTACCTTGACCATATGGAGGATTTAGACCTTGAATACCTTGGAAATGTTCGGTCATAGGTTGTTGATAAGAAATGTACGGGTTAAAAGGGTATTGTGCCTATTGACCTTGGACATATGGATATTGGACCTATTGTCCTTGAACATACGGGAGATGAACCTGTTGTCCATGAATAAGAGGATTTTGGACCCGATGTCCTTGGGAATAAGGTTGTTAAACTTGTTTCCCTTGCACATAGGGATTTTGTGCCTGTTGCCCTTAACCAAAAGGATTTTAAACTTGTTGACCTAGGGCATTAGGGTTTTGTACCTGATGCCCTTGGCAAGAAGGATTTTGGACCTGTTGACCTAGTACATTAGGATTTTGGGCCTGCTGTTGTAGGACTTGACCTTGGCCTTGCCCTTGCAAAGGTTGCCCCTGCTGATATGTATACAAGGGTAGTTGCTACCCTGGTTGGTTTTGTTGTTGCAGGGGTTGACTTTGCAGTTGAAAAATTTGTCCCTGGGGTTGCAGAGGTTTGCCTTGCGAGGACATGGGCTGGGAGGTGTGTGGAGCATATTACATTTTTTGTTGCACGGCTTTCTACAACTGTTGTAAGGGTTGACCTTGTGGTCGTTGTAGTTGACCTTGCTGCGAGATCATTTTCTCTTGCGATTGTGCAAATAGCCCTTGCTACAACAAAGGTTTCCATTGTGGTAACAAACGTTGCCCTGGTTGTTTTTGAGGTTGTCCTTCTTGTTGCATGGGTACTTGAATAGTGCCTAGGAAATTACCAAACTGAATCTAGCCATAGCCACCCTGGAAGGTGGATGATACAAGCTGAATATGCTACTCAGACTAAAGGTTGTAAGGTTGATTAATCATTCCTTGAGAACCATATGGAATGTAAGGAGTTTGGTATTAGACCTGAGCCCCATAGGGATACTAATACTAAACATTGCTCGATCCAGACAGACCAAAAGGATTCTGAACCTATTGGTACTATACATTGCTAAATCTAGTTGGATCAACAGGGTTATGAATGAAACTGGAAGAAGGTTGGTTCATGCAAACCATCTGAGCTTGTGAGCCACTCACATTGGTGCACCTGACACCATAGAAACATTCAAGTTTTTCCCCGCAAGCAGTGGCACAACTTGGCCACTGACTAGAGGGATGGAGGAACTGACAGAGACATTCTTTGAAACTATCGGTTGTGCCTGACGTGTATCTGGGATTGATGATACAAGGGTATTTGGAACGGTGCGTTGAACCGGGACTAAGGTAACAGCCTGTTGGGAAGTCATGTTCACGACGAACAGACCTAAAGTAGGCATGGGACTTGACCCCCAAACGGGGTTATGGTAAAGTGATGAGGCACTAGGGGTACCTGAAACCAACTGTGCTAAAGACACATAGTTGGGTGGAAAACTGGCGAGAATACCCCCCGTATAGGGGAAACCCTTAGGAGGAAAAGGTAGATCTTCCTCCTCAACAATGTGTGGAGTGGACACTTCGGACTCTTTCGGAGAGGTGACTGGAGCATCGCCTTCGGGTTCCATATCTGGGAACAAACAACAACAATTAGTCGAAGAAGTATGAGGGGATAGTTCCAAAGGAACACCCAGCTAGTCATACAGACTGTAAGGATGTTGTGGTGATACCAAAATAGGGTTAAATAGAGGATTCAGAGGGTAGATAACCAGTCCAAGCTAACTGTCAGTGGTCGGTGAGTCCTCAGGAATTTGAACGAGATTGTCCGAAGATTCCGGGCCAAGATCAGCAAATGACCCAGTATCGAAAGTAGAAAGAGTAAAAGATGATAAAGGTTGAATGCTCATAACAATTCCAAGTTCAACACCTTGGTCCTCAAGTGACTATGGTAACTCAGGAAATGACTCCTCAGACAATCTTTCAGAGAGAGGAGAGGAAGAGGAACTGGGTGAACCAGATGGTTCAACCACAATGACCTTGTCTTAGTCAACAACAAAATTAACTTCAAGGCTTTAAAATGTAATTTAAGGGAAACTCACGATTTGATCTCATAAAACACTAATAGGGTGTTATCGGATTGTGGGCAATCAATTATTAAGATGCATAAAAGACTGGTGCTCTTTCATTTTTTAAGAGTCAAGAAATAAACAAATATGACTCTATCGCTTTCGATTTGAAACGAGCTCGAAAGGACAAGTGCTCAAATGATATTTTAAGTTTAAAGAATCAAAAAGATCAAATTATTGCTCTGGATGATCTAGGTAACTAGGATTACTAGGCAACCATGAACTATAGAATACCTCCCAGTGAACCGAGAAATACGAGCAGGAAATCTCCCCAAATGCTGTGATTGGTGTATCACGTTCGCAAGGCGGCCTCAGCTTCCTAAGGATAAAGGATTGCAGCCTAGAGGGGTCTCCTATTATATACTCAATGGTATGGGGAGCACAAATTTGTACTAGCGCTGTCTAATGTCAAACCTAATGACAGCTGCTAGGTTTAAAGACGTTGGAACACGTCTCTAGCCTAGACATTCTAGATATGATCGTTAAGTGTCAAATGCGCCTTAGGTTAATTGAATTCATTTTAAAGTTAATCTTGAGTTATGTTTCAGTTTCCAGGTCTTAGCGATGCAACTCGAAAAACCTAAAATGCAACTAAATGTGACAAGACCCTTTCAATTCAATAAAATGCCTACACTCGAGAGGGTAGAAACTACACAATCAAATGAAAACAACCAAGCAACTGAAAGCGAAATGATCTTTCACTACCTTACTTTTTGGAAAAGTAAACTAATGAAAATTGCATTCCAACTCCTAATTTCCTGACAAGCACATATCTAATAGTCCTTTCGAAAGCAAAAGAGTTATTTTACTTTTTCAAATGCTAATGAAATTCTAGTCTTTTAATGATGCAAGCTATTGTAGCACAATAATGTGTTTAAAAATGTCCAACAAGAAATGTTAAATTTAGAATGTACTAAAAATATACCTGCTAAAAATAGCATGTCTAAAATAGTAGTTTGGCCAGTGAGGTCATTGGCCACCTTGGGTGAGAGGTGAAACTGCTAAAAATAGAAAGTTCTAAAAATATCATTTTTGGGTCCCTTCCTATTTATAGCAGTCCCTAGTCTATTTATAGGAAGTAAAATTAATCTTGGTCTTAACAGTAGTTGGAAATATTAATTAATTAATTCAGTTGAGTTAATTAGTTAAGGAAATTCAAATTTGAAGTCTTTGTGAGCATGCACATGAGTTGTCCCACTGATTGAGGAATTTATCCTTAATTTCCTCCACTGATTGAGGGAATAAGTATGAGTTCTATAATGAGTGAATCAGTTGACTTAGTTCTAACTAGTCAAGTCCAGTTAGATTATTTTAACAAGTTGTTAAAATAATAAAATATCGTTTGTTAATGCTTGCATGCATGTGACAACTATTATTTTAGATAACTGAGGATTCACTCATGGATAATTGTTGCATGTTAGTTCTGTCATAGACCTAGTTGAGATTAGATGAGGGACAACGTACTATCAGATGCTTAGATCTTCCAATGGAATATTCCTTGCATGCATGAGTAACTAGTGTCCTTAAGGATTGCGTAGTTGGACCTATGGTTGACAGTAGGTATGATTTGGGGCCAATGCTCATATGTTATGAATTGGACCCTAATCAAAATTGTGCAAGGAAATAGGGATTGGACCATCGGTAAAGCCTTTATATACAGGGCTTGGTTGGTTCATGAGACATATCTTCATATATTCATAGTTCATTGAGAACTGGATAGATTGAGAGCTAATTCTTTTTGTATTGTGAAGAGGATTTCCACTTGATTGATAATACATGGTTGGGGTTTTATGCTGGTGCTTTCCCCTGGATATATCTTGTGTTATGTGTGATTATTCGCTTGATCAGTTATGCATGTTTCTACTTGATGTTACTCATGAATTTGATTATGCTTCCGCTTAATGTTTTGTAGAAGTAGAACAAGTATTATGCTTTAGGACATTGCATATACCAGTTTGTTCTACAAGTGAAATTTCTACATAACGTAACAAACTAGAATTTCATACTTTTTCATGAAACAACGAAATAAACTTTTCGCATACAACACTTCAATGAAATTTTTTTTTGAGACAATCAACTCTTCAAGAAAATGAAAGCATGAAAAAGAGAGGCTCATTCAGACTAATGAAGTACTGACTTTACCAACAACAAGACAAGCAACATAATCCATGCTGGAAAAGAAACGTTTAGAAAAGAAAATGAAAATGTTTCAAACTTGTGCAATAGAGGTCAAAGTTGTGAAAGGACCGCAAATGAAATGCAAGGAGTAAACACACCTACAACTCAACTTTCTGAGTTCGCAAAAAGTTGAATGGATGACAATCTAGATTCCCTAGTGTCACTAACTACCCAGTGACTCAATAAATAAAGCAAAAAGATGATAAGCCAACAAGCAAACAAAACCAAATGAAAAGAATCTTTCTAGTCAGGGAGAAAATGGTCTAAAAGGCTTATGGGATCAAAATCACAAGAGAAAAACACACTAGCCAAGATTGGGGACAGACCCTAATCTTCACTTACATGTATCGGCATGATTGCCTAACTGACAACAAGCACCAAAGGCTGGTCGACGTGATTTTTTCTCATCAACTCACGTTGATCAATGCATCAGTAAGTGGATTAAGTGTGCTGATCAAGGGAGCCAAGAAAAAAAAAATTGAAACAGTGACCAGATCTGCTACTATGAATTTCAAACACACGCCAGTAAGCAAGAGAAAATACATAGAACTAAAGGAAAAAATTGGAACTAGGAAAGTTCACACGAGATAATAAAATCCAAGACAAATAAAAGGATTGGTTCCCCAGTATGGTTGCCAATTTGTTGTGAAGTAAAATTATAAGTGCGGACACAAACAAATTCCTCTAGCCTGATGATGGGTCTAGCCACAATAGATACATTCTATAGAAGATTTCCTTAGGTTAGAACTAATTAAGAGGGCCTACCTCTTAGTACGTTTATCCCGTTTGATGATTTCCTTGCTTGCTTGCTCCAGCTATCTCTCGCTTCCTTCTTCAAGCACCTGAAACAAGCAAACAAAAGAAAACAACAACTGTGATAATAGACAAATTGTAATTCAAACTGCTTAACAAGTCAAGAAACATTAAGCCATGAATATGTAATATGACAAAACATGTAGGAAATAAATTATTGAATCAAAGAGAGATTAAAACCATTGTCTTGACGTTTCCATTCTCCTTTGACAAGACCAAGTTCCCACACACTTCTGCTAGCATTCCATGATGGCCTCAATCAAAAATAGTTTTAAGGCTCTTCCCTTTATGCTTCACCCCAAACCAAATCACACTTCTCCCTCACACAACTAGATAGCTACAACTATGAATAGCTTGTTGTTTTACTCCAAACGAAAATAGCACTAGCAGACCAACATTAACAATAGCTTGTGCTTGGGAAGAAGGGAGGTTTATATAGGATGAATGGATGGGAGATGGATCCTCTTCTCATGGGAGAAGGTCTTATCCCTTAGGTAGTTCCATCATTATAGGGGAAAGCAGCCCAAACTGACATCCTCGACCCCATCCAGCCAAACCATTTACCAGACTTCCGTTGCGAAGCTTCTAGAGCTGGAAGCTTCGGCTCTTAATTTAAAAAACTTTCCACAATAGGACCGAGTGATTGGAACACAGCTTAGTTGCTCTAGTTGGTGCTAGGGATAGTGCTAATCTCTGCATATCGGCACGGGAAAGATAAGGGTCATTAGTGTCAATCTTTTAAACTGGGAAAAATATAAGTTTCGGGGGAAATGGTGTAGAAGGGAATTGATCTGCTCATGAAGATGGGAACAATGAGGGTTTCTTCATGAAGGGGAAGCATGTAGGGTTCACTATAGAGGTGCTCTAAGATGAAGGAATGGGGAGTACAGGGATAGTGAAAAAAGCATGTGTAACATGCCCTCATCGTCATAAGTGAGTTCAAGGTGAATAATGAGCATATGTTCGTAGAGAAACATCAGGATATGAAAGAAAATGAGGACCTGCAAACATGAAGTCAAGGCCTGGAAACAACCATAGAGTAGGCCTGCAAGACAGTTCCATAATTGAACATCCCAGAGGATGCCACAGCTTCAGCAAAAGTGAGAAAATTGGTTGTTGCAGTTCGCGCATCAAAGGATGAGATCGGCAAGGTTACTTTTGATTTTCAAATGAAGATATCAAAGTTGCAACTCAAGTTGAAGCCAACTACTTCATCAAAATTTCGGGAGCAATGAGGAGCAACGATAAAAGAGAATATGAATACATTGGATACCGTAGTCACTGATTGTGCAATGATGTTTGTACAAGCCATGGAATTATGGACGAACTTGCCGGAGGACCCGAACTTTCAGAGGTTGAACACCGATGTTAGGGGGACAGAACAAAAGAATGATGAATTCTGAGAGACTGCGTGCACTTTTCTGCCAGCGCAATGCCTTGCGAAGTTATAGGAAGGCAAGCAGTTGCAAGCACAGACAGAAGAATTACAAATAAAATAGGCCCTTCTAAAGCCCAAATTATAGTCATGGCTAGAGGAAGCCTGCCAAATTACTCTGTCTCTTCAGGAAAAGCTAAAAGTGCTGCAAAAACACAAAGGAAAATATGCCTAGAAGTGGAAGGCTTAACAATAGACAAGTTGGTAGAAGAAGTGCAGTAGGTTACGGTGCAGAGTGTTGGGGAAGTTGCAGCATTATAGGTCAAGATAGATGGTCTCTGTAGCAAGATTGAGGTGCCAGCTGAGTGACTCAAGGGTGAGTCACGATATTTATGTTGGGGGCATGTTGGCATAGGGTCCCCAGGGTAATTTTTGGGGTTAGTTAACCCAAATTTTGTAAAAGTTTTGTAAAAGATATAAAGTCTCCATGAAATGTGGATGTGGAGCGCGCAGGTAGATAGGATTCAAAGGGGTCTTAGCCCCTTGTTTGGATAAGTAAATAGGTCAGTTTTGAGACTCACCCATGTTCAGTGGACCATGGTATTGTATTGAAGAAATCTATATATAGATGAGTCATAACAAGTCCAAGAGGTAACTAATGGTAGAGAAGGTTAAGTAAGAAAATATAGAAATTTTTTTGGGCAAGTGATAAGGCAGGAAGGCTCTCCTTCTTGTACTTAGTCAAAAGGGGAAGGCTTGTAGGTTTTAACCCTATACAGAAATTACTTGCATGTGAATTCTAAAACACAGAAAATAAAAAATGCGAGAGAATAACACATAAAACATATGTACACAAAGATTTTCCCCTGAACCCAAAACCGGTACTACCAAATTGATTTTTTTATTATTCTCCTTTTAATGTTACAATACATATTTATACATGCCAAAGAATCCAATACCATGGACTGAAAACCATCGTGTCCAAAACTATGGACCAAAAACCATTGCGTCCAAAGCCATGTGCAAAAATCATGCACAAAATCATAGGTAGGTCTGTCCAACCTAACATAGGGTCCAAAACCAAAATTTTCTGGGGCACTGCCCCAAACCCCATAGAGTGGGGTTACCTACACCCCTCAAACCCCCTGTGACTCCCCCCACTACACAATCGGTACAATGTGGGCTAGTCATGGAAAGAATATAACACAACCCAACATTCTCCCACTTGTTGTTTTCTTTCCATAGGGGGCCACAAGAGAGATTAGTCATTTCTCCAGTCCTGCAACGCCCATTGTTTCTCTACACCAAGAGAACTTCTCAGAGCTCACAGATTTTTTTCAATGCATCTACAGTATTCTTTAAAGTGTCCACCTTTACTAGAAACACCTTTTTGTCTTCTATCATATCCCTCACAAAGTGATACTGAACATCAATGTGCTTTGTCTTTGAATGATATGCAGGGTTCTTTACCAAGAAAATTGCACTTTGGTTGTCACAGTCTGCCTTATAGCTCCCTGTACTAACCCCATATTTGAACACAATCTATGCAACCAAACTACTTCCTTGCTTGCATGAGTGGCTACCATGTACTCTACCTCTATAGTTGATAGTGCCACTACAGATTCTTTCTTACTCATCCAACAAATTGCACCTCCAAATAGGTTAAAAACATACCCACTTGTAGATCTTCTCTGGTCTAGATCTCCAAGCCACTCTGCATCAACAAAGCCATGAATATCCAACACTCTATCCAATTTTATTCTTCCTTGATAGCACAACCCATAATCACCAGTGCCACGCAAATACCTAAAAACCCACTTCACTATTGTCCATTGCTCATTCCCAGGTTTTGACATAAACCTTCTCAATAATCCCACTGCATGTGAAATGTCTAGTCTAGTACAGACCATCACATACATCAGGCTACCAACTGCACTTGCATATGGAACATGGGACATGTCCTCTTCCTCTTCTTGTGTCCTGGGACATTGTTCAATAGATAACTTTACACCTACAGGAATAGGAACCTTCACCGTTTTACTATCCTGCATATTAAACCTCTGCAATATTGTCTCGACATACTTCCTCTGGTTTAACCAAAGCTTCCTCTTTGTCCGATCTCTTTTAATTTCCATGCCCAAAATATAGTTTTCAGCACCAATATATTTCATTTCAAATTTGGACGACAAATGGGTCTTCAAATCCTAGATAATTTCTTTGTCATTTCCAACCGCAACATATCATCCACATACAAGACCAGATAAATAATACAGTCATCAATTAATGTAAAAGACACACAGTAATCTGCTTTGCTTCTGGTGAAGCCAAGTCCCTGTATAAATGTATCAAATTTCTGATACCACATCCTTGGTGACTGTTTTAACCCATACAAAGATTTCTATAACTTGCATACCAGTTCTTTCTTACCCTTCATCGCAAAGCCTTCAGGTTTCTTCATGTAGATCTCCTCTTCCATATCCCCATGAGGAAATGTTGTCTTCACACCTATATGTTATACCTCAAAATCAAAAGTAGCAGCAACAGATAAAAGTAATCTAATAGAAGTTACCTTGGCAACAGGAGAAAAAAATATCACCAAAATCAATTCCCGGCACCTGGGAATAACCTTTTGCTACCAACTAAGCTTTGTATTTCTCCACCTTTCCTTCGACATTTGTCTTCTTCTTGAACATCCATTTGCTGCCAATGGGTTTCCTTCTATCCTGCAACTCCACCAGATCCCAAGCCTCATTTTTGTGCAAAGATGCCATTTCATCAACCATGGCCTCTTTCCAGAGTTTTCCATCCTCTGAATCTACTACTTCCTTCACAGTTTTGGGATCATCATCAGTAATAAACAAAGCAAAATTTGAACAGAAAGTAGATGGACTATACCTTTCTAGTTTCCTTATTTCTCAAACCGATCTTCTCACACTCGGAGTTTGTGGCTCTTCATCTTCTGATTCCTCCTCTGCTGTAGAGTATGATTCTTCCTCCTTTAGCTCAAACTCTATCTTCTCAATTTCCTTTTGTTGGACTTCATGTTTAATAACATATTTCACCTCTCTGAATACCACATCTTGGTTGTACATAACCTTCCTTGTTACTGGGTTCCAAAGCTTATAACCCTTTAAACCATCCTTATACCTAATAAAGATGCAATTTTTAGATTTACTATCCAACTTGGTTCGTTTCTCCTTTGGAACATGTACATATGCATCACATCCAAATACCCTAAGATGTGAAAGAGATGGTTTCTTACCAGTCCATACCTCTTGTGGAATCTTATCCTCCAATTTTGATGAAGGTGATCTATTGACTGGGTAACATGTTGTCTCCACTGCCTCTGCCTAGAATTCTTGTCCTAACTCGGCACCAGTGAGCATGCTTCTTGCCCTTTCCATCAACGTCTTGTTCATTCTTTGTGCAACTCCATTTTGCTAAGGTGTATATGGAGTAGTCTTCTGCTATCCTATACCACAATTCTTACCGAATTCTTCAAATTCCTTACTGTAAAACCCTCCATCGTTATCTATCCTCAGCACCTTTATCTTCTTCTCTGTCTAGTTTTCCACCAGAGCCTTAAATTCTTTAAACCTGTCAACGACTTCATATTTATTCTTAAGGAAATATATCCATGTATTCCTGGAGAAGTCATCTATAAATGATACATAGTACACAGAATTACCTAGTGATGGAATCTTCACACGTCCAAACACATCACTGTGCACTAGCTCTAATATTTGTTTCGCCCTCTTACCACCAAAGGGGAAACTCACCCAATTCTGCTTCCCATATACACAATTTTAACATAAATAAAAATCCAGAGAACTATTACTCATACCTTCTACCATACCTTTACCATGAAGTATTCGAAGGCCCTTCTCTCCAATATGTCCAAGCCTTTGATGCCACACCATGGTCTTCTCTCCAAAGACCACTAGATTTTCTGCTCCACCTTCAAGAACCACATAACTGTTGCACCGATCAACAACAGTTCTACCTTGCAGCTTGTACAGAGTTCCAATCCAAACTCCCCACATCAATACCAGTGCTCGCCAAACCATCTTGCAAGTATCCTTCTCAAACACTATTTTTACACCTGCATTATCCAATTTGCTTACAGAAATCAGATTTCTGGCCAATGCAAGAATATGTAGAACACCCAAAAGTGTTCTAACCCTTCCACCTTGCAACTTCAACTTTACTTTTCCGCGACCAAAAATTCTAGACTTCCTATCATCCCCTAAGAAGATATTACCACCATTTTATTTCTCATAATCACAGAACCACTCTCTATGGCGAGTGAAGTGAAAGGATGCACCTGAGTCAATCAACCATGCCTCATGATCTACATGTGTACTTGAAGAAGCCAAGTACACATCCCCACCTTCATCTGAGGTAGTTTTCACCTCTGCAAAAGGAGCATCATCAGATCCCTTTCCTTTTTCAAGAGCTTTATATTTACAGACCCTTTTGTAGTGCCCTTCCTTTCCACATTTCCAGCACACCACCTTTACAGGTTTTCCTAGAGATTTAGATCCCCCTCTAGATGTAGATCTCGTACTCGATGACTTATTTTTGTTTCTGTTCTGGGACTCTCCTTGTACAGACAAGGCATCACCATTCTAGAATTCCATATTTTTCCGTCTCATCTCCTCCATCAGTAAGGATGAGACTATTTCATCAAATTGCAAGGCAGTTGCATTGCTACCTATTGCAATAACTAGACTATCGCATGAATCTCGTAGAGAACACAACAAACTAATGCACTTATCTTCATCTAAAATTTTGATATCAATAGACAATAATTGACTTGCCATAGTATTAAATGCATTCAGATGCTCTATCACCAAATCTCCATCTTTCATCCTCATGTTATACAGCTTTTTCCGTAGGAATAATTTATTCACCAGAGACTTAGATTGGTACAAAGTCCCTAACTTGTCTCACAAAGCCTTCATCGTAGCTTCCCTTGATACATTCAGCAATAATGAATCTGAGACACACAATCGTATTGTGCTCTTTGCCTTGCGATCTGAATTCTTCCATTCTTCATCAGACACTCCAGTTGATTTAGTACCTAGATCTACTGCAATCCATTGATCTTTATCCACCAACAGATCCTCCATCTTGAGTTTCCATAACTCAAAACTCCGACCATTAAATTTCTCAATCTCTACCTTTCCACTACTCGTCATATTCTTTCACTACCAGAATTGATCCCAGATATCTCCCACTAAACAGGGTCTACCACAGGCTTGAGTGAAATGCCTCAGCAACAAAGGCGTCCCCTTAAAGCCAAAACAATTCTAATACCAAATGTAGGTTTTAACCCCGTACAGAAATTACCTACATATGAATGCTAAAGCACAGAAAATAAACAATGCAATACCATAACACATAAAACACATATACACAAAGGTTTTCCCCTAGATCCCAAAACCAGGACTACCAAATTGATTTTTCATTAATTTCCTTTCAATGTTACAATACATATTTATATATGCTGAAGCATACAATACCATGGACCGAAAACCATCGCGTCCAAAACCATATGTGAAAATCATGCACAAAACCATAAGTAGGTCTGCCCAACCTAACATAGGGTCCAAAACCAAAATTTTCTGAGGCACTACCCGGAACCCCATAGAGTGGGGTTACCTGCACCCCTCAAACCCCCTATGACTCCCCATGCTATGCAATTGGTGCAACGAAGGGGGGGCTCCGCCCCCCTTCTAACCCCCCGGTTAACTACATGGGTTAGTCATGGAAAGAATATAACACAACCGAACAAGGCTCCTGTAGCTGAGTGGACAGGAGGCCTTGGTAAGTCCGTTGCTGAGTGCGTGGACCCCTGCAGCTAAGTGCGTAGGGTAAAGGAGTCTGTAATCTGAATGTTGAAACTTAATAAAGACAGATTCTGAAGAAACACTTTGCATCTGAGTATTATTGTCTATTCTGGTTATGTTATGATCTATCGCTTTATTATAGGTTTTTTGTGGAAAAAAGTATAATTGTTGCACGAATCTAATGAATCTACCACGTTTTTGCATGTCTTAAGTAATTATTTGTGTTTTCAAAGTTAAGGGTTAATTTTGTTATGATTTTTGATGAATTGGATAGATTTGCGTGAAGGCAAATCTAGGGTTATTAATTATCACATGAAAGTAGATAGACTGCTTCATTAGGGTCTATAAAGACTAATCGTCGACCTTTGTGAAGATCTAGAAGATGTTTTACTCGAGTTACAGTATCAGGCCATAGAAGGATACCGATCTGCGCAAAGGCAGATCTGATCTATAATAGCTTAAGACCTCTTATCACACTATCTCTGGATAAAGAAACCAGGTTCTATCATCCCCCAATACTACTTTGGGCGAGACTGCAACCTATGCTATGCGGGTTGTTGCCGAAAGGGCCAGTAGATAGGGTTTTGTTGGTTGGCACGAAGAACTCTAAACCTGGGTCAGGCCCCCTTAAGCCAAAAAATAAACCTAGTAGGGATTGCACAATTTTGGATGCACAAGATTCCCATTAATATGAGCTATTCGGCCATAGGAATTGCACAAGGAAATAGGGGCTTGGAGAGCAACAAAAGAGGCTAGATATTGGCTTGAGCTTGCTTGTGAGCAAGGAGACTGATCATACTGAGTGTTGGGATTGTTCTTGTGACAACAAGCATTGTGTTATCATCTTGGATTTCAGATATATGCAACACAGATAGTGGGGTTTTTAGCTGAGGTTTTCCCTAGATATTTATTGTGTTATGTGTTATTGATTTGTCTTCCTCTTGTCGATTATTATTTTCAATGATCTATTAGCTTTCGCTGGTTGAAAGTAGAAGTAGATGCTTGTATTTTCTTTAGTATAGATGCTTGTATTTTCTTTAGTACATTGCATGAGCTTGTGAATCTACAGGGTTTTCTACATGGTATTGGAGCTGATAAAAATATAGTAGAGGATATTTTGAAGTTTTGAGTTTTGGGTTACAAGTGAAATTCGAATTTGTAATACATACTTCAATATCGGGAAATGGCATTATACAGTTTCCATCTCGAGTATGCCTTGGAAGGTAGATCGAATTTTATAGCCTGGAGGGATAGAATGGAGGTTGTGCTATAGGATAATGGCTTGAACAAATTAGTTGATCAATCAATTCCTAAGCTAGCAACATCAAATGCACAAAATTTGGTCGAATGAAAGAAGTGTGTGGTGAAGGCAAGGCGTTTAAACCTTAAGGGAGTTTGAGACTACATTGTCTCAAGTATCCATGGCAAGGAAACTGTGTACGCTATGTGGAAAACAACATTAATGGACTTGCATCAAAAAAGCAGTGATGAAAGGAAATTGGCACTGAAGGAAAAACTTCAACAAATCAAAATGGAGAAAGGCGAGACTGTTTCAAAATACTTGACCAAGTTCACTCAATGTCATGATGAACTTGGAAGTGTTGGAATCATGGTTTCCGAGGAAGATATGGTGAGTATTTATCTTCTAGGACTCCCAAAGAGTTGGCATAATTATCAGGACTCTGTCTAATGGTCAAGAGAAGTTGCTAGATTCAGAACAACTGTGTTCAGATTTGATGATGGAGGAGATCAAGAGGAACACCAAGGATGGCTCTTCATCAAAGACTGATGATGAAGAGAATTGTGCCTTAGCAATTAAGGCGAAGAAGGGGGAAAGGGAAAGCTTCCCATTACAAATCATATTCTTGTCATGGAGGTAAGAAGAAAGACATGACAAAAGTTAAGTGCTTTCATTTTCATGAGTTGTGCCATTTTTCTACAAATTTCCCACTCAAGAAGTCCAAGAAGAAGTCCTGAGGAGGAGCGGTGGGTGAGGCTTTTGCCTCTCAATTCAAATTGGAATTTTCCCTCATTGCATGCATGGTGTCATCAATGATGGGAAGTGTATGTTACTTAGATAGTGGAGCTTCATTCAACATGACTAGTGACAAAGAGTTATTTAGTGACTTGGAGGAGAAAGATTGCGAGATGCATATTGAGATGGGTGACAACGGGAAGTATAGTGTTACTGGATTAGGCATGATTACCTTTTAGTTGGAGCATGGGGCTCCACTCACCTTGAAGAATGTTATGTGTGTTCATGTGCTGAAGAAGAACATGGTATTTGTTGCCATGCTTGAGGATAGAGGCTATGATGTGATATTCTCGAAAGGAAAGGTGTTCCTTCGACACATAGCCGTGGGTCAGGTAAAGAATATAGGGATTCGGTGAAGAATCTCTATAATTTGGAGGTAGAGGAGTGTGTTTCTTTGAGCACAAAAGCAGAAAGGGTGTAGACCCAAGACATTGGTAAGTTTTGGCACAGGCTATTGGGCCACTTGCATCTTGGATATTTGAAGATATTGTAGCAGATCTCTACTAGTCTTCCCAAATGTACTCTTGAGCAAGTTGATACATGTAAGGGGTGTAATTTGGGAAAATATACCAAGTCTTCCTTTCAAAGCAGAGACAATCGAGCAGAGGCTATTCTCGAGAGAGTCTATTCCGATGTGTGTGGACCATTCTCGACAGCATCCACAACCAAACATGGGTATTATGTTATATTTTCTAATGACTATTATCATAAACACTGGATTTTTTCATGTAGAAAAAAGATCAAACTTTCATAAAGTTTTATGAGTTTAAATCATTGGTGGAGAAAGAATCGGGCAAGAAGGTTAAAGCTCTATGGAGTGGTAATGGTGGTGAGTATGTCTCAAATGAGTTTAAGAACTTATGTGCAGCAGAAGGGATTAAATGTGAGTTGACAGCACCCCATAACCCTAAGAAAAATGGGGTGGCCGAGAGGAAGAACAGAAGTATAGTAGGGAAAGAAAGGGAAATATTGCATGATTAGGGCCTACCACTAAACTTGTGGGCTAAGGCATGCAACATAATGGTTTATGGTCAAAACCGTAGCCCACATCAGATACTTGAGATGAGGACACCAGAGGATGCTTATTCTGGTAAGAGGTCAGATGTTGGTCACTTCAATATTTTTGGGTCATTGGTATATTTCCATGTGACCAAAGATATATGGGAAGAAGCTTGAGTTGACAACAAAGTTGGGAATATTTGTGTGGTACACTAATACACCTCACAACTATCAGGTGTACTTGTCGACGAGTAGGAAGACAGTGGTTCACAGGTATGTCAAATTCGATGAGGAGAAGACCATGTGATTTTTCCTTGAGAGGAAGCTTGAGTTGCATACAGATGAGGAGATTTTAGTTCCTAAGGTTGAGGAGGTTCAGATTCATGTGGAGAAACCACATGCATAGGATCCGGGAGTGGAGACATCCACTCAAGCAGAGTCTTCGAGAGAGGGAAGAAAGTGCACCAGAGAGGTTGAAAGATTGTTGGATGATGCACTGGAGAATGTGGGAGCACCCACTTATCAACATAGGCAGAGGAGGTCACTTGAGAGGTACACTAGATACATGGCTCTTATGGGTGAATGTGTTGTGACAGAGCCATCTTCCTTTAACGAAGCATTGTAGCAGTTGGTTTGGATTGATGCCATGGTGGAAGAGTATGACTCCATAGTTCATAACAGTGTTTGGGATGTGGTCCTGAGATTCAAGGACAAGTCAATGGTGAGATCGCGTTGGCTTTACAAGGTAAACAAGCTGCAGATGGTAGTGTGGAGAAGCATAAGGCTAGATCTTTTTCCCATGGCTTTTCACAGGTAGAGGGGATTGACTATGATGAGACCTTTGCTCTTGTTGCAAGGTACTCATCAATCAGATCTATATTGGCACTATCAGTGCAGATGGGTTGGAAGATACATCAGATGGATGTGAAGGAAGCTTTTCTTAATGGCATGATTGAGGAAGAGATGTACATAGAGAAACTTGAAGGTTTTGAAACCTTTAACCGTGAGTCTCATGTGTGCTGGCTCAAGAAAGAATTGTATGGGTTGAAGTAAGCACCTCATGCTTGGTACACAATGATAGATAGCTGCTCATCGGATTTGGATTCATGAAGAGTGAAGTGGATGCGAACTTGTACCACATAGTAGTGGAAGGTAAGTTGTTGATCATTTTACTTTATGTTGATGATCTCATACTGATAGGTGATGATTAGATGATCAAATCTTGCAAGGAATACCTTGCAAGAGAGTTTGAGATGAAGGACATCAGGCTCATGCATTACTTTCTTGGCATGGAGGTATAGCAGGGAGATCAAGAGTTGTTTGTGTCTCAAGTAAAGTATGCCAACGCGATACTCAGGAGATTCCACATGGAGAGCATCAATCGCATGGAGACTCCTCTAGCAGTTAACTAGAGGAATGAGGAAGTTGCCTCAGGGGAAAGTAGTGGAAGCTACTGTTTACAAGCAACTTGTGGGTTCATTCATGTACTTGGTGAACACACAACCAAATATGTACTATGCATTTAACCATCTTATTCAAGCGATGGTTAGGCCTACCAAGTTGTATTGGAAGGTGGAAAAGCATGTGTTAAGATACCTCATGGGAACTTCTTAATATGGATTATGGTATAGATGGACAGAAGAAGTGAAGCTTCAAGCCTTCACCGATGCAGATTGGGCAAGGAGTCCATCCAACAGGAAGAGCACATCAGGAGTGATCTTTAGTATTGGGTCAGTGACAGTTTCTTGGTACAACAGGAAATAGAGATCGGTTGCACTCAATTTGGAAAAGGCATAGTACATGGCTGTGAGTCAGATAACATGTGAGGCCATCTGGATGAGGAAGATCCTGGTTGGCTTTTTTAGACAACAAATGGATCCAACTGTGATTTACTTTGATAATCATAGTTGTATAAAACTCTTTGAAAATACAGTTTTTCATGATCAGTCCAAGCATATTGATATTCGATATAATCATCTCAAAGATTGTGTACTGAGGCATATTATGTTGTTAGAGTACATTCCCATGGAGGAGCAAGATGCTGAAATTTTGACAAAAGCATTTTCAAAATGTAAATTCGACTTTCATAGAGACAGGATTGGGGTAGTTGATAATCCCTTTCTTGTTGAGAGGGAGTGCTAAGAAATGACAACAAGAAATTCTAGTTTAATTTGTCCTTGAATTAAACTGATAATTAAAATTGAATTCTATTCTCATAGAAACTTGTAAATAGTTAATTAAATTTAATTAACTTAATTAGCTTAGGAATTTCGATTTGGAAATCTTTCTTAAGTCATGTATATGTTCTCTCTAGATTTTAGGGGTCCAGTATGAGTTTATTGTGAGTTGTAATTAGATAACTCAATTTACTGAGTTAAGTTCAGTTAAATTAGTTCCAAACTATTTCAAAAATTAATAGAGAGTCAACAGTCAGTTGGTGCACTAATGCATCCACTAGTGCTACTCCATTTAACTGAAGATTCCCTCATCAGAAACTCATGCATGTCGATTATGAGAAAGACCCAATTGAGGCTAAAGTGTAGGGACAATGTACTATTAGTTGCATGATTTGCTAAGTTGTATAGATCATGCATGCAATAAAGAAATAAACCTAGTAGGGATTACACAGTTTTGGATACACTGGATTCCCATTAATATGGGTTATTCATCCATAGAAATTGTCAAGGAAATAGGGGCTTGGAGAGTAGTAGAAGAGGCTAGAGATTGGCTTGAGCTTGCGTATGAGCAAGGAGATTGATCATACTGAGTGTTGGAATTTTTCTTGTGAGAACAAGAATTGTATTATGATCTTGGCTTTTTGATATATGAAATACAGATAGTGGGGTTTTTAGTTGATGATTTCCCTAGATATTTATTTTGTTATGTGTTATTAATTTGTCTTCCTCTTGGCCCACGGGGCTTTGGATTGACGGTGAATGGGTTCACTGTTAAGGCACTCCTTGCGATAGGTCACCGGTTCAAATCACCCGTGGGTACTTAGGTTAGTCTTAACTAGAAAAAAAAAAAAAAATTGTCTTCCTCTTGTCGACTATTGTTTTCATTGATCTATTGGCTTCCGCTAGTTGAAAGTAAAATTAGATTCTTGTCTTTTGCTTTAGTACATTACATGAACTTGTGAGTCTACAGGATTAGGGGCTTGGAGAGCAGCAGAATAGGATAGAGATTGGCTTGAGTTGCTTGTTAGCAGGGATATTGGTCATACTGAGTGTTGGGATTGTTCTTGTGAGAACAAGCATTGTATTATCATCTTGGATTTCTAATATATGCAATACAGATAGTGGGGTTTTTAGTTAAGGTTTTCCCCAGATATTTATTGTGTTATGTTTTATTGATTTGTCTTCCTCTTGTCGATTATTGTTTTCATTGATCTATTAGCCTCCGTGTTGGGCCTTGAAATTGTCATTCACTTCCATTACATTTTCACTTATATTTCCATATTGTCATCTTCACTCCACCTTTATTTCATTACATTTACCTCCATTTCATTACATTTACCTTACCATTATCATTATTGGGTCACATTTATGTTTTTCCAAACTTTATTAATTCTTAGCATTTTTAAGTGAATTTATGGTTAAAAATTAGAAAATAATGTGAATATGCTTATACCTAACAAGTGGGTTGAGATTGTTGACATGTGTAGATCAAAAGGAAGCTTCTAAAAGACCTTTATGTGCTCTCACAAAACCAAATTCGAATTTGAGTGGAGAAGATGATGGGATCATGAGGATATGTGCCTCATTTCCTATTTGTATTGAAACTCTAAGAAGACATGTGTCTTATCATTTCCTATTTTGATTATAACTCTAGAGATATGGGGAGAGATTCATGGACTCTCATTAATGAGATAACTTCTCATCTTTTTGTATAAATAGGGGAAGTTTTCTCTTATCATTTTCATGTGTAAAATTGGAGTTATGCTCAAGCATTGAATACAAAATTAGATTGTGGCACCTTAGTCATGAGCGTTCCTTCATTTTGACTTGGTTTTTCTTACATATGGAGCATCTCGATTTACCATCTCTCACACTTTTAGATCAACTACCTAAAATGTGTGAGATTTAATTGCTTTTATAATTAAAGTTCATTTTCTTTCTTAGTATTAGTTTTAGAATGATTGTGTAATCTTTGTTTTTTTTAAAAACATATCAATAGTAAAGATTTATGTATTTTCCAATTGGATTAAGTTTGAGGCAAGAGCTCATAGTTATTTAGTTTTCTTCCATGTTTGTTTATTTACTTTCTTAGATCAAACTATCAATTCATTGTATAGTTGAATAAAAGATCACGCCAAGAAGGTGACTTCAAATTGGGTGATTGAATGTTCAACCTATGCAATCATTGAGATTTACTTTTTCGCATTTTTATATTTGCTTTTAAGATCCTCATTTAATTTCATTAACTAATATTCCTAAATATCATTCTATGAAATTGATTTAATCATATTTCAAGATTGAATGGTTGAATATTTAATACATGCAATCACTGAGTTATTTTCTGCACACTTTACTTACTTTTCTAGGACATTAGAAGTTAAAGTATAAATAGTTGCTTATACATCATCTCGAGAAGGTAACACTTCATAATTGAATGCTCGAGTAACTAAGTATATATTAGTTGTATTTGATTTCACAGGTTAGTTGAATTTCATTTTCATTATTCAATTTCATAGATTAGATGAATTGGTTTTCGTTATTTTGTAGTTAGATTGATCTAAACAGAAAGACAATTTCTAGCACATACAGTGCATGCATGCTTCACAAGTTTACTAAACCCCCGAGTTGACAAATTAAATGACAGACAATCACTTTGCCCCAACATTTTGGCATCGTTGCCGAGGAAGAGTGCATAGGAACTAGCTTTTAGTTTAGAGTGTATTTTATTTATTTTTATTTTTACCAACCATTTATGGAAAAAGGATCTCGAATGTAGCCCAAAGACTACATTGAGGAATGGTATAAAGAAGTGGTTAGCCACAATATTCATCAATTCTTCAAGAGATCCTTGCGGAAAATCAAAAGGTCAAGTCGATTTCACATATCCTTACAAACAATCAAGTACATTTTTCAAGTTTGGATATGACCATCTAAAAAATTCTAATCCATAAATGGCTTCATTGGAAGCATGAATATACTTAAAAAATAAGAAATAAAAATTGTTTTTAGATAGATAGGATAAATAAAAATAAATTTCTATAGTTTTTAGGATAAATTTGATGTTTTGTGGTGCAATAAGAACCATCCATCTACAAAACCTTCGCAGGAAATATTTGAAATAAAAAAATGATTGAGAATGAGCAAAAGCAAAGATCACGAACAACAATTTAAGGTATGAGATCAATCCTTTTCATTTTATTTTGCAAAATTTACAGAGGAATCAATTGATAAAATCTTGACTATGCTAATAAAATAAAATAAAAGCTCAAGTATTCTCTCCTTCTGCACTTCGTGTGACTTGGATGATTAGAAAAAGAAATTGTTTTGTTAGTATATCATAAAAAATTATTTAGCTACAGAATGCAATTTTGCAGCTAATTCCTGTTTTCATCATTTCATTTGATTTAGTTTTACAATAAACTTCAAATAAGAAATGTTTTGTTTAATGAAATATATATGTATGTTTTTAAATTTTTGAAAGTATAACATATATAATTTTATTAACAAATCAATTTAAAAAAATAAAAATAAATTAACAAAACACATCCTTTAATACCAGCTGCATGTATGGTGGCTGCAAAATATGTTGATAGACACCAATTTAATTTGCACCTAAAAAATGTTGTAGTAGCGTTAAACACCAGGAGTTATGGTAAAAATATTCAATTGGGGGTTATGATTCAAAAGCCAAAACCTCTGAAGAATGCTCCAGGACTTGCAAATCCATGTGCAAAAATGATGATCCTTACCTCTATAATGAATGAGTTTTCTATGGGGATACAAAATGGACGCAGTTAGATTTATTGGGCAGATCTTTGGATCGGTAACTTCGTGATCAAAACTCACTGGTTCAATTTCTTCAAAGCGATGTCCCATCTTTTATCTCATTCTAGATTTCAGGTTCCCAGAATTGCCCATAGGACGGTTGATATAGTTATATCTTCCCTTTTCCTTTTTTAGAAGACATCCACATAGCCACAAGCCCAACCTTCAAAACCTGCAAATCAAAACCACCAGAAATTGATTTTGGTTGCCGGAACATTTCCAGAAAATGTAATTGTTTTGACAGATAATTTTAAAACATGTTTTTTGAATAAACCAAGGTGAACTAGAGAAATCCAAGACATGGGTTTTTTCTAGAAAAGGAGCAATTAGGTAACCTAGAAACCATTTTCTAGATTTTACAGCCAATGGAGAGAATATTACAGTTCTTCAGAGCTCTATTTTGTTTTTTGCATGAACAATAAATAAATAAATTATATATACAGTGAACGGTTTCAGCCGAGAAAGAATATTGGGACAAGCCTTCTTATCCATTCACCACCAAAAAAATTAATAAAAAGGTTTTGATAAGCTGACTGCTCAACCTCATATCAAAACCTGCAAATCCAACCACAACAAATGATTTTAGTTGGCGAAGCATCACAAAAAATGTATTTATTTTGACACATGATTTTAAAACACAAATTTTGATCAAACCCAGGCAAATTAGAAAAATCCAAGACATGGATTTTTTCGGGAACAGGGTAAATTAGGTAACCAAAAAGTGGTTTTCTGAATTTCACAACCATTTGAGCGAATTTTATGGTTCTTCGAAGCCTCATTTGCTAGATTTTGTGGAAAAAATGGGTTTTTAATTAATGAATAGAGGCAGTTGCAGCCCTGATCTGATCTCCCTGATCTACAGGAGGTAGATCCACCACTAGGAGAGATTTTTGTTGGTAATTCTCTTGATTTTTCCACTGCTACTACCGCCTCCATTGTTTCTGTTGCTGGTCCCCATTGTCATTATGCTCATCTCACCAAACAATAACCAGCTTGCAGAGTATGTCTGACATGGCGATAGCAGCTCTTTGGCTGAGTGAGCTCTCCAACGGGATCCTGAAGGCTAATGCTACCCACAGACTCCACAAAGAAACTTTCCACCCTATCCCACGATGGATTTCTCTCACCAGGATTCCAAATGGTCTTGGTATTAAAGGTTTTGGAGTTTTAGCTTGTAAAGAGGAGAGGCAGTTAAGAAATCCATTATCAGTGAGATTTTCAAGCATCAATTCTCAAGAAAGTGATGCAGGAATGAATTGAAAGTCTGAAGAGGATGACACTCGAAGAAATCCTTTGGTTCTTACAATTATAGCAGGCAATGTGGTTTTCCTTTTATTTTGTTGGGTTTTAGGATCAATAGTATTGTCAATAGTTCATCTTTTCTGGAAATGACCTTAACCTTCATCTTTGAAATATTTGATTTGTGCTATTAGACTAGATGTCTAGTTATTTTAGGTGTACCCCCATGTATATCTAGTTCTTTTTTTTTTTACAGGAACAATTTCACTAAAAAAAAAAAAATTATTTTCTAATTTTTCTGGAAGAGGCATTGATCAAATTGTAGATTGGACTGGTTATTTGTTCATAACAAAAATGCATAGATATTTGTACTTAACTATATGTTCAGGATTTTAGCTACAGAAACTGTGCAATTCTGCAGCTGAAAACCTCATGACAATTTTCACTGTTTCAACCAAATTTGAATTTGGCGTAACTTTCTCATACGACATCGGATTTCAATGATTCAAGTATCATTGGAAAGATATCGATGGGATCTACATAATTAGAAAGCTATCATCTGATTTTGAATAGAAAAAGAATGAATAAATTCTATTTCACACAACAGGTAACATGAGGCACTGATTTCAATACAAGTAAAAAAAAATATTTGGTTTTCTTTCATGATTTTGTTTTATTAGTACCAATTCTCAATTTTTTTGTGTAAATGTCATTAATAGAGAAGACTGATCACCTCTCTCTTGATAATGTTACATTCCATTGCAGAAAAAGTACTAGTTTTTTTTTTTTCAGGTTCCACGAGGAAAAATAGATTACCATAACCAAATAGTGTCTCTCACAAAGACCATATTTATTTCACAAGAGCATGATCAAAGCAATATCAAAGATGAAACATCAAAAGAATGAGCATATGATGTCAGATCAGATGCAACACTTGAGAGCTTTTAGATGTGAGTCTCACTATTTCATTCCTTCTTTTTTAGTCAATAAAACCTTCATCTCATTTTCCTTCACTGCTTATTTTCTTTCACAATCATTTTCCTACCTTGCTTTCACTAACTTATAAACCACAAATAAAATCAATAAGCTCACCTACATGCTTATTGCCCATTTTCATCTTCCATTTTCATTTTTCCTTTCCTATCCTTTTCATTTCGCAAATAAACCCTTCTTCAATGCAAATCATTGAGCCCATAGTCCTTTGAGTCTAAAATCCTTGCAAAAACAAAACACCTTGAGGCTTGCAAGCTTTAATGGCAAGTCCTCATGCCAATGAACAATGGGAATACATTAATGTCCCTTGTTCATAAGATCTTCTAGGTAATCGACAACAACAAAATTATTCGTACCTAGCAAGATGTGTTTGGGTATCTTGACTCTCATTGGCATCAATGGTGAGAGTTCTCGTGTTGACTAGTGGCATCCATTAATGGCCACTAAGTCAACAATTTCCAGCTATGTTCGACATCAGAACATCTATTCACATAGTAGGAATTGTGCCAATGAGTTTTGAAGACATTAAGACTATCATTTTCAGCATTTTGGAGCAAATGTAGAAGACATGCAGTTGTGGAATCAACTATCCCATCTCCTTCATGAGCACGAGCATATAGGGAACCGAGCTCAACTATCCCACCATCGATAAATAAGCATATGTTGTATTCAAGGTGGTGAAACATTTTAGCCCCTACCTACTAAAAACTCATTGCATAGTCTTTGTGCCACACCCAACAATCAAATCGTTGCTTGTTCAACAAGGACTGGGTGAAAGACATGTGAACTAGATGACGGGACTACAAGAGTATGATCTTGACATCAACCTAGTTCACACTATCAAGGGTTGCGGTCTCTACAGACTTGTAGCAGAATAAATACATGTGCAAGAGGAAGAAGAAGAGCTCGTCGGTTAGGAGAAAGAAATCGACATGTACAATGTAGAGTCAGCACCACCCACTTCACATGGAAACTCTTGGTATGAAGAAGTGTGCTAGTACCTTGAGCACGACACCATGCCCTCTCACTTTTCCATGCGGCAGAAGAGGGAACTTCACCTCAAATCCTTACCTTACCAATTGTTGAACGGAGTGCTTTACAAAAAGCACAACAATGGAATTTTTCTTAGGTGCCTGGAGGCAAGGTTCAAAGAGAGTGTTACATGATATGCATGATGAACCAAACAGAGGTCACTTTGCAGGTAACAGAACTGTGCACAAAGTCATGAGAATGGTTTCTACTGGCCCGCATTGTTTAAATATGCATACTCTTATTCCCACAAGTGCTCGGTCTGTCAGTGATGCGCCAGTAGAACTCGAAAGTCAGCAACCCCACTTCAACCTATTGTAGTGGACGAACCATTCCAAAAGTGGGGCTTATACATCATTAGGGAAATATTCTCCTGCTCATCAAAGCATAACTGTTACATTCTTACTGCTACATATTACTTCATGCAATGGACAGAAGTAGTTCTGCTCAAACAAGTGAATGACCAAGAAGTCATCAGCTTCCTTCAGCATAACATCATTTTGTGGTTTGGTGTTCCGATATCACTTGTTTTTTAAAATGCAACTTAATTCTCTTCGTTAAAACTTTATGATTTTGCATTGAAATATAGTATTGTGCTTAAACATTTAGCTAACTACTACCCACAGGGAAATGATCTTGTTGAATCTACCAACAAGAATCTCATTAACATCATAAAAAAAAAACCCTTTTATTCTGAGCAGCGAAATTCGAATTCTGCTCTGGTGAATGCAATTTGGGTTGACTGAGCTACACCCAAGCCCTCTCTGAACACATCTCCATACTTCCTTGTATATGGAAAATAATCCATCCTTCCATCCAATATCTATCTGCCTGCTCTATAGTTATCCCAAGAATCCTAAGGCAAGTTGTGCTTATTGGTTCAGTGTAGGATGGACACATTACACAAGTTACAAGAAGAATGGATGAAAGAAAAATAAAAAATTTCACTCCACCAAAACTGTATCAAGAGATGGCTCAATCAAAACACTACAAGGAACGTCAGCTTCATTGTGGGTGACTTAGTCTCGAAGTGGGATAAACCCCACGTGGATTGGTCCATACACGGTTCATGAAAAACTTGGCCAAAACATGTATCGCTTACAATCACTTGGTGAGAGGATTGACAACCTTCTTGTCAATGGTTAAGATTTAAAATGTTATTTTCAATGACCAGGGGTTGCGCCCCACCCTAGTCACATAGCATGCTTACTTTTGTTACACTATTTTTCTTTGTTGCTTTTTCTTTACTTCACTTTGCTTTGTTTTGATTCTCTTATCATTTTTTTTTGTAAATAAGTGTTGTCCTATACTGTATTCTGGCTTTTTAATAATTATGTGGTTGAATTTAAAGATTCTTGTGACACTGCAACACTTGGCCAGTCCTATGTCCATCTTCTCTGTGCTTGTTTGTAACTTTTGACTGATGAAGCTTGGATAGAAAATACGATCCATCTGTAAGGAAATGTCTGTTAAAACCATGAACCTATATCCAAACTCCGAAACCCCATGCTTGTGCTCAGTCTTTTTTTCTATGTATTCAAGCTTAATCTAACTAGTAGAAATGGAGAAAGGGAAAAATCTAAACAAGAAAACCTAAATCAGAGTTCTTACATGCTTCTTTGAAGAAACAACGTCTTCTTCTCTCAATAAGTTGGGATCTCTCTTCTAACCCAAAAATAGATAAGTGCATATGCACAGTCCTCTTTCAAAAAATACAAAGGCGAAAGAAGATAAAGGCTTCTTGCGCAAAGAGCTGAAGCAGGAAACTCCACTAGGGTGTTGACAAGAGGTATGGTGGCTTATCTTTAATTTCCAATATTTTAATATCATCTTTGTACCAAGAATGTGCAATGCAGCTGCAGATGCTCTGGAAAATGTAGCTACCAAGATGACACCGCTTAGGGATAGGTTTACTGTAGAAATTTTGTATAAGCCATCTATCCCTAACAACATCACTAATTTGCGTGTTTTTGATGATGATGAACAAATACTACATTTCATGGCCAACACTGACATATTCAAAGGTGCATCAATTGATGAAGATGTGCATAAGCAATCTCTGCAAGGCACAGTTGATGACAACAAAGGAAACCTCATCCCCAAGGGTGTGGTTTCACTTGAGAAGCTATATGACTTGTAGAACCACTTCAAAGGGCCTAGGAACACCAAAACCCACAATTCTACAATGATGCATGAAAATATTAACTTGGGAACAAAGAGAGATCTGAATTTTGTGAATCTAGGTACGTGTTATACACTGAAAGAGTGGCAAGCCTTTGTCCGCATGTTTAGATAGTACCGTGATTTATTTGCGTGGACATACGATGACTTGAAAACATATGACACATGAATAATCCAACACATCATTCCGATCAGAGAAGGGATCAAACCATTTCAACAAAAGATCAGAAAATTTCATTCGTCACTTGAACCCCTCATACAGAAATAACTGACTAAGTTGGATGCTTGAATAATATACAAGGTTCATCATTCTACTTGGGTTTCAAACTTAGTTCATATAAGGAATAAATTCAGGGAAATCTGCTTGTGCATAGATTTCTAAAATCTTAATAGGGCCTTAGACAAAGAAAACTACCTTGTGTCATCTATGGAGCACATATTGTAGACAATATCTGGAGCAAAAATGTTTTCTCTCCTTAACAATTTTTCCGAATATAACCAAGTTCTGGTAGTAGAACCTGACAGACTTAAAACTACATTCTGTACCAAGTGGGGTATGTTCGCTTACCGAAGAATTTCATTTGGGCTGGTAAACATAGGCGCAACATCTCACCGTGCTGTGGACATCACCTTCTCTGGGCTCTTTGGACAAAGTGTGGTGGTTTACCTTAATGATGTGATAGTCTTTTCCAAAAAACAGTCAAACCACCTATGCCATCCTAAGAATATCTTTGAGCAATGTCGAAAGTACGAGATGTCCTTAAATCCCAAGAAGAGTGTGTTTGCAGTGTTTGAGGGGAAGCTCCTTGGGAATATTATCACCAAGAGTGGGATGAAGGTTGATCCAGATCGAGTTCGAACTATCACGCAGATTCCTCGCCCAATCAACAAAAAATCTATGCATTCCTTCTTGGGGAAGATCAACCTACTTCAGAAGTTCATCTCAGATTATGCACAGATTTTCAAACCTATCCAAGACATGATCAAGAAGGATGCAGTCTACAACTAGGGGAAGAAGGAAAAGGATGCATTCACCCATATCAAGCAGGCAATAGCAAATGCACCTGTGTTATATAGCCCAAATTTCAACAAAGATTTATTGCTTTATACTTTTTATTCTGACAATTCACTTATTGTAGTGCTCACACATAAGGATGAGCTGAACAACAAACGTCCCATCTCCTTCATGAGCACAGGCATATAGGGGCCCAAGTTCAACTATCCCACCATCAATAAATAAGCATATGTTGTATACAAGGCAGTGAAACATTTCAGACTCTACTTACTGAAAATGCATTGCATAGCCTTTGTGCCACACCCAACACTCAAATCGTTGCTTGCTCAACAAGGGTTGGGTGAAAGATGTGTAAACTGGATGACAGGACTACAAGAGTATGATCTTGACATCAAGCCAGTTCACACTATCAAGGGTTTCGATCTCTGAAGACTTGCAGCAAAGTGATACATGTGTAAGAGGAAGAAGAAGAGCTCGTCATTTGGGAGAAAGAAATTGACATGTACAATGTAGAGCGAGCACCACCCACTTCACATGGAAACTCTTGGTATGAAGAAGAGTGCTAGTACCTTGATCACGGCATCATGCCTTCTCACTTTTCCATGCGGAAGAAGAGGGAACTTCACCTCAAATCCTTACCTTACCAATTGGTGCACGGAGTGTTTTACAAAAATCACAACAATGGAATTTTTCTTAGGTACCTGGAGGCACAAGATTCAGAGAGAGTGTTACATGATATGCATGACGAACCAGACAGAGGTCACTTTGCAGGTAACACAACTGTGCACAAAGTCATGATAATTGTTTCTAAAGGCCCGCATTGTTTAAATATGCATACTCTTATGCCCACAAGTGCTCGGTCTATCAATGATGCCCCAACAGAACTTGAAAGTCAGCAACCCTGTTGTAGCCTATTGTAGTGGAAGAACCATTCCAAAAGTGGGGCTTAGACATAATTGGAGAAATATTCCCATGTTCATCAAAGCAGAATCGTAGTTTTTATCAAACAAGTGAATGACCAGGAAGTCATCAGCTTCCTTCAACATAACATCATTTCAAGGTTTGGTGTTCCTATATCACTTTTTTTTTAAAATGCAAATTAATCATCTTCATTAAAACTTCATGATTTTGCATTGAAATATAGTATTTTGCTTAAACAGTTAGCTAACTACTACCTACAGGGAAATGGTCTTGCCGAACCTACCAACAAGAATCTCATTCACATCATAAAAAAAAAACCCTTTTATTCTGGGCAACAAAATTGGAATTCTGCTCTAGTGAATGCACTTTGGGTTTACCAAGTTACACCCAAGCCCTCTCTAAACACATCTCCATACTTCCTTGTTAATGGAAAAGAAGCCATCCTTTCACCCAATATCTACTTGCCTGCTCTGCAGTTATCCCAAGAATCCTGAGGCAAGCTGTGTTTATTGGTTTAGTGTAGGATGGACACATTACATAAGTTACAGGAAGAATGGTTGAAAGCAAAAGAAAAATTCACTCCACCAAAACCATATTTAGAGATGGTTCAATCAAAACACTATAGAGAATGTCATCTTTGTTGTGGGTGACTTAGTCTTGAAGTGGGATAAACCCCACAAAGACAAGGCAAACATATGAAGTTCCAGTCCCTATGGATTGGTATGTACATGGTTCACGAAAACATTGGCCAAAACACGTATCTCTTACAATCACTGGGTGAGAGGATTGACAACCTTCTTGTCAATGGTTAAGATTTAAAATGTTATTTTCAATGATTAGGGGTTGCGCCCTGCCATAGTTACATAGCATGCTTATTTTTGTTACACTATTTTTCTTTGTTTTTTTTTTCTTTACTTCACTTTTATTTGTTTTGATTGTCTTGTCATTTTCTTTTGTAAATAAATGTTGTCTTATACTATATTTTGGCTTTTGAATAAGTATGTGGTTGAATTTAAAGATTCTTGTGACACTGCAACACTTTTCCAGTCCTGTGTCCATCTTCTTTGTGCTTGGTTGTAATTTTTGGTTGATGAAGCTTGGACAAAAAATACGATCTGTCTGTAAGGGAATCCCTGGTCAAATCATGAACCTGTATCCAAACTTGGAAACCCCAAGCTTGTACTCAGTCTTCTGCTCTATGTATTCAAGCTTAATCTAACTAGTAGAAATGGAGAAAGGGAAAAATCTAAACTAGAAAACCTAAATCAAAGGTCTTACATGCTTCTCTGAAGGAACAATGTCTTCTTCTCTCAATAAGTCAGGATCCCTCTTCCGCCCCAAAAATAGATAAGTGCATATGCATAGTCCTCTTTCAAAAAATACAAAGGCAAAAGAAGAGAAAGGCTTCTTTCGCAAAGAGGTCAAGTAGGAAACTCCACTGGGGTACTGACCAGGCTCCTTGGTAGTGGAGCAATGCTTATGTTCTTGTGTGACTCCATTGAGGTACTGTCCAAGCTTGCTAGTAGCAAACACGAGAGATGAAAACTTATTATCTACAAATCTTAAGCTCGTGAACCAAACTACCCTTTCTGATTTTGAAACACTGTGATCTGGGTAAAGAAAATTCTATGTTTTGATGAGTTGGTACAAGGTGAACCATGTTTGTCCATGGGGTAACTGGGGAAGCCAAAGTAACATGCACAATAAATCAATACTCCCTGAAAGACCAAGGCCCTGTGATGTAAATGAACTAAAACAGAGAATATGTTATTCAGCCAATGTGTCACCAAGTGTTGTAGAGGCTGCAACACCCTCCAAAATTTTGGCCTACATCCAAATTTCAGAGGCTTCCTTGGTTTTTCCCCTTGATGGTTGCAAACACTCGAGCTCATCAGATGAGCTCTTGTTGAGTCTTTACACCCTTTTTCCTTGATTGACTATCGTTCATCTTTTGGCATGTTGATTTCTATGTCATGCTTGCAAGTTTGTTCTAGCAATTTTGAAGTTTTGTCTTTGTGTGTATGAGTTGTTTTCGCCCTGTGAGCACTGGTTGTACTCACACACAAAATTGTAAACATTTTCGAGCAAGTGTTGTCATGGTCGTTTGAAGATCTATCTCAAGTGTCACACTTGTCATTCTTAACCTTTGAGTTAGTCTCATTAAGCACATGTTTTTCTTATTGGTTTGAGGTATCTTGTCATCAAGTCATGCTAAGTGTGTGATCACAATGTCATGAATGCACAAGTTCACTTGCTTTCACACTTAGTCATTTTTCCTCAAAATATGTCAACCAGACAACCCTCCTTCAACCAAACCTTGATCTCAGTGACCTTGCACTACTGCCCAGAACTATGCAGAGTTTCAGGCTATCCTAGCATCCTACTCTGTGAAATTTCATAAATGACCCAGCTGACTGTCTCCCAGAACTGCACAGAAGTTCTCCAGGCCTGTTGGTAGTGGAGAAACACTAGAGATGAAAACTTATAATCTACAAATCTTAAGCTCATGAACCAAACTACCCTTTCCAATTTTCAAACATTGTGATCTAGCTGAAAATTTTGTTGTGTTTGGATGAGTTGGTACAAGGTGAACCATGTTTGTCCATGGGGTAAGTGGGGAAGCCAAAGTAACATGCACAATGAATCAATACTCCCTAAAAATCCAAGGCCCTCTGTTGTAAATGAACTGAAACAAAGAAGTTGGTATTCAACTAGTGTGTCACCAAGTGTTGTAGCGGTTGCAACACCCCCCAAAATTTTGGCCTGCATCCAAATTTCGAAGCCTTCCTTGGTTTTTCCCTTTGATGGTTACAAACACTCGGGCTCATCACATGAGCTCTCTCTATTCTTTACAACATTTTTCCTTGATTGACTATTGGTCATCTTTTGGCATGTTGATTGTTATGTCATGCTTGTGAGTTTTTTCTAGAGATTTTGAAGTTTTGTCTATGTGTACAATTTTTTTCGCCTTGTGAACACTGGTTGTACTCAAACAAAAAGTTGTAAACACTTCCACACAAGTTTTGTCACGGTCATTCAAAGATCTATCTCAAGTGTCGCACTTGTCGCTCTTAACCTTTAAGTCAGTCTCACTGAGCACATGCTTTTCTTGTTCATTTGAGGTGTCTTTCCATTGATTCATGCTAAGTGTTTGATCATAATGTCATGAATGCACAAGTTCACTTAATTTCACACTTAGTGATTTTTCCTGAAAATCTGTCAACCAGACAACCCTCCTTCAACTAGACCTTGATCTCAATGACCTTGCATAGCTGTCCAGAACTACGTAGAGATTGAGGTTGTCCTCCTGGCAACCTGCTCTGTGCAATTATGGAAATGAACCAGCTAACTGTCTCCCAGAACTACACAGAAGTTGTCCCAGAACCCGATCCAGTCTTCGCTTCCCGTAATATCACCCATCAAGCCTCCCTCTACTCAATCGGAAAAACTGACTTGAGCTATGACCTAGGGCTGAACTGATCTCTAAAACTACGTAGAACTTGTCTATCCTACCTACATAAAATGCACAGACATGTGGGAAAAGAATCTGTTGCCTGTCACTGCATTGTCTTGGGAAATTGTGCAGATCTAATAGGCAGGCCCCCTGCTAGCCTAGTCTACTCTCCCTTAGAAAATTGTGCATTTTTTACTGTCACCTACCCTACTGCCCCACTTTGCACTCAGCCCAGAAATTTTGCAGTTATGTACGGGAGCACCCACTTCCTGTCCTGAACTGTCTCCCACAATTGCGCAGTTTTGACTAGAAACTTCTGCAACCTTATCTTGTTCTCCTCTGGAAAACTATGCAGATTTTTCTATTAGTGCCTCCTTATGCTCACTCTATCTTCCCCAGAAAAACTGCACAGATCCCAACTGGATGGCCTACCAGTGCTCCCCTTGAAAATTGCACAGATTGGCCCAGTAGTTCCCCGACTCCCTGCCTGGTCTTCCTCTCGGAAACTGCGCAATTCTGCCTCCTAGCTGGGTTTTACCCTACAGCTGTCATTGTTGTCCCAGATTGCACAAAACTGCCTCTTAGTGACATCTATGCAGTATTCCCGATAGTGCTTCAGAGCCTCGCATCCTAGACTGAGATGCGCTCTGTGCAATTTTAGTGCCTTGTCCCTCTCCCAGTCACCTGCACCTAAATGGAAAATAATGAATCATGTTAAACTAGGCAATTTTTGGATTTGATGTCATCTCATCATGAGTGATTGTAGGAACAGGTACGTTTATGAAACATGGTGTGACGACAAACGGGGTGAAGACGAGGTTCATGCTAGAAGAATTTCTCACAGTTGAACGAACACATGAAGCACATTGAGCAACGAGCGAAAGGGACACATACACATGCGCCATCAAGAAAAGACCAAGACCATCAAAGACCTCATGCACTTTTCCATGCGGAGGTGAAGGCATGTTACACAGAGAGCACACCATCACTCAACAACATAGTAGCCTGACACGGACACCACAGTTAGCCAGTATATGTCAACAATCTCATGCCGAGTTGTTTCATGAGTTGTCTCAGCCACATCACTACTATGGGCCATACTTGATGTAATCAAATGCAATGTAATGTGAAAGTCCAAGAGATGCACATATGAAGTTTAAGATTCACGTTAGTTAAAAGTTCATAGGAACTCAAAAAGTCATGAGGGAAGTCAAAGATTCACAAGGATCAGTTATCCCCATTGGCTATATATACCCCCTCATTGTATGAGAAAAATACTTTTCACCTTGGCTCCTCCCACATAGCCTTGAGAGTTTGTAGTCTGTTATTTAAGGAGCGAGGAGTGGCTCCAATGTCCCACTACTAGGGCTAGTGATGTATGGTGTACAAATGTGTCTTGGAACTTTTACTTAATTTAGAAGCTTGTATCAAGCCAACACGTTTTCACGCATGTTTTGTATCCATTTGTAAGACTATTCGTTATACCTTTGTAATGTACGTTGGCTGAAAATGTACTAAGATAGTTGAATTAATTCGATTATTTTAGTACTTACATTGTTCAAGATGTGTTGTATCGTTATCATTGTTGTCTCATCCATGTGGACTACTCTGTTGGACATTAGATAAAACATCATTTTGTTTTCTTGGTTTTAACGACTGTCACCCCCGTGTGGACTACTCCGTTGGATGGTGTACGTGTTTTCCCTTGAACTTTCATTTTCACAACTATCGCATCCGTTGTGGACTATTCCACTGGATGTTGAATAGAAGCTTGTTGTTGTTCGTGTGTATTTCTTCCTAGGTTGGAACTATTCCCTCTCATCAAGAGGCTCACTTCAATCCCCCCTTTGATAGTAAGAGAACCTAGACACAAAGTTACATTCCACACTCACTAGGCATACTCACCTCACTTTCTTGAAGTTACAAACATAACACTCTCATGTTCTGAATAGTAAGAGCAAAGGAAAATCTCTAAGATAATGGCAACCGAGACATCATACTAAATGGGACTCCTACACCAAATGTTGTGAGGTCTAGTTAGGACTTCATATCGGGGAGATCCCCTGAATGTTGGTGGGTCCATCACTGTCAAAAGATCCTTATTCCTAACGAGGTGGAAACAACACCCGTTTAATTTCTGTCAGGAGTCCCCACTGAAAGGGGTTTGGGGGCAGCACCCCCAACACTAAAAATAGATGAAATTTTTCCTTGTAAAATAATCTAATTTCATATTCAATCCGAGCCATTCATTAGATGGATGATCTAACGGTAGAAGTTATGTTATTTTTGGGTTTTTTTCCCTAGAAGGAAACCCTTGGTTTATATGAGGGAATTGTATAGTGGTTTTGTATGATTATTCTAAGTGAGAAAGAGAGAGGAGACTATGTGAGAGTGAGGAGGAAATTACAACAGATATGTTGTAGGTTGTATCTCTTCCTTTTGTTGGATAGTATAAAAGGAAGGACTAGCTATTTCTCCGTGGATGTAACCCAAATTGGGTGAACCATGCATATTTGGGTCTCTCGTGTTTTATTTATTTCTGTATTTGTGTTTCCACAATATGTTATGTATTTCATTACTCTGTTAATTAATTTCTAACAAACCTTACTGTTTTGACCACCATGACATGTGAGGATGCCATGTTAGCCCCCATTATTCATGGAAATGGGCTATAAATTTGATAATGATGAATAAGACTTTGTAATAGCTTATATTGTGACTCTAGTTAAGAGTTAGAGTCAAATTTAACCACTAGTAGGCCATCGAGTTGTATTATGACTAGGCCACTAGGAGGAACAGGGGTTCCATTCCATTCAAGTGTAATGTGTTCCATAGATGAGAAGAGTAGTTGAGAGTGGATAGAGGAAGAGAGAAAATTAATAGGGTTTGTGTATTATAGTAGCACATGATGCATAGGTCTCACTTCTTTGTACTTACATCCATTTCCATTCAGAGAAAGAGAGAGCAAAGCAGCCTCACCTTCCAACTAGGTTTTCTGATATAAGGATTTCCCATGTCATATATTGTGTTATTATAGTTGTCAGTGATTGTATTTGTGCCTATTCTACATTTTATATATTTCATATATTACGTGAATAAGAATAACACAATAATTAACAAATCCATATATATAAGGAGAAATTAACAATCATAGTGTAGATTTTTATCTTTTCAGTGTATCTTGATAGATCTATTGTGAAAAACTATCCAATGGAATATCCATAGTAGTTTATGGATCATGTTGCTATCATAGAATGTTTCTTTGGGTATATTATGGGGATTTGTAGTGGATTTAGATTGTTTAAGTTAAAATTCATAAAACCCCAAATAAGGTTGTTGAATTTATTAATAACCCTCAAGATCCCATAGAAAAGAGGTTTGTGTAGCTGGAAGCATGAGTCACTGACATAAATTGTAATGTGAGCCTCCTCATGGTGGCCAAAACTAATAGTCTTGGGATATTCGGTGAAAATGGAGGTTCTAGCATGGAGGTAAAATCATAGGGGAGATCGAGGGATCCAGAAGAACCGGAGACAGAGTCTAAGAAATAACCCAAAAAGTATTAACCCACTTTGAGTTTCATGAACCATTCTCAATCCCTACTCAAGTATATGGAAGGGAAGGTTGACATCAATCCATATAAATGTGATATTGATGCTTTGAAGTTAAACCATTGGTTGTAGCAATTAGAATTTTATTTTATCGTTCATATTATAGAGGAAGAATAGAAAATTATGTTTTCTCATATGAAGTTAGAGGGACATTCCCTGGCCTAGTGGTAAGGCCACACTAAGGGCCTAAGGTTGGAGGGACATCTTAAAATGACAAAGTGGTATGATTTTAAAACTCTCATAAATCAAATTTTCCCCTATCAGGTATGCAGAGGACTAGTGGATCTAGTGGCATTACTTTATGTGGAGACAGAGGCAAAGTGTATAGGAGTACACCACAAAACTTAGCAAGATGGCCATAATAATGGGTATATAGAAAAAGAACCCATATGTACTCCTCAAATATTTGAGGCTCTACAAAACCATATGCAAATTAAATTGATGTTGGTGGATGAGGCTTATGATACATGCATAGTACCTAGAGAACATACACCAGAAGAAAGGGAAATCAAGTGGATCAAATTAGAAGTGGAATGGGGGAAAAGAAAAGAATCCAACAACCACAAAACGCTAGTGAAAATATCCCAGCAACCACTACAACCACTGTAACAATGATGGTCATACAAAAAAGTGTTGGAAGTTGCATCCAAATCTCAACTTGAAGAACTAAAAGAAAGAAGGTAAGAATAAATATCTCATGTATAGAGTTGAGTATTCAAGTAAAAAGTAGCTTGGATGTGAATGAGAAGATTGTTAATACATTAGTGAAGAATGGGGTGAACTTGAGTAGCCTTCAACAACGAGAAGAGAATGAAATGGACAAACTCTTCCATATAAAGATAGAGGTCAAGAATATGGAAATCAATGCTCTATTTGACTCAGCATCATGGGTGAATTTGGTGGAAGTATATATCGTCAAGAAACTAGGACTGAAGACTCGTCACCATTCTAGCCCATATGCGTTGGGGTAGGTTAACAACAAGGAAGAGATAAAGGTAACCAAACAGTGTAGATTCAAATTTGCTATTATTGTTGACTTTGTTAATGAGGTAGAATTGAATGGATTTCCAATTAATGTATGTGGAATTATGTTTATGATTTCCTATATGTACATGTGGGATGTGATATTCATGTAATGATATAACCAATATTGCCTTATCAAGGATGGAAAACCATTCATCATCAATCACGCAAGGGAAAGTTGAAAATCTCATTTGTAAGTTCCAACCAAGCTAAAAATTTGATCACTTCTAGAAAAAATATGTTTTGTTGTTGTTAAGAGAAAATTAGTCTATAGAAGAGTCCATGAGAGCTAAGTCATCCTTAAATGGGCATACCAAGGAACAAAAAATCACAACTCGAAGAGTTATTGCAAGCATACAAGGGTGTGTTCTAGTATCATAAAGGGTTGTTGCCTAAGAGGGATGTGGAGCATGAGATTCAATTGTGTATGAACTCTCTATTTCCAAACATTGTGATGTACTTGTATTCTATTAAATAAATAAAGTGAGGTAAAGAAGCAGGTACAATAACTACTAGAACAGGGTGTCATTTGACCAAGTACCTTGCCATGGGGATCACCCATCATTATTGTGCCAAAGAAGGATGGGACTTGGCAGATATGTATTGATTACAAGGAGTTAAAAAAAATTACACTTAAGAATAGGTATCCCTTACCCAAGATATATGATATTAAAGATCATTTGCAACAAGCCAAATACTTTACCAAGATGGACTTAAATTCAAGGTATCACAAGGTTCAAGTTAGAGAATATGATACCTTGAAGACTGCATTCAAAACCAGGAAATTTTTTTATGAGTGGTTAGATATGTATTTTTTCCTATTTAACGCATCTGTTATGTTTATGATATTAATGGATGATACATTTTTCTCTTTTATAGATTCATTTTTTATTATTTATTTGGACGATATACAAGTATATAGTGTTACCTCGGAGGACCACATCTCACATTATGATCCAAATTTAAACAGAATGCAACAAATTACTGATATAACCATCTGGATTTAAAATGGAACGCAACAAATTACAAATATAACCATACATATAGAGATGTAGCAGAAATAATACTTCATTTCATTACTGTAAATAACTAAATATGCTTACAAACAAAAATAGAAATAAACTAGCTAGGGTGATGGTAGCTTATCTTTGAGAAGAGATGTGGCGACTACATGCCTCTAAACTATGTTACAATGAGGCTCGAAGGCCTATTTATTGTTGAGAAACAATGGAAAACCCTAAACATCCAAAAATTTAACCCTAGGAGATGAAACGCCAAACTGTGGGCCTAGTTATGGGTAAATTTGTACATCAACTTCCTGGCCTCGTAACTTTGGCATACAATCTTTGTTTGACGCACACAACAGCTCGTTAGGAAGATCTATCCGAGAACTACAACATTGGGAAGAGAAAAATCGGTCTATGGACCCATTTTGCTCCCATATTTCCAAAAAAAATGTCGTTTAGTGCCTCAAAACAGCTCTGGAAGTTCAAGACCCGAAAAAACTGCTAAAAGTAGTAAATTGTGCTACAATTAAGGAAACTGAAAAACTAAAAGAGACAGTTGTGGGGGTCCAAGTGGGATAGGTGGGTGGCCACAAAAATCCACCTGGATCATTCCTCCCCCCTTAGGAAGAAATTATCCCCATTGCATTGAGTTCCTCCATGAGATTAGAAAAATTCTGTTGAATTTGGTCCCTAGTGAGTTGTTCTGCAACCTCTATTGTGTCCAGTAATGGTGGGAAGCATGATCGACGATAGTCCACATTGAACACTCGATGCAAGCAAAGGAATGGGGGAATGATTTTCTCCAAAGCATTGCTTTCCACGGCCTTGGTAATGGTGTAAGGACCATCTTGGAGTGGTCAGAGCTTCTGATGGGCTCTTGTAAGGCGTTCTTTTTGCAGATGCAACCAGACTTTGTTGCCCACCTAAAACTTGTGTGGTACCCCTGTGAGTGAGGAGAAGTTGTTCCCGTGTTCTTTCATGACTGTACTGGTGTTGCTACTACATGGAGGAACCCTTCATAGGGGTCATGGACGTGGCGACGATCTTCCCCTTACTTTGGGAGTGAAGCAGATAGAAAATGAATTTCCTAGTCTGGGAAATGATCTTGCTGCATTTCTTAGCAGAGATCAAAGAAGTGGCAGTAGGTGGGGCTACCTCCAGTATCCTGTATAATGAATTACAAAAAAAAAAAAAAAAATAGAGCGAGATCTTGACTCATACACAGCATGTCGCCTCGACAAGTATGGTTGGCCCAATAATATCACAAACATCCAGACGTGCAACATCACACAATACATCATCTGTGAAGGGCTTGATGCTATAGGGAAGGCGGCACTGCTAGCAGACTCGGAGATCTCATCCTTGGTGAAGCCACCCAATACTGTATGGCTACAGGTGTGGTGTAGTCAGTAGGCCCAACCGCTTCATGAACTCTGTTGAAATGAGGTTCTTTTGGCCACCACTATCGATAATGAATTGTAGCGGTGAACCCTTCACCCACATTTATGAGTGGAAAAGATGCTCCCCCTCCTCTGGATCTTTAGGCTCATTATTCTGGATTTTGGCGATGGCAACAGTGGCACTGCACTTTGCATCAATGATCTGCTTCCCTTTGCCATTCCCCTTGTCAGGTTTTGACTCAATGTCGGAACATGCATCTGATTCGGAAGCCTTCAACTCGGCCACCAGCGACTGCTTGGTACGACACTCACATGTGTTGTGAGTGGGGCTCTTATGTAACTCACACCACTTTCCTGTGTCCTTCTTTGACTTCCTGGTGTTATTCATTTTTTGCGGCTTCAATGGGCTTTCTTGGGTCACCCCACCTTGGCTTTGTCCTTTGGTCTTCGAATTCCTAGATTCAAAGTCTCGATTCTTCTGTTTAAACTTCTGCTCGATTTTGACAGCGTATTAGTACGTCGTGCCAAGCGAGGAGATGTTCAGGAACTCCATCTCATCCTGGATGTATCTGTGTAGGTAGCCATGATATTTGAGTACCAAATGGAGCTCAAAATCCTTGATAACTGTGTGAAAAGGGTATGAAATATGTTTGTGAACACCGGCACATCTTGGTCCCTTCCCTAGCGCAGCGTGGTCCACTTTATGTTTTTGTCCTCATAGCTTTTGACAGCATAATATTGCTCCTTGATGGCATCCTGGAATGAATTCCAAGTGGGTGTGGCTGAAAATAGTGAGCCCATACTTTCATCCTTCTACTCATAGTAGGTTTCCCACCAGTCCTTGACATGGGGGGCTGCTTTGAGAAGAGCAAAAATAATCTTTTCCTGACTGGAAAAATCATGAACAAAAAAATACCGTTCTAGAAAATTCAACCATTTATCTATGAAACCTATGTCTCTTTGACCCTCAAAGATGGGGATTTCAAAATTAACTTGTACCTTAAAGGGTGTGGCGTTTCCAAAGTAGCTATTGGAAGTCAATGTGTCGCCTCTGGGTAGCCGCTGAAGGATCTGGGCAAAGTTGTCCATCATCACATTCCTTTGTTGCTCAAGGGCTTCTTCGAGCAAGATTTTGATAGGATCTACTACCCCCTCCTTTCTTTTCACTCGCCATGGGAGGCCGTCGGGATTTGCGAGGCTTGTCTTGCAAAGGTTCGACCAATTCAAGCCTAACTCCGTATATCCTGACCTCATTGGGGACATGCGAAGAAAGACAGAGAAAGAGCATATTTCTTTGATACCATTGATCTAGATTTAAACAAGAACACAACAAATTACAGATATAACCATACATATAGAGATCCAACAGAAATAATACTTCATTTCATTACTCTAAAATACTGAAATATGCTTACAAATAGAAATGGAAATAAACTAGCTAGGGCGATGGTAGCTTATCTCTGAGAAGATATGTGGTGGCTACATACCTCTGAACTATGTTACAATGAGGCTTGAAGGCCTATTTATTGTTGATAAACAATGTAAAACCCTAAACATCAAAAAAACTAACCCTAGGATATGAAACGCCAAACTGTGGGCCCCATTACGGGTAAATTGGTACATCAACTTCCTGGGGTCGTAACTTTGGCATACGATCTTTGTTTGACACGCACAATAGCTCGTTAGGAAGATATATCTGAGGACTACAACTTTTGGAAGAGAAAAATCAGCCTATGGACCCATGTTGCTCCCAAATTTCCCAAAAAACGTCGCTTAGGCCGCAAAACAGCTCTGGAAGTTCAGGACCCAAAAAACTACTAAAAATAGTAAATTGTGCTACAATTAAGGAAACTGAAAAACTGAAAGAGACAGTTGTGGGGGTCCAAGTGGGATAGGTGGGTGGCCACCAACATCCACCTGGATCATTCCTCCCCCCTTAGGAAGCAATGGTCCCCATTGCATTGAGTTCCTCCATGAGATGAGAAAACTTCTGTTGAATTTGGTCCCTAGTGAGTTGTTCTGCAACCTCTATTGTGTCCAGTAATGGTGGGAAGCATGATCGACGAAAGTCCACATTGAACACTCGATGCAAGCAAAGGAATGGGGGAATGATTTTCTCCAAAGCATTGCTTTCCACGGACTTGGTAATGGTGTAAGGACCATCTAGGAGTGGTTAGAGCTTCTGATGGGCTCTTGTAAGGCGTTCTTTCTGCAGGTGCAACCAGACTTTGTTGCCCACCTGAAACTTGTGTGGTACCCCTATGGGTGAGGAGAAGTTGTTCATGTGTTCTTTCATGACCGTACTACTGCTTCTAATGCATGGAGGAACCATTCGCAGGGGTCATGGATGTGGTGACGATCTTCCCCTTACTTTGGGAGTGAACCAGACAGAAAATGAATTTCCTAGTTTGGGGAAATGATCTTGCTACATTTCTTAGTAGAGATCAAAGAAGTGGCAGTAGGTGGGGCTACCTCCGGTATCTTGTATAATGAATTACACAAAGAAAAAATAACAGAGTGAGGTATTGACTCATACATAGCATGTTTCCTCCACAAGTATGGCTAGCCCAATAATACATCACAAACATCCAGAGGTACAACATCACACAATACCTCATATATGAAGGGCTTGATGATATAGGGAAGGTGGCACTGCTGGAAAACTCAAAGACCTCATCCTTGGTGAAGCCACCCAATATTGTACGGCTACAGGTGTGGTGTAGTCAGTAGGCTCAACCACCTCTATTGAAATGAGGTTCTTTTGGCTACCACTATCGAAAATGAATTGTAACCGTGAACCCTTCACTCACATTTGTGAGTGGAAAATACACTCCCCCTTCTCTGGATATTCGGGCTCATTCTTCTGGATCTTAGCTGTGGCAACAGTGGCGCTGGGCTCCACATCAATGATTTGCTTCCCTTTTGCCATTCCCCTGGTCGGGTTCTAACTCAAGGTCAGAACATGCATCTGATTCAGAAGCCTTCAACTTGGCCACCAGCGACAGCTTGGTACGACACACATTTGTGTTGTGAGTGGGGCTCTTATGGAACTCACACCACTTTCCTGTGTCCTTCTTTGACTTCTTGGTGTTGTTATTTTCTTGCAGCTTCGACGGGTTGTCTTGGGTCACCCCACCTTGGCTTTTTCCTTTGGTCTTTGCATTCATAGATTCAAAGTCTCTCTTCTTCTATTTAAACTTCTGCTCGATTTTAACAGTGTATCGATACGCCATGCCAAGTGAGGAGATTTTCAGGAACTGCGTCTCGTCCCTGATGTATCTGTGTAGGTATCCGTTGTGTTTGAGTACCAAATGTAGCTCAAAATCCTTGATAACCAACTATGTGCGAAGGGTATGAAAAATGTTTGTGAACTCCGACACATCTTGGTCCCTTCCCTACCACAGCATGGTCCACTTTATGTATTTGTCCTCATAGCTTTTGACAAGGTAATACTACTCCTTGATGGCATCCCGTAATGAATTCCAAGTGGGTACAACTGAAAATAGTGATCCCATACTTTCATCCTTCTGCTCACAGTAGGTTTCCCACCAATCCTTGACGTGGGGGGTTGCTTTGAGAAGAGAGAAAATAATATTTTCTCGACTGGAAAAATCATGAACAGAAAAATACTCTTCTAGAAGATTCAACCATTTATCTACGACATTTGTGTCTATTTGACCCTCGAAGATGGGGATTTCAAAATTAACTTGTATCTTAAAGGGTGTGGCATTTCCAGAGTAGTTGTTAGAAGTCGATGTGTCGCCTCTGGGTAGCCGCTGAAGGATTTGGGCAAAGTTGTCCATCATCACGTTCCATTGTTGCTCGAGGGCTTCTTCGAGCAATATTTTGATAGGATCTCCTAGCCCCTCATCTTTCTTTTCATCTGCCATGGGAGGCCATCGGGATTTGCGAGGCTCGTCTTGCAAAGGTTCGACTAGTTCAAGCCCTAACTCCTTATATCCCGACCTCGTTGGGGACATGCAAAGAAAGACAGAGAAGAACACTTTGATACCACTGATCCATATTTAAACAAGAATGCAACAAATTACAGATATAACCATACATATAGAGATTCAACAGAAATAATACTTCATTTCATTACTCTAAAATAATGAAATATGCTTACAAATAGAAATGAAAATAAAGTAGCTAGGGTGATGGTAAGTAATCTCTGAGAAGAGATGTGGTGGCTACATGCCTCTGAACTATGTTACAATAAGGCTTGAAGGCCTATTTATTGTTAAGAAACAATGGAAAACCCTAAACATCCAAAATCCTAGCCATAGGATATGAAACGCCAAAGTGTGGGCCCCATTTGTTGGAAATAATATTGAGAGGGGGGTGAATCAGTATTAGCAATTCAATAATTGTTCATTTCCATAATCAGATTCATATATGCTACTTCAGTTAATGAAACTCACGTGTATATGCAACTGTGCTTAAGGAAACTAGCGTATATCTTGCAAACTTATGATTCAGTTAATTCATCATATGTTGATCTTTAATCAGTGCATCAAAACCATATAAGCAGTAACCAGGTGCAATAAAAACAAAATAGAAAATCAGACACATTAACACAAGATATAAGGTGGAAACCCAATGTGGGTGAAAACCACCTATTGCAATCGTCTCTATCTTCTTTTAATAAGAAACTTATTTTTACAATTTTTGTATTGGTGCAGTCTTATATGAGTACACAGGCCTCTACCTGTAGAAGGCTACAACCTTCTCTCATTCTCCAGCTTCTCCTGGAAGGGAGCTACAATGACCTAGCTCTTGTACTAGCTAATATGTTTACTAGTGCATAGGTGCAGGCCTACAAAAGGCTACAACCTTCTCTTTTCTTCCAGGGACCACGTTTCATAAATCTTCAGACTGGATCCATTAAAGACATCATTCAATCATCAAATATATCTACATCAACCAATCTCCTTTGCACCAACCACAACTGAATCAATCAAACACTTGAAAACCCTTCAATTCTGTAACCAGAATACAGTAACCAAATGTTGGAAATAATACTAAGAGGGGGGGTGAATCAGTATTATCAAGTCAATTATTTTTATTTCATGCCTAGATCATATACACTACTTCAGTTAGAGAAAACCGCATATATACACAACTACAGATAAGGAAACCAGCGTATACCATGCAGACTTATAATTTAATTTATTCTATAGATGTTGATCATTAATTTGTGCATCAGAATCATATAAACAATAACCAGGAACAATAAGACAGAGCAGAAGACAATCGCACACAAGAACACAAGATATAAGGTGGAAACCCAATGTGGGTCAAAACCACCTACTGCAATTCACCTCTATCTTCTTTTAATTAGAAACTTCTTTTTACAATGTTTCTGTACTGGTGCAGACTTATACCAGTACGCGGGCTTCAACCTGCAGAAGGCTACAACCTTCTCTTTCTTCCAGGGACCACGTTTCATAAATTTTCATACTGGATCCATGAATAAAACCAATCAAACATCAAGAATATTTGCATCAAACAATCTCCTTTTCACCAATCTAAACTGAATTAAATAGACACTTCTCTGACAGTTGTACCCAGTACACAGTAACAGTAACCATACACAAATTCTGAACCCAGATCATTGCAATAATCAATAGAAGCAACTAGAACATAATTTAAGAGACGTACGCTACTTCAATACCAGACACCTGCATGCATACGCTTATGTGTTAAGGCCAACCTGTGTATACGCACTTTTGACTTCCAGAAGCAGCGTGTATACGCGCCTTTGCTTCACTGAACCTGCGTACATATCTATAAAGATAATTCACTCCTTCAAGTATTCAAACATTAGTTAACTCATATTATCAGATTTATAGATCAAGCGTACGCCACATACAACAGATCAAAACCATACAAAGATACTATTACTCAAGCCTTAATATTTTTACCCATCAATAGAACTTATCCTTTTCTTTGTGCTTAGGTTCCTCCTTCGTTCAGATCCAGCTCTGCACCTTAACCTCAATCACCAGTATTCCAGATCTAGCACTTTATCAGATATTCAATAATTCAGATTGTGACCTTGCCTAATGATCTCCTTCCTCTTTTATAGTCTTAGGCCTTACTCAATACCATGGTCCAAAACCATTGAGAACCAATACTGGGGACCCAATACCTGGATTCAACACTTTAGACGAGATACCATGGTCCAAAACCATAGGTCCAAATATCAAGGACTTAATACCATGGACCAAAACCCAATGTATGCGCCTTCCCTTGCATGAGAGTGCGTGTATACGCATACATGCCTTTTGATCGATGATCCCACGTGTATACATGACTTTGCTAAGAGGAACCTATGTATACCTTATTTTCTTCATTATTTGTAGTCTTATCATCAACTCTTTGTTACTGACCTACTGCACTATGATCTATCATCTGTGTGAGTTTCCATCAAGGAAAATACTTGTATCATAATGCCAACAATCTCCCCCTTTGGACTTGATGGCAAAGCTATCTTGTCATACTGAGAACTGTCATCTGATTCCCATGTATTCTGTCACATATGATATCTCTTCTGTAGATTTATATGTAAGTGAGTTGTTCTTCTACGAGTGGGTTTCCATCAAGTACAACACATGCATCATAATGCCAATAATCTCGCCCTTTGGACTTGATGGCAACAACACCAAATCACTATCCCCCTTTGACATCAAGGGCAAAGGGTGGACCAAGATATTCTCTTTCCTTGATAATCATTCCGCTATCCATACTCCCCCTGAGTACCTGATGAAATCTCTAAATGAGCTCCCCCTTTGTATATGCCAAGGTGTACCAATCTGTCCATGCTCCCTATGCTGAAGTCTCTGCTCTGCTGAAGAGTGTTGTTCATGCCCCCCCCTGACTGTAAGCAAGGTCTGCAAAAAGATGTTCTATAAGAACAACATGACTCTATCATAAATGACCTTCCTATCACCAAAGACTCATACATACATCCATCTCCCATCCTAGTGCGGATATACCAATATTGACTCATCCACCCAACCAAGTGAGGATACACCAGAAGTTTACATATGACAAATAGTACATTACATCATTCATCCCAGGCATAGTGGGGAAACCAAAATAGGTTGTTACATGACCTTGACAAGAAAAGATATACATGACATAGAGACGAAAAATTTAGAGCAAGACTATGAAAGTCACCAATAACAAATATCAGCAGCATCATTATTCAGATCAGCAACCATGTTCTCCTTCTGCACCTAATCCACCTGAAACCAAAAACAGCTTGTGTACACGAACCAAGAGTTTCTAATGTAATGCCAACAATGCATTATTAGAAGTATATCTGCTCCCCCTGAACCTGTGCCAGACGGTCTCTGACAGACCCATATCAGACTCTCTTCAACCAGAGTCTGTCCCCACTGATTTCCTTCAAATCAACATATACGCGACTGTATCTGCATAAACCTGCGTATGTACGTGGATCCTCCTCATGCAACTCACGTACAACTACTTTTCTCTGAAATAGACAGGTTTCAACAATAAGATGATGCATCAACTACTCCCAGCTTCTGTCTGAGGTATTCAAAAGTTTGCCTGGGTAGTGGTTTGGTGAGAATATCAACAACTTGTTCCTTAGAGGGAACATACTCCAATTTGTCCTTTTGTTCCAGCACTTGTTCCCGGAGAAAATGATACTTGATCGGTATGTGCTTAGTCTTTGAATGCATGACAGGATTCTTTGAGATACTAATAGCACTTGTATTATCACAAAAATGGAGATAGGTGGAGTACAAGTGATTTGAAGATCTTGCAATGTTTGCATCATCCAAAGGAGTTGTGTGCAGCAAGATGCAATAGCTACATATTCTGCTTCAGCTATAGATAGAGCAATAGAACTTTGTTTCTTGGTGAACCAAGATACTAATCTAGAACCCATGAAGAATGCACCACCACTAGTGCTTTTTCTATCATCCACGCTTCCTGCCCAATCCGCATCTGTATATGCATGAACTGTGAGATCTGTATCTCTAGGATACCATAAGCCATAGTTTTGAGTTCCTTGAAGATACTTGAAAATTCTCTTAACTGCCTGAAGATGAGTTTCCTTTGGATTTTCCTGAAACCTTCCAACTATTCCCATTGCATGCATAATGTCTGGTCGGGTACCTATTAGATAGAGTAGACTACCAATCATGGATCTATAGGTTGGTTGATGTACTACTGCTAATTCATCATTTGCGCTGAGGCTACATCCTGTCACCATAGGGGTACATACTAGTTTCGAATCCTCCATCCCATATTTCTTCAAGATCTGCTTGAGATACTTGGTTTGTGATAGAAAGATGCCATCTTTATTTTGTTGGACTTGTAAACCAAGAAAATATGTGAGCTCACCAAGCATAGACATTTCAAACTCTTTCTGCATTACTAAGGAAAAAATTTGACTCATGTATTCTTCATTGCTACCAAAGATGATATCATCAACATACACAACAAGTATTAGCAACTTATCATTGTCAATGTTTATATAAAGATTGCTATTAGTTAATCCTTTTATAAAACCTTGTTGACGGAGGTATTTATCCAAGCGATAATACCAAGCCCTTAGAGCTTGTTTAAGGCCATAGGGAGCCTTTTTGAGTCTGCATACAAGCTTTGCATCATTTCCAAGGATAAACCCATCTGGTTGCTCAATATACACTTCTTCATCCAAGTCTCCATTTAGAAAAGCATATTTCACGTCCATTTGAAATAATTTGAATTGCTAAAAACTAGATAGAGCAAGGAACATTCTGATGGCCTCAAGTCTAGCAACAGGAGCAAAAGTTTCTTCAAAGTCGATTCCTTCTTGTTGGCATACCCTTTACAAACAAGTCTGACTTTGTTTCAAATAACTTCCCCATTTTCATTCAACTTGTTTTTGAATATCCATTTTTTCCCTATGTCATTCTTATCTTTAGGTCTAGGAACCAACTCCCAAGTGTTATTCTTTTCAATCTGCTCAAGTTCTTCATCCATTTCCTTGACCCAGCATTCATCTTTGCATGCCTCTCTTACATTTTGTGGTTCAGTGGAGGAGAGCAATGCCAAATAGCTTGAAGATTCTGCAATTGTTCTTCTTGTTTGTATATCTGCCTATTTTTGCCCCAAAATTTGAGATTTGGATGATTCTTCTGAACGTATCTGGATGGAGTCTTTTCTTCTATTCTTATTTGTTCTTCTGGTGCATCATGGGTTTCTTCTTCATCATGAATCTGATTTGACATTGAGGGATAGTCCTCATCATCTTCGAAAACATCAGATCTTTCCTGCCTAGAGGTATTTGCTTCTTCATCAATCATTACATCAATAATTTCAATAATTTTTCCAATTATTTTATTGTAACACTTATATGCTTTGCTATGGGGAGAGTAACCAAGGAGAATGCCTTCATCTGCTCTAGGTTCAAACTTGCCAAGATTTTCATCAGTCCTTTTAATGTAGCATTTGCTTCCAAAAATTTTGAAGTATTTTAACGTGGGAGTCTTACCATACCAAAGTTCATGAGGAGTCTGAGTGTCGTTTACCCGGACATTTGTCTTGTTAAGAATAGTTACTGTAGAAAATGCGGATTCACCCCTGAAGGTTGCAGGAGTTCTAGATTCATCGAGCATTGCACGAGCCATTTGTTGAACCATTCCATTCATCCTTTCCACTACTCCATTTTGTTGAGGTGTCCTTGCAGCAGAAAATTCCCTTCTTATGCCATGTTCTTCACAAAAATTGAAAAATTCATCTGAGGTAAATTCTCCTCCTCACTCAGATCTTAGGCATTTGATTCTGTGATCTGATTCGTTTTCAACCAAGGCTTTGAATTATTTGAACTTTTCGAAAGCTTCATCTTTATGCTTCATGAGTCCTATCCAACACATTCTTGAAAAGTCGTCAATGAACAATATGAAGTACTCTTCACCTTGAGGTGACCTTTTCCTAGTTGGACCACATATATCAGTATGGACAAGTTCAATTGGCCTGCTAGCTGATCCTTCCTTCTCAGGGAAATTAGTTTTGGTTTGCTTACCAAACTGACATGATTTGTATATTGTATTGTCTGGAATTCTGATGTCAGGAAGATCACGACCCGCCTGATATTTGCATGATTTCCTTATCTGAGAGAAACTAAGATGCCCCAACCTTCTGTGCCATAGCAAGTGTTCATCATTCTTGCTTAGATAGCATTGATGTTGTCCTTCTTTGAATATGTATAAATTATTTGGAGTCCTTATGCCTTTGATCACTCTTTTTCCTGTATCAAGATCACAAACACTACATCCATTTGATTGAAATATTACCTCAGTTCCTTGATTGCACATCTAACTGACACTCAATAGATTATTCTTTAAGCCATCAACATACATAACATTTCCATCTTTGACCTTTTCTTTCAACTCAACAGAACCTTTACCTTTTATGAACGCAGGGGTGTCATTTCCAAATGAGACCTTCTTTTCCTTTTCTAAGGCACTATATGATTGAAGTTTTTCTTTATCACCTGTCATATGTTTCAAACATCCACTGTTGATGCACCATTGATTTTCCTGTCCTTCTACATATAAGGCTATCCCACAACTTTCTGGTCGTGATTCTTTCTTTCTCCATGTTTTGGTGTTCAATGAAGCTTACTCGTTCTGAGTTGTTTGCCGGAACCCACTCCTGCATTCAGACTCTACGTGATTGAAGTTGTTGCAAATAGAACATTCTATTTCATTTTCAAGAGCAGAGAAGTTACGGTAGGTTCTTTTCATGATTCTTGTCATACTCCTTTGTTTTTGAGCTCCTCTAGTCATGATTGTCTTATAGGCAACACATTGAGCTACTTTGTGACCAAAGTTATGACAAGAGAAACATTGGCCATTGAAGAAACTCCTGTGATTATCAAATCTACCAACCAAATGATTGTGTTTTCTATTGACATCCATTCTTGAGGCAAATTGAGAAGGTTTTACCTATGGCTGGTTGTAGCTTTTATTCATCCTTAAAGTAGATTGCCCCCGATTTACCTGGTAGTCTTTGTTCATTCTTGAGGTAAATTATCCTTGATTTACCTGGTGATCTCCATCGGGCCTTTGCTCACTTCTCCTTGCTGCATCAAGATAACTTTTGGAGGTGGATGGCTTCTGTGCTTGAGATGCTTCTTCATTATATCCCAAACCTGTCTTGATTAGCGGAGAACAATGTACTTTGATAACCTAATCCAAAGTTTCAAATCATTTAAAACATCTAAGATTAAGAGCTTTTGTTTTCTCAATCTCTTTTCTAAGTCCCACAATTTCACATTCTAACTTTTCATGATGTTTTTCCCTTTCAACCAGTTGGAAATGCAGAGTATCAATAATCATATTCTTTTCCTCCAAACAAACTTTAAGTTTAGAAATTTCTTCATAAATACCTTCTTCATTTATAGCATCCAAGAAATCATCATCTTCAAAAGCCATCAAAAGTCTATTATCATTACCTTGCTCATCTTCATCACTATTTGATAATCCATCATTGTCTTCATGCGTGTAATAGCTCTTCTTATTTACATTCTATTTTCTATTCCATCTAATAGGTTCCTTACCTTTGTCTATTTTATCTTTATAAGGAAATTTTGCAGCATAATGACCGACTTTTCCAGTTCCCTGTTGAAGGTTCTTGACAAAATTTGATTCTTCCACTTCTTCTGACAAATGTCCTGACTCATAGTAATCTCCTTTGCCTGAAGCCTTGAATGAAGCTTCTCTCCTGTATGATGGTTCTCCTTTCCTCATTTCGTAAGCAGTTAGAATTCCGTGCAGCTGTGACATGGTAAGGCTCTGTAGATTCTGTTTTTCTTCAATTGCGGAAACTTTTGATTCAAACTTAGAAGACAAAGATCTTAGAACCTTTTCAACCAAAACAAGCTCTTTTATTTCTTCACCCAAGTTTTTCATAAAATTAACAATCTCATCTATACGTAGGAAATAGTTAGCCACACTTTCATCATTGTGCATTATGAGATCCTCATTATGAATTCTGAGAGTTTGAAGATTTGCTCGTTTTACCTGTTCATCTCCTTCATAGCTCAGAACAATCTTGTACCATATTTCTTTTGCAGTTTTGAGCTGCATAACCATGACAAATTCTGTTTGAGATATACTCCCTAATAGAGTATTGATAGCCTTTGCATTTGTTTCATACTGCTTCTTACCAGCCGGATCTGTAGGAGTTGTTGATGGAAATGTGTACCCTGTATCTATGATATCCTAGACTTCTGTACCAAGAGATTGAATATAGGCTATAATTCTTACCTTCCAATAGACGAAGTTGGTCCCATCAAAAATTGGTGGCCTGATCAATGCTTCTCTCTCGTAGTTGCTCATGATGATAGATCTTCCTTCAAGCGATCAAGCTTCTTCAGAAGGACCTGCTCTGATACCAATTGTTGGAAATAATACTAAGAGGGGGAGTGAATCAGTATTATCAAGTCAATTATTTTTATTTCACACCCAGATCATATACGCTACTTCAGTTAGAGAAAACCGCATATATACGCAACTACAGATAAGGAAACCAACGTATACCATGCAAACTTATAACTTAATTTATTCTATAGATGTTGATCATTAATCTATGCATCAAAATCATATAAACAGTAAACAGGAACAGTAAGATATAGCAGAAGACAATCACACACAAGAACATAAGATATAAGGTGGAAACCCAATGTGGGTGAAAACCACCTGCTGCAATTCGTCTCTATCTTCTTTTAATTAGAAACTTCTTTTTACAATGTTTCTGTACTGGTGCAGACTTATACCAATACGTAGGCTTCAACCTACAGAAGGCTACAACCTTCTCTCGTTTTCCAGCCTCTCCTGGAAGAGAGCTACAACCCCCTTAGCTCTTGTACTAGCTGAGGTACTAATACGTAGGTGCTGACCTACAAAAAGATACAACCTTCTCTTTCTTCCAGGGACCACGTTTCATAAATTTTCAGACTAGATCCATGAATAACAACAATCAAACATCAAGAATCTCTGCATCAAACAATCTCCTTTTCACCAATCTAAACTGAATCAAATAGACACTTCTCTGACAACTATACCCAGTACACAGTAATAGTAACCATACACCAATTTTGAACCCAGATCACTGCAGTAATCAATAGAAGTAACTAGAACATAATTTAAGAGACGTACACTACTTCAATATTTAGAAACCTACGTGCATATGCTTCTGTGTTAAGGCCAACCTGCGTATACGCACTTTTGACTTCCAGAAGCAGCGTGTATACGCGCCTTTGCTTCATTGAACCTGCATACATATCTATAAAGATAATTCACTCCTTCAAATATTCAGACATTAGTTAACCCAGATTATCAGATTTATAGATCAAGTGTGCGCCACATATAACAAATCAAAACCATACAAAGATACTATTACTCAAGCCTTAAGATTTTGACCCATCAATAGAACTTATCCTTTTCTTTGCGCTTAGGTTCCTCCTTCGTTCAGATCCAGCTCTGCACCTTAACCTCAATCACTAGTATTCCAGATCTAGCACTTTATCAGATATTCAATAATTAAGATCGTGACCTTTCCTAATGATCTCCTTCCTCTTTTATAGTCTTGGGCTTTACCCAATACCTAGGTTCAACACTTTAGACGAGATACCATGGTCCAAAACCATAGGTCCAAATATCAAGGACTTAATACCATGGACCAAAACCCAATGTGCGTGTCTTCCCTTGCATGAGAGTGCGTGTATACGCATACGCACCTTTTGATCGATGATCCCGCGTCTATATGCGACTTTGCTAAGAGGAACTTGCGTATACCTTATTTTCTTCATTCTTTGTAGTTTGATCATCAACTCTTTTCTATTGACCTACTGCACTATGATCTATCATCTATGTGAGTTGCCATCAAGGAAAATACTTGTATCATAATGACAGCAATCTCCCCCTTTGGACTTGATGGCAAAGCTAGCTTTTCATACTGAGAACTGTCATCTGATTCCCATGTATTTTTGTCACATCTGATATCTCTTTTATAGATTTATATGTAAGTGAGATGTTCTTCTACGAGTGGGTTGCCATCAAGTACAACACATGCATCATAGTGCCAACACCAAAACCCAAGCTAGAACCCATAACACTGCAAAAACAAATAGAAGCAGCTAAAACATATTTTATGAGATACACACTACTTCCATGTGTCGAACCTGCGTGCATATGCCCTTTTCTCAAGGCGAACCTGTGTACAGATCTGCAAATCAAATTTAAGATGTATACGTTGTTTTGATATGCAGAACCAGTGTGTATACGCGCCTTTTCTAAAGTGAACCTGTGTATAGATCTGTAAATGATGATTTAAACATTAGAACAATTCTAGACTTCAGTTATACCCATATCATCATATTTACAGACCACAACATGTGCCACTTATTCAGATAAATGATCAAACCACATAAAGATACTTCACTTCAAGCCTTAAGATCTTGACCAATTATTAGATCTTATCCTTCATCAAGTGCTAAGGTTCATCTTTGGTTCAGATCCAGCTATGCGCCATAACCCAATAACCTGTATACTAGATCTTTCTCTTCATCATATATTTAATACTTGCATGCCTTTACCTAATGATCTTCTCCTCCTTGTATAGTCTTAGGCCTTACTCAATACCATGGACCAAAACCACTTAGGACCAATACCTTGGACCATATATCTTGGACCAATACCACGGATCAAAATACCATGGACCAAAATACCATGGACCAAATACCTTGGACCAAAACTTAGTTTTCCAAGATATACGCACCTTTCATTCTGTAAAAGTGTGTGTGTACGTATACGCTCCTTTTGGTCTGTTAACTCGCGTGTATACGCTACTTTGTCAAGGTCAACCTGCGTATACCTCTCTTTCCTCATTCTGTGAAGTCTGATCTGTAACTCAGTGTTGCTAACCTGTTGAATTGTGATCTGTCATCTGAGTGAGTTTCCATCAAGGACAACACCTGTGTCATAGTGCAAATTATGTGTCATAATGCCAACACCATTTCGAGTAAATTGGTACATAAACTTCCCGGGGTCATAACTTTGGCATACGATCTCTGTTTGACATGCACAATAGCTCATTAAGAAGATCTATTTGAGGACTACAACTTTAGGAAGAGCAACATTGATCCATGGACCCATGTTGCTCCCAGATTTCCCAAAAAACATCGTTTAGGGCCTCAAAATGGCTTTGGAAGTTCAGGACCCGAAATACTGCTAAAAATAGTAAAGTGTGCTACAATTAAGGAAACTAAAAAAACTAAAAGAGACAGTTGTGGGGGTCAAAGTGGGATAGGTGGGTGGCCACCAACATATACCTGGATCACATTAGATGTAGGTGATATAGATATTAAAGAAGCACCAAATACAAGAAATTATCAAGAAGTGTGAGTTTTCATAGTAGTATTTGGTGTATCTAGCATATGTGATAGGTGGGAGAGAGATAAAGAAATATATTTCCAAGATAAAGTCCATCATGAAGTGACTAGTGCCTACTAATGTTTCTCAAGTTAGTAGATTCATTGTGTTAGTGCAATGTTGGTCATCTACAAGCTTCACAGGTACATCAAGCAAGCCTAAGCCATAGCCTGAACCTACTGTCTCAACCTACATTTAGAGATATCCATAACCAAATTAGAGTTTTATCTAGAGACAGAGAATCCTGTGAGCATACCTTTGGTTGGTGGCCTTCCTTAAAACACTGAAGGTTGAGACCTCCCTTTTTAGGTTGAGGTTATCCCTTTTTACACAAGTCAAGACCTCCCTTTGCTAGGTTGAAGGTCTCCCTCTTTAAAGCATTAGGGACACTTCCTCTAGAGAAAAACTAATAGCTTATTTCTAAATTTGGAACTTTTCTGGGAACTATACTAAGCATTCCAAGTTGAGACCCCAATGGTATCCATTTTCAAAACAATAAGGATCACTTCCTCTAGTATAATCCTTTAGCTTCTTTCCATATTTGGAAGAATTCTAGGAATTGTATTAAGCATTATAGTGTTGGTGGTCATCCTTAAACCATCATCACTTGAGACCTCGATTTCTCCCACCTTATGTCATATTTTTAGAAAGAACATTCAGCCATTGGTTGCCACTTTTATATTACATCTCTCTTCTTGGACTCACAAATACCCCTTCAGACTAAGGAGGGGAATGTTGGACACCTAATCCGATAAGGGTTTTGGTTGTGGAATATGAAGAGTAATTAGAGTCCGAGATACCTTGGAAGTTGAATGCAATGGTCATGGAAAATGTATAAATGTATATCATGGTGAATAATATGCAATGTCACATTTATCTTTAAAAATTTTCCATTACTTTTGTGTTGTTTAACATGGTATCAGGTTTAGCATCAACCTTGAAAAGGAATGTCTCAACCTACGTAAAAAGGGATAACATCAACCTGAAAAGGAAGGTCTCATCCTGTGATATTTTAAGGAAGGCCATCAACCAAAGGCATGATCATGGGCTTCTCTATCTCTAGCTACAACTTTGAATCTAGATATGTTTGTCTCTGGCTATAGGCTCGGGTAGTAGGTTTAGGATTTTGCCTAGGCTTGCTTGATGTATTTGTGAATCTTCTAAATGACCAATAATTCCCCCCTGTCAAGTAAAAGGTGAGAAGATGAAGAAAACTCAACTGCAAGACTTTTCAATACTCGTGAAAAAAAATTGTTATATGAGTAAAATATTTTCTTGATTATTGAAGCCCATTGCTAAGAAGTGATCCATCTAAGGTGAATCTTTGTTCTATTGAAATGTTTAACTAGGTTCAGTATTCATAATTTCTATTGTAATCATGATTTTATGAATCTGACAAAAAGAGAAAAAGAAATTTTATTATTATTATTTTGTAGCATGGGTTTCATGCTCAAGATTATTTTATTTCTGAATTAAGCACCCATTGAGTGATTCTAGGGCTTTTTCATGAATTCAAGAAATCAAAAGATTCATTGTAATATGTTAAAGACCCTTTTGGGCATATTATATATAGTCAAGAGAATTTATTTGTGTCAAAATTGAGTCAAAGTCACCTTCCAAGAGAATTCGGCTTAGAAAGTGATAAGTCGGCCTTATGGAAGGACTATTCAACCTATATATAAGGGAGAACTCGACCTCACTTAAGGAGCATCCAAGAAAGTTCCATATTGCAAAAGAAAGACAAGAAGACCTAGCGAAAAAGGAGGGGACCTAAATAAGAAGAAACCAAATTTTTATGGATTGTTTTGGGGCTAATTTTTTCCACACGTGAAAAAACTTATGGCATCAATCTATTGTAGGTAAATTGAATTATAGTCCTACTTAGAAGAAGTTGAAATCTGGAAGCAAAATAATTAAGTGAGGTAGTCAAGTTGTTAAAGAAAGAGAAGCACCTTGAGAAAAGGAAATAAAAGTGATTTCAGCCACTAGTCCTCTCACACATGCGAAATTAATGAAAGTACGGGTAGGGAAAAAACATGTAGTTCTAAAGCAGTGACCTAATTTTGAAGTAAGGGCCGAAAATATGAAGTATAGATGCAATTTGATAGGAGTCTAATTTGTGGAAGAGTAGTTCGACAATAAAATGTTTGACTTGGCCTTGGATGGGTCTTTGTCAAAGGTCAAAGGTCTTGGAATTCATCATCTAAACATTATATAAGAATAGGAGAATTCTTGTGGGTTTTCCTCTCAAGAGAAGAGGTTTTGGGCCTAGCTTGCAACCTACATTTTGTGTCCTCTTGTCTCTTTGATCTTCATCATTTGGTATTTGTTTGATGATAAGAACATAATAATAATCAAGTGAAAGATGAAGCTAATAGAAAGTACATCAATTTAAGTAAGAGAACATCACAAGCAGTGATCAAAGTAAGATAAATCACTTAATCTAGTTGCCCCTATATTTCTCAACACGTTCTTGCAGGAGGCTTGTTTATGAAGAATCTATTTGAATGATGATTGTGTTGACCACAATTCTCACATGGATTAAGATCAAAACAATGATCTTTTAGATGGCCAACTCTATCACAATGTTTCCATTTGACAATCTACTGTGAATTTGGAGGAGGAGAAGGATCTGAAAGAGGTGAAGATGAATTGTCATGAAGAAACCTAGCACTATGAAACTGGATGGGCTTGGAATATTCTAGAGTGTGAAGAGAAACCTCCTTGTCATATCCAAGATTGATTATATTTCTATTGTTGATAATCTCTTCCCAAGGTCTGATAATGAGAATGGGAAGTGCAACCTGAACTTATGTATCTTTATGTAAAACTACTCCTGAAATGGACACTTGATCTTATTCAACCTCTGGCTCAATTTCTTATTTTCGATGGGAGTCTGTCTCAATCACAAACAAAGGATTGTTTTGAACAACAAATAGTTCAGAATGATGTCAACGTTGTTGTAACTCATCCTATTGTAGATGTGACTAAAGATGCAAAAACTCTATCTTTTCTTATGCATTTTGGAAACAAGTTCTAATATTAGAAAGAGATATCCCTGCTGTGTTTTAACTATTCCTTTCAGTAATGGAAATTATTAGAGTTCTCAATAACTCTATTAAACTATCAATTCTATTGGGTTTTGTTATATTCTTTCCACAACTAGCCCCACAAGTGAAGTCAGGGGGTTAGAGGGGGGGCGGTTAGTATACCCTTTGTTGCGTGGGCACAGTGGGGGGGTCACAGGGGGGGCTGCCGCACCCCCTGTAGGGGGGTTTTAGGGAGGTGGTAGCCCCCCTCTATGGGGTCCAAGGCAGCACCCCATTAATATTTTTTTTAACCCTATATTAGGTGGGTGGACCTACCTATGGTTTTGTGCATGGATTTCGCACATGGTTTTGGGCACGATGGTTTTCAGTCCATGGTATTTTGTAGATCCGGTCAAGGGAACTACGGTTATGTTATAATCAAGGGTTAATGGATTGTTTTTTTGGATGCTTTGGCATTTATATATATGTATTGTAACATTGAAAGGAACAATAATGAAAAATCAATCTGGTAGTCTCGGTTTTGGGATCCAGGGGAAAATCTTTGTATATATTTGTTTTATGTGTTATGCTCTCGCCATTGTTTATTTTCTATTTTTAGAATTCTCATGCAGGTAATTTCTGTATGGGGCTAAAACCTATAAATTTGAGCCATTAAAAAAATGACTATTTGATGACAATTGTTCCAAAGAGCTTTCAATTTCCAAAATAGTCAAATGCTTACACTTTGCCTTTTTGTTTTTTTTTGTAATAATCTGAACAACATTCTTGATATCTTCTATTAAAAATTACATATCCAATACAATATTTTCAAATGGTAATACTTAAATATCTATGACAATTCTTGAATGCAAAATTCCCAATTCAAATACTATACCATAAACCAGTGCATCTGACTCACTACTCTGCATATGAAAGGCACACAATTAAACATCTCTCAAATGCACCAATGCAAGAAATCACAAACCAACATGAACCAATGACTTATTATATAAGTAATGATATATTTATTATATAAATAAAGTAGCAACAACCTTGATACGATTTAAGTGGGAATGCAACCAATTACATATATAACCATAAATAAAAAGATGCAGTATAAATAACACTTCATTTAATTAATATCAATTATTGAAATATGCTTACAAACAGAATGGAAATAAGACTAGCTCGGGTGATGGTAGCTCATCTCTGAGAAGAGATGTGGTGGTTGCGTGCCTCCGAATTGTATTAGAATGAGGCTCAAAGGCCTATTTATTATTGAGAAACAATGGAAAACCCTAAACATCCAAAAACCTAACCCTAGGAGATGAAGCACCAAAACTGTGGGCCCCGTTTGGATAAATTAGTACATCAAATTCTTGGGGTTGTAACTTTGGCATACGATCTCCATTTGGCTATCATAATACCCCATTTCAAAGATCTCGAAGAGAAGGTTGAAAACAAAAAAGGCAAGCTAATTTGCGGCATTTCCGATCACTCTATTTTCCCTAAAAACGTCGTTTAGGGCCTCAAAACGGCTCCAGAATTTTAGGACTTTCAAAATTGCCAAAAATAGTAAACTGTGCTACAATTAAGGTGTAAGGGTCCCACCCTAACCCCCTTATTTATGTAGTAGGATCGAGTCATAGTTATAGTTGAGTAAAGAGTCAATAAAGCCCATATTAATAATTTTAAGTGGTTAACCCACATTTAATGGCGGGACCACAGTTAGTTGCAAATGGGCCATGGTATTAGATAGATGGTATTAATAAGAACCATGGTATTGCATGTATGAGTCATATATAAAGGATAGAGACTCCCTGCAAGGAGCATCGTGTCTTATTTTGTAATCGAGCTCTGCTCTATTGGAGGTTGCCCCCTCGAAGAGGCAAGTGAACATTGCTTTCTGAATAATAAAATACTTGTTGTTGTTTCCACTATTCTATGTTCTGGGTATATTTCTTCACATATTCTATATTCTGGTATTGTCTTGCAGGTTAAGAGAATAACAAGTGGTATCAGAGCACTTTCTAGGGCCAGTGGGATCTCCATTTCTTAGCAAAAAAAATTTTTGGCTATAGATGTGTTCCGGCGTCTTTAAACCACAGGATTTGTCATTGAGCGCATAAACCTGCGGATTTGGGGAGGCATGCACATAGGAAATACAAGAGGTGGTCACGCTTGTTGGACTCCCTTGTAACCCCTGTGGGTCCCCCTTCGAGTAGTAGTGCTTTAGACAGAACCGCACATGGATTGTCTTCCAAGTACCCTTTGGGTATATCAGAAGCCCCCCTAGCTCCTTTGAAACCTCGCCATAGATAAACCATCGACCGTCTTGCTGCTACAGTACACCGAGAACAGCACTCAAAGAGATTAATCACCTGTACGATAAGGTAGTCGGGTTGTATGGCTAAGGGTACGGTTGATCCTCCTTAGTTAGAGCCCTGAAACATTGGGCCGAGTACTATTGTTAGACCCTTATGTATATTGCAATCTGTAGCACCTGACACTCCTCGAGACCATAGTTCCCTTTTCTATCTCTGGATCATGCATAATCTCTGCCAGATCAAATCTCACAAGTGGGGTTTGCAGCAGCAGCAGACATCAGTCACGCAGTTCCGAGTTAACAAAACAACCATTCAGATATATTAGATCCATCAGATCTGCAGCAACAATCTATTCCGCCACTTAGAGCTATCCGATCAGCCATTCAGATCTCTCAGATCCACCAGATCTGAGTAATGGTGTGGGGTTCCTATACTGGGGCGTGATTTTCGCAGGATTTTTGGAAGCATTGACATTTTGGGGATTCGGCTACTGCAGTATTCCTAAGCAAGGAGTAAAACTCCGTTAGGAGTTTTCGGGGAAAAAAAGGTCTGAGACCCCTTGGGGTGCTATTGGTGATCTAGCCCATAAGAATCAAGACGATGAGCTGAGCAAGGTGGTACCATTCAAGTGTTAGTGTCAAAAAAAATTCAGGCGGTCCCAAATTTCAATTACATCGGACCGGTGCATGGTAGAAACTAGAGCTCAAGCTATGGCTAATGAGAAGATCGACAAACTTAAACAATCCTTGAAAGAACTCCAAGAGCAGCTGACGACACTAACTAACGCACTCTCTAAGGGCAAGGCGGAAGCCCGCGAGGAGGCATATATTGGCAATGAACACAATGAGGGTGAGTCTAGCCACTCTCCCCACCTCTGGGGCACACACCAACAATCCCATCCGCGACCTCCCAAGCTGGATATGCATAAATTTGATGGTTCTCACCTGACAGCATGGGTAGCACAAATGGAGCAGTATTTCAATCTAAATTACATCTTAGACAATGAGACTCAGCTTATGGTGGGGAGCATGTACTTGGACAATGAAAGATGACAATGGTGGCAATGGCATCAACGTTGCAATGGAAGTTTTTTGACTTGGGACATCTTCAAAAAAGCTCTTATAGAGCGCTTTGACCATGACTTTGCTTTTTTGGGTCGTCTCACTAAGCTCCGACAGACTGGCACAGTGGATGAATATATTATAGACTTTGAAGCCTTAGCTTTCCGCACTAGGGGTCTCCAAGATGCGTTGTACACAGAATGTTTTATCAGCGGTCTTAAAGAGGCCATACAAGCCCATGTCCGACTGCACCACCCTACCACATGGTTGGAGGCTTGCAAGGTAGCTCATAACGTGGAACGTGCGTTAGTGGCCCAGTCCACTCGCCCAAATTTCACCGCCAAGGGCCGCCACCCACAGACTCACAACACGACTCAAACACTTAAGGTTCAAAAGGTGTCACCTGTAGAAATGGCAGAAAGAAGAAAGCAGGGATTATGTTACTACTGTGATGAAAAATACTCCCCAGGTCATAAATGCAAGGAGCCCAAATTCTTTCAAATTGATGCCACTGATTACAGCTCATCGGAGGAAGCCCCACCACTTAAGGAACCTGAGGAGGTAGAAGAGGACAACCATAAGGACAATGTCCTTGACGAACCAGTTATTTCACTGCATGCTTTGGTAGGGATTTCTTCACCTCAAACTCTCAAGATCAGGGGTTTTATTAAGCATCGCCCAGTAGTAGTCTTGATTGATAGTGGAAGTACACATAACTTTATCCATCAAAGAGTCGCAGAAGCAGTGCATTGTTTTGTACGAGCAGTTTCTAACTTCCAAGTCCAAATTGTGGATGGGGGAACAATGAAATGTGAAGGCCACTGTGAAAATGTCAAACTTCAAATGGGGGATTATCAGTTGAAGACCCACATGTTTTCCATACACATGGGAGGGTGCGACATTGTCCTCGGTGTTGAATGGCTTCGCACACTTGGGCCAATCACAATGGATTTCCAGGAGTTATATATGAGCTTTAAGTAGAACAACTCCACACATACCCTTCGTAGACTCCAGGCGGGAGCTCCCTCTATCATCAGCTCACATAGGATGGAAAAATTGTTAAAAAAGGGCCATCATGGAGTTATAGCTCAATTTAATGCCATCCAGGTAGTCGAACCCAACTCTATGCCAATTCATCTTGAGATGCAACAGATTTTAAATAATCATCTGCCAGTCTTTAACAAGCCTCATGAGCTTCCACCCTCGAGAGGGGAACATGATCATAGCATCACCTTGGTCCCAGGGGCCCAACCACCAAATGTGCGCCCATACAAATATCCGTTCACCCAAAAGAATGAAATAGAAAAAATAATCAAGGAACTTTTGGAAGCAGGCGTCATTCGTCCCAACCTTAGTCCTTATTCATCACCGGTGGTCATGGTGCTCAAGAAAGATGGGGAATGGCGTATGTGTCTAGACTTCAGGGCCCTCAATAAGTTGACAGTCAAAGATAAATTTCCCATCCCGGTTGTTGATGATTTGCTGGATGAACTCAATGGGGCTCAATTCTTCACTAAGTTGGATCTTTGCTCAGGCTACCACCAAATTCGCATGAAGGAAGTTGACATTCCAAAGACTGCATTCAGAACTCATGAAGGCCATTATGAGTTCCTGGTCATGCCATTCGGTCTTTGTAATGCCTCATCTACTTTTCAGAGCCTTATGAACCACCTTCTCAAACCATATCTCAAGAAATTTGTCCTTGTTTTCTTTGATGACATCCTCATCTACAGTTGCACTTGGGCTGCACATCTTCAGCATGTAGATCTGCTCTTGCAACTGCTTCGCAAGCATAAATTATTTGTTAAGATGTCCAAGTGTTCTTTTGGCATGGAAGAAGTTGAGTATTTGGGCCACATTGTGGGGCGTGAAGGTGTCAAGGTGGATCCCAAAAAGATCCAGGCAATGCAGGATTGGCCTCAACCTAAGACCTTGAAAAGCCTGAGAGGATTTTTGGGTCTCATAGGCTACTATCGCAAATTTGTCCACAATTATGGTCGCATTGTGAAGCCCCTCACTCAACTCCTCAAGAAAAATTCATTCTTCTGGAATGACGAAGCACAACAGGCATTTACAGCTCTCAAAAATGCCATGTGTTCCACCCCAGTCTTAGCACTACCTGACTTCACCAAATCTTTTGTCATTGAATGTGATGCTTCGGGTACGTATATTGGGGCATCTTAAGCAGGAAGGTCGACCCTTGGCATTCACAAGCCAACAACTAAGTGGGAAGAATCTGGGACAATCTACATATGAGAAGGAAATGATGTCCATCTTACATGCAATAGATACCTGGCGACCTTACTTATTGGGGCGACATTTCCAAATCCGCACAGACCATCACAGTCTTAAATATTTTTTGGAGCAACGCCTATCCTCCCCACAACAAAATAAATGGCTCGCCAAAATGTTGGGATATGATTATGAGATCATTTACAAGAAAGGGTGTGAAAATATTGTAGCAGATGCGTTATCTCACCAATTTGAGGAGGAAAGTACCCTTCTTGCAATTTCCCTTCCCAATCCAGAATGGATTGAAGAGGCTTGCAAGGAATGGTTTTCACATCCTTGGCTCTCCCAACTCATTACTCAATTGCAGGTAGATCCAAATTCCACCAAGGTCTACTCGTGGCAGGATGAGATTCTTCGCTACAAGGACAGAGTTTTAATATCACCAACATCCACCCTCAAAAGCCGCATTTTGGAGGAATTGCACTCATCCCCCACTGCTGGACATTCAAGCTTTCAGAAGACGTATGCTCGCACTAGAAGATCATTTTTTTGGAAAGGCATGAAAAAAGACATCCTTAATTTTGTAGCAGAATGCGATGCCTGTCAACGCCACAAAGGGGAGACAATCAAAGCACCAGGCACATTACAACCATTGCCTATCCCGACATCAATATGGACAGAGGTTTCTATGGATTTCATTACAAGTCTTCCAAAGTCAGGAAACAAGTCAGTCATCATGGTGGTTGTGGACCGACTTTCTAAGTATGCTCATTTTTCACCCTACCCCACCCTTTTACACCGACTTTGGTCGCTTAATCTTTCATGTATTAGATCTTCAAATTGCATGGCATGCCCACTTCTATTGTGTTTGATTGTGACCCGATCTTCACCAGTAATTTTTGGCAGGAACTCTTCAGGCTACAAGGTACCGAACTAAAACTCAGTACTCCTATCATCCACAAATGAATGGTCAAACTAAAGCAGTCAACAAATGTCTGGAAACCTACCTTAGGTGTTTCACTTCAAAAAAGCAACATCTTTGGATACAGTGGTTACCTCTAGCTGAATGGTGGTATAACACCAACTATCATACCACCACCAAAGTGACTCCCTATGAAGCAGTTTATGGTCAACTCCCTCCTTCCCCTACTTCTTATATCAAGGGATTCTCAAAGGTACAAGCAGTGGATCAACTCCTACCAAGCTGCACAACCATGCTCGCCCATCTTAGAGAGAATCTTCATCAAGCTCAAAACTGCATGAAGCAACAGGTAGACCAGCATCGCTCAGAGTGCCAATTTCAAGAAGGGGATCAGATATTTTTCAGGCTATAACCATATAAGAAAACATCACTCAAAGACAAGGGTTGTCAGAAACTATATCCAAAATTCTATGGACCGTATCAAGTACTTCAGCGCATTCAAGAAGTGGCCTACAAGCTAGCTTTGCCACCCACTGCAAAAATCCATCCAGTTTTCCATGTCTCATGCCTCAAGAAAGTGATTGGGAATAATTGCAGAATTCAAACCAGACTACCTAAATTGGATGAAGAAGGGTCAATCTGGCTCCAACCTGATTAGGTCCTAAACACACGAGAATGGCACCTGCATGGCCGCATGATCAAGGAAGTCCTCGTCAATTGGAAATACACCTCTTTGGAAGATGCAACCTCGGAACCAGCCACTATTCTTCAGCAATTTCCATAGCTTCAGCCTTGAGGACAAGGCTATTCTTAAGGGGGAGGGCATGTTAGGGTCCCACCCTAACCCCCTTATTTATGTAGTAGGATCGAGTCATAGTTATAGTTGAGTAAAGAGTCAATAAATCCCATATTAATAATTGTAAGGGGTTAACCCGCATTTAATGACGGGACCACAGTTAGTTGCAAATGGGCCATGATATTAGATATATGGTATTAATAAGAACCATGGTATTGCATGTATGAGTCATATATAAAGGATAAAGACTCCCTGCGAGGAGAATCGTGTATTATTTTGTAATCGAGCTCTGCTCTATTGGAGGTTGTCCCCTCGAAGAGGCAAGTGAACATTGCTTTCTGAATAATAAAATACTTGCTGTTGATTCCACTATTCTATGTTTTGGGTATATTTCTTCGCATATTCTATATCTGGTATCGTCTTGTAGGTTAAGAGCATAACATAAGGAAACTGAAAAACTGAAAGAGACAATGTTGGGGGTTAAAGTGGAATAGGCAGGTGGCCACCAATATTCACATGGATCACTCCTCCCCCCTTAGGAAGTAGTGGTCCCCATTGCGTTGAGTTCCTCCATGAGATGAGGAAACTTCTGCTGAACTTGGTCCTTGGTGAGCCACTTGCCCTGGTGAAGGAGTTGGCCTACTTTGACAACTCGATATAGTTGGATCCTTTGTTGTCAAGTGTTATTGATCTACATGTCTATGATCCAATCAGTTGTGGCATGTTCCATGCAATCTGGATTTAACCCTGTAGGTGTGAGCTGTTCTACAATGTTTGATGTGTCTAGCAATGGTGGGAAGTATGGTCAAAGGCAGTCCACATTGAACACTAGGTGCAAGCCAAGGAATGGGGGAATGTTGAGCTCAAATGCATTGTCTCCCACAGCCTTGGTAATGGTGTAAGGACCATATCGAAGTTGTTTGAGATTCTGATAGGCTCCAGTAAGACGTTCCTTTTCCAAATGCAACTATATTTTGTTGCCCACCTGAAACTTGTGTGGCACCCGATGTTGATCATGTTGCTGCTTGTACTTGGCATTTGATTTCTCCATACTGTTGTGGACCTGTTAGGAGATATGTTGGATGTGCTCAATGAAGTTGTTTTCCTTATCGATTTCGGACTGGACATGAGCCGAATCTACATGAGTAGTTGCAAATGGCATGGCCACATCAATGGGACATAGTGGTTGGAATCCCAAGCCCACTTGAAAATGGTTGTGGCCATTCAAGTTGTGGAGAGCCCAGTTATAGTTGTGTTAGACATAGGGGATGCTCTCATCCCATGTGTGTGGATGCTTTGAGTTGTACATGTGCAGAATGTGTACGATCATCTTGTTGATGACCTCTGTCTGGCCATCAGTTTGGGGATGGAAAGTTGTGGACTTAGTGAGCTTGATGTCCAGCATTGACCAAAGACTGGACCAAAATGTATTGAGGAACCTACTATCCCGATCTGAGATTATACACTGTGGGATCCAAAAGTGTACCCCCACTCATTCAAATAAGAGTTTAGCAGTGGCTTCTGTTGTGATATCCTTATTACAGACCACCATAATGGCCATCTTCGAGAATCTGTCAACGACTACAAAAACACAGTCATTGCCATGCTTAGTAGAAGGAAGGTCTGACATGTAATCCATGGAGATGGATTCCCAAGGTCGACTAGGGGTAGGTAGCAGAGTATAGAGGCCTTTCTTCTTGATGGTCGGATTGGAAATGGCATAGGCAGTGCAAGATCTGATGTACTTCCTGACATCTTGTTGAAGATTTGGCTAATAGAAATACTCATGCAGTACTGCCACCATTTTCTTGACCCCAAAATGCCCAGTGGCCCGACTGTAATGTGCTTCCCAAATCATCTTGGCACGCTTTCTTGAAGGAAGAAAAAGGTGTCCCAGGTGGCATAATAGGGCATCTTGGAGGTGAAAATTTGGAACTTTTTGACCCTCCAAGAGAGTTTGGTATTTGTGGCCGAATTCTAGGTCGCTTTTGTAGAGAAGTGGCCAACCAGAAGTCTCGTTCCCACCAAAGTTGATCACTGTGATTAACGCCATGATCGGTGGTCAACTGAGGTAATCTGCAACATAATTGGTGTTGCCCTTCTTATACTTGATATTCAAATGGAACTGTTGCAAGTATGTGGACCACTTATGATGGCGATCATTCTGCAACTTCCCTTCAATCTGTATGAACTGCAGGGGACGATGGTCTATGTGGATGACCGTTTCCTTCCCCAAAATGTAATTCTTCCGTTATCAACAAACCTACACAATGGAATACATCTCTTTGTTATAAGTGAGATACTTCCGAACTATGCCTGAAAGTGTCTCACTGTGATATGCCATTAGATGCCCTTGTTGAGTAAGGACTGCCCCAATAGCATAATTAGAGGCATCTATCTCGATCTCAAATGGTTGTTGCAAGTCTGGTAATTTGAGCATTTGTGCAGAGAAGAGGTGATTTTTCAACTCTGTGAATGCCTTCTGTTGAGATTCAAACCAAAATAATTTTTCTTTCGCTCCTCCCTTGGTAACTTGACTCAAGGGCCAAGTGATATGAGAGAATCCCAACACATACCTATGGTAGTAATTGGCAAGACCCAGAGAGCTATGGAGATTTGTCAAAGTGGTTGGGTTGGCCAATCCCGAATGACTTGGATCTTGGATGGATCCACATGTACCCCGTTCATAAATAATGTATCCCAGATACTAAACGTGGGTCATGCCAAAAGTGCATTTCTCCAAATTGTCACATAGCTTGTGTTGCCGCAATGTTTAGAGAAACTGCCGAATGTGGTGGAGGTGCTCTTCCCAACTCTAGTTGAAGATCAGGATGTCATCCAAGTATACCACTAAAAATGAGTTGGTAAATGGATGCAAGATGTCATCCATCAGCCTCATGAAGGTTGTAGGAGCATTCGTCAACCTGAAAGGCATAACCAACCATTTGGAAAGGCCCTCCTTGGCTTTGAAGGTAGTCTTCCACACATCGTAGGGTTCGATTGGTACTTGACGATATCCTGACTCCAAGTCAATCTGGTTGAAATATTTTTCCCCCTTCAGTTGGTCTAGAAGGTCATCAATCCATGGGATCGGGTACCTATTCCAGACAATGATCTTTTTTAGCGCCCGATAGTCAATATAGAGTCTCCAAGTGCCATCCTTCTTCTGTACCAACACGATCAGGCTCCCACAGGGCGATGAACTCGGCCAGATGTGACCTTTCTTGAGCAGCCCCTGAGTTTGCATATTGATTTCGTCATTCTCTAGAATGGAGCACTGATAGATTGGTCCATTGGGCAGCGCCGCACCTGGGGTCAGATCAATGATGTGCTTGACCTAACAGTGAAGAGGCACCCCTGCATGGGAGGTGAAGATGTCCTCGTACTCGTCCATGACCTCATCCTTATGCTGTTGTTGTGTGGAGGGGCCCTGTCTAGAGGTCATGGCCACCATCTTCTTCCCTCCCTAGGGTGTATCATCAGGAAAACAAATTTCCCAGTTTTGGAAATGAGCTTACTGCATTGTTTTACAATAACCAAAGAGATGGCGATAAGCGGTGCTACCTCTGGTATCCTGTACAACTTATTTCCCAAAGTAACAATAACAACATGAGGCCTTGATTCATACAAATATGTTGTTTGCATAAGTATGGTTGGCATAATAATACATCACAAACATCAAGGGGAGAAATGTCATGTAATACCTCATCCATGAAGGGCTTGATGTTGTATGGAAAGCAAAAACGATGGCTTATGCGAAGATGCCATCATTGGTGAAGCCACTCGATGGTGTACAGTTGTGGATGTGTTGTGGTCAGTAAGCCCAGCTGCTTCATGACCTCTTCTGAAATGAGGTTCTTTTGGCTCCTATTGTCGACAATGAACTATAGCAGGGAACCCTTACCCACATCTGGGAGTGCAAGAGGTGCTCCTCCTCCTCTAGATCTTCAGGTTCCTCCTTCTAGATCTTCATGGTGGAAACGGTGGCATTGAGCTCCGCATCGATAATCTTCTTCCCTTTGTCATTCCCCTTGTCAAGTTCTGACTCAGAGTCGAAACATGCATCTGATTCTTAAGCCTTTAGCTCGTCCACCAGTGACTACTTGGCCCAACACTCACTTGTGTTGTGAGTGGAGCTCTTATGAAACTCACACCACTTTCTTGTGTCCTTCTTCGGCTTTGATGTGTTGTTCTTTGCTTGCGGCTTTGGCTGGTTTTCCTGGGCCACCCCACCTTGGATTTGTCCTTTATTCTATAGTTTGGGGGTATCTTTCCCTTGCTTCAGATTCGTAGATCCAAAGTCTCACTTCTTTTGTTTAAACTTTTGCTCGATCTTGACGGCATATCGATATGTTGTGCCGAGAGGAGATTTTAAGGAACTTCATCTCATCCTGGATGTACCTATGTAGGCAGTTGTGGTACTTGAGAACCAAATGGTTCTCAAAATCCTTGATACCCAACTTCGTGCAAAGGATATGAAAAACATTGGTAAACTCTGGTACATCTTGGTCCCTTCCTTGTCGCAACTTTGCCCACTTTATGTATCTATCCTCATAGCTCCTGACAGGGTAGTAATACTCCTTAATGGCATCCCGGAATGAGTTCCAAGTGGGCATGGCTGAAAACAATGAGTTTTTACTTTCATCCTTCTGCTCACAGTAGGTTTCCCACCAGTGCTTGACGAGGGGGGCTGCTTTGAGAAGTGCAAAAGTGACATTTTCCCAGCTGGAAAAATCATGAACGGAAAAATATCCTTCTAGAAAATTTAACCATTTATCTACAGTGTTTGCATCTATCTGACCCTCAAATATGGGAATGTCAAAGTTAACTTATTCCTTAAAGGGTGTGGTGCTTCCAGAGTAACTGGTAGAAGTAGATGTGTCACCCTTGGGTAGCCACTAAAGGATCTGGACAAAATTGTCCATCATCGCATTCCATTATCACTCGAGGGCTTCTTCGAGCAAGATTTTGCTAGGATCTCCTGCCCCCTTGTCTTCCTTTTCATCCGCCATGGGAGGCCATCGGGATTTGTGAGTCTAGTCTTGTAAAGGTTCGACCAGTTCAGTCCCTAACTCCTTATATCCCAACCTCACTGGGGACATGCAAAGAAAAACAGAGAAAGAGCGTGGAAAGAGCAGACTTCTCTGATACCACTAATTCAGATTTAAGCAGGAATGCAACAAATTACATATATAACCATAAATACAAAGATGCACTAGAAATAACACTTCATTTCATTAATATCAAATACTAAAATATGATTATGAATAGAATAGAAATAAGACTAGCTCATGTGATGGTAGCTTATCTCTGAGAAGAGATGTAGCGGCTACATGCCTCCAAACTATGTTACAATGAGGCTCAAAGGCCTATTTATTATTGAAAAACAATCGAAAACCCTAAACATCCAAAAACCTAACCCCTAGGAGATGAAGCGCCAAAACTATGGGCCCCGTTTGGGTAAATTGGTACATCAACTTCCTGGGGTCATAACTTTGGCATATGATCTCTGTTTGGCTCTCATAATACGTTGCTTTGAATATCTCAAAGAGAAGACTATAAACAAATTGGCAAGATAGTTTGGGGTGTTTCCAATCTCTCGTTTTCCCTAAAAATGTTGTTTAGGGCCTCAAAACAGCTCTGGAATTTCAAGACCCGAAAAAACTGCCAAAAATAGTAAAATGTGCTACAATTAAGGAAACAAAAACTGAAAGAGATAGTGTTGGGGTCCAAGTGGAATAGGCAAGTGGCCACCAATATCCACCTGGATCAAGTCTTCACCACAACCACTTCAACGTTATGTATTCCTTGACCAACGTACGTGTAGAGAGACAACACATAACTTACTGTGACGCATAGAATAACCCAATTCAACATTTCAACATTCACTAATGCAAGTCAATTGGAATGTGAACCTTATTTCTTAGAGAAATTTCTTAATCTCCTCCTAGTGTACTTTTCCTTGCTAAAAAACAGCTAAACACAGAACGGGGTCACAAGATTATGAGTGGCAATGAATAAGTGGAAAATTATAATCAAATGTGGGTGGAAATGGAAGAATTTGTAGAGTTAGAGGCATGGGATAGTGTGAGAATAAAGTAGAATATAAGAAAATAAATTAATATTACCCATAGCTATTGTGTACACACCTTTTAAGTAATTTAAAGCAACGACGTTACCATATAGCTAGATGTGGCCGAGCCAAGAATGCATAGTGAAAATATTCTACATAGGCAATGCGAGCTATGACATATATTTACCACCAAATAATGGTCTGCTCCACTACTTCTAGAATTTTTCTTGCTTCATGCTTATGATTGACTTTAGTGTCCTTTCCAACCCACCTCACAGCATTCAGAAACCAACCGCGTGAGTGAGCCCATCTAATGCCACCTCTACTGATGAGAACTTAGAGAATCAATTTGATATGGAAAGAATTTTAAAATTCAACACCCATCAATTTTGGTCAGATTTAAGAGTTATGTGATGGGTTACTATTGATAATGGTTCGTGGAAAAATTGTACTATGCATGCACACTGCACTTGAGGCGACTCGAACCATTGGCTTCAATCGAAGAGCATTAAAATAGGAACAAATATATGGAGAAATCATTCTTATCAACAAAATTTGATGTTGTCATTCATTTTTCTAGGTTAAAATCTGTCAAGAAGAGTGTAGCAAGACAATTCTTTACCTATACGAGCTAAGCTAAATTCACAAGGTTAATGGGAATGAGTTCGTAGTCTTAGAATTCAAGAAAACAAAGAGGTTGCTAACAATGTAGTAGATGAGGTGAAAGTTTTACAAGTTGAGATTTCAGTTAAGGAGGACAATGCATCTTCCAGGGTAGAAGAAATGCATCTGAGACCATTGTAGAAGATATTGTTTCATGGGGAGCAGAGGCATTGAAATGCGTAGAGAGAGGGCAAAGAATCTAGTGTTATCTCAAGTTGTAGGAGGTCACAGAATGGCATATGTGAGACATTCACAAAAAGTTGAATAATTTCTCAGTTGCATAAGGAAGGGAACTTAGGCCTACTCAAAACCAAAAAAATAGTGGTCACACATTTCTAAGGCCACAAAACTAGTGGCTCAAACATGGGAAGGGACGGAGTACGCCTGTTTTGGTACCATGTTAAACAATAAAAATTAATGGATAGGATATGAATTATAAAACGTTGAATGCTTTTACTATTCATAATGATATACAATTATACATTTTCCATGACCATTGGATTCATCTTCCAAGGTCTCTTGGAATCTAATGACTCTTCATATTCCACACCCAAAACCCTTAGCGGATTAGGTGTCCAACAAGCAGTAACTAACAAAATTCACAGCCTTATTTCCAATAGTAGTAGCACCACTCTACACCATAACAGCGAGTGGTAAGAGCTTCCAGTGTGGAAAGGGTCAACAAAGGGCCTTTGAGGAGTTAAAGAAGAAAAATAGTGAAGCAAATATTTTGACATTACCTAACTTGTAGTGGCCCTTCAAGGAGGAGATATATGTGAGTGGGTATGTTATGGGAGTAGTCTTGATGAAGGGAGGAAAGCATGTACACTACCATTCTTAAGTATTTCATGGGGAAATTCGTAACTACCCTACCTATGATAAGGATCTCTATCACCTGGTGCAAGTTGTTAGAAGTGGAAACACTATCTAATGGGAAATGAGACAGTAACCCACAGAGATCACAACCACTACAGTACCTTCAGACCTAGAGTAAGCTACAATTGACCAAGAATTACAAATGGATGGATTTTTTTACTGTAGTTTCATTTAGTGATCAAGTACGTGAAGGGCAGCAGGTAGTTGGATGAGATTCTTTCAAGGCTATCCACATCAAATATCACAGCTTTGGGAACTCTTATGCACATCGATCATTTCACCCATGATACATATAGAGAGGCACATGGAGAGGATGAGGACTTCAAGGAGTTGTTTCATCAATTGTAAAGCCAAAATCATGTCCACAATGGTGATAGCATAATTTGTTATCATCTCCATAATGGGTTCAATATACAGGTTAGATAAGTTATATGTTCCTAAAGGTGAGTGATCACATTTTATCAGAGAGGCTCAGATTCCCGAGGTTGCAGGGCACTTTGGTGAAGCAAATATAATGGCCAAATTGTAGAGATATGTGTACTAGCCCAAGACAAAAGAAAAGGTAGCTAGGTTCATAAGAGGATGCATGCTCTATTATACCAACAAGCCTAATAATATGAAACAAGGTCTATACCATCCCTTGCATGTACCTAGTTATCCTGAAGAAAGAATTTCCATGGACTTTGAGTGAGTTTTACCATAAAGGAAGGGATATGACTACTTGTTCATGGTAGTTGATAATTCAACAAGATGTGTGTTCTAATGACCTATAAAATAGTATTAGCATGCAAGAAGAAATGAACTTGTTTGGACAGGTATGGGTGCATTGGGGTAGCAAGGAGCATCGTTTCAAAGAGGGACACAACATTTATTAATGCATTTTGGACTATATTATGGGAGAATATCGACATGAAATTGAAAAGATAAACTATAGCATTCCATCCATAGAAAATGGGAAAACAGAAGTAGTCAATAGGAATTTGGTGAAATTTTTGAAGGGTTACAATTAGAAGTAGAAGCATCCAAAGCCTTGGGAAAAAAATCTAATATATATAAAACATTCTTATAAAATAATAGTCCACACTTTTATTGGTAAGTCCCAATTTAATACTTTTTTTTGATATTTTCCACCTTCACCTTTGGATATTGCATATAGAAAACCAAGATGAGTGAGGGAGGATCTTACAGGGGATGCCTTGGGGGGGAATATTGTTGAGAAGATCATAAAGTTCCATCTATAAGTGCAAAAAATGTTGGAGTAGTCATGGGAAAAATAAAAGGTTATGCATGATTAGCACAAATCAAATTAGTCATTCAAGGTGGGAGACAAAGTATGGTTACAATTGTACAAGGAGACACTATAGGGTCTTCGTAAGAAAATCAAGACTTTACGATATGGTCCTTTAGACATACTAGGGGAGGTGGGAGATAATTTCTATGGATTTATTATACCCCTGTACATGTACATTTACTTAGTGATGAATGTAGAAAATTGGAAACTCTACGAGCCTTCCATGCTGGATCAGGAAGAGAAACATATCCTTCCTTCTGTAAAGGACCTAGCACCAGATGCTCAGGTAGAGTTGATAGAGGATATTTTTTTCCAAAATACATCTAGAACTACAATATAGGAGTAGCATGACCTTTGGTGGATTGATTTGAGATGATAGATTCCATGTAAGGCTAAATGGTACACACGAGAGAAGGTAGAGGAAAATTTTCCTCACTTAATTTAATAAAAGATATTTGGGACCAAAATACTCCCAAAATGAGGAGGTATGATCTGGATCATATCATTATATTACTTACCATCCATTTTTATGCTTTCAAACTAGAAAAATTAGAGGAACCCTCTCATCTGAGCATTTTGACTAGTGGATCCTAGTTTGATGAATTATAGTCCGAAACATTCTAGAAGTAGTTTGAGGCATCAAAAAAAAAGGGGAAAAAATTCAATAATTAACTATGCACCCCCTAGTTTTATTCCACACACAAATTCCTTTCCAACAATGAAAAAATTTCCTCAATTGGAGTCTGTATGAAAAAATTATGCCACCCAAAAGTTGACCTTCCTATTTTGACCACCATGATTCGAGAGGATCCCACATAAACCCCCATTATTCATGGAAAATGGGCCAACCACATGATCATTATGAATAATATTTTAGAATATTTGATGTTATTACTCTATTTAAGAGTTGAAGGACTCAAAATTAACCACCAGTAGGTTATCAATCTTTTGTTATAACCGATCCACTAGGAAGAAGACAGGTTCCATTCCATTCGAGTGCAGTTTATTCCATAAATTAAAAGAGTAGCTAAGATTGGATAGAAAGAGAGATAAAATAGATAGTTTTTGTGCACTATATCATCCCATGGGCCATAGGTCTCAATTCTTTGTACCGGCATACATTTACATTCAAAGAAAAAGAGATTCAAGCAACCTCACCTTCCAACTAGGTTTTCTCCCATAAGAGTTTCCTAGGTCATATCTTGTGTTATTTTGTGAGTGATTCTATATGTGAATGTTCTCTATTTTCATAATTTAATATCTTTCGTGCATAAGTATAACACATTAATTAATGAATATATAAACCTAGGGAAAAATTAACCCTCATAGAGTAGATTTCATATTTTCATTATAACTTTGTAGATCTATTGTGACAAATTGTCCAGTATAATATCCATAGCAGTTTACAGATTAGTGTTGAACTTATTTCTATTGTTAGGGGTGGATAAATTTCCCACCATTTACCTTATTAAGCTTGGATTCGTGAGAGAACTGTGTGAGGTTAGGCCCCCTAGACATGTGATGACAACTACAAATTCTCTATCGAAGAAGCTTATTCAAGGTAGTTGGAACTTCCACTTATCAATTTTATCTTGGTTTAGGTAAATATTGTTGACATTCTAGTTGAAATATGTGGATAGTAGTGGCCACCCACCTATTCCATTGGCTCATAACACAATTTTTCTATTTTTGGCAATTTTTAGGTCCTTAACTTCTGGAGTTGTTTTAAGACCCCGAACAACGTTTTTTTAGGAAATAGGAAGACAATAGTTGAAAATCATACTTCTCAAATGGACTTTCCAATGGGATATTATGCACACCAAACAGAGATCATATGCCAAAGTTATGTCCCTAATAAATTGACGTTCCAACTTACCCCATCAAGGCCCAAAATATTTTGGTGCTTCATCTCCTAGGGTTAGGTTTTTGGATGTTTCAGCTTTTCTCATTACTTATTTATGATAAAAAGTCCTTCAAGCCTCATTGTAACACAATTTGGGAAGGCTTATCGCTGTCACATCTCTTCTCAAAGGTAAGATACCACCATTAGAGCTAGTTTGTTTTCATTTTGCATATATACAGTTTTAGTATTTTCCACTTATTAATAGAAGTCAAGTTTCATTGTATCTCTATGTTTTGGTTATAAATATCTATCATTTCATTCCCTTCATAAATTTGAATCAACGGTATAGTCCAACAAAGGAGGGATAGTATCTAGAATATGGAATTAAGGAGGCACGGTGTTCAAAGTAGTTGAGAGTATTGTCGGGTTTTAATCATGTAATCAAAGTTCCTAACTTATTCCCTAATATTTTTCTATCAAATGCTTAATTCAATTATGACAATATAGGAAAATGTTTCATTTATTTTATATTGTCATGACTGATGAACTTCAGATATCTTGATTGGTGTACATGATTGACAAATTCATTATGAGAAGTTTTGCACTATTAATTTGCTTGTGAGCATATAAGAAACTTGATTTAAGTGAAATGGTTGTTTCCATTAGTACAGGCATGAGATATGAATGTGTCAACTATGCATACATATCTTGTTTGTATATGTTAGTATTATTATGATTTATTGAGATAATAATCATTCTTTTTTTTCAACTGCGCATAGATATCTTGCATGTTTGCACTAGTTTTATTATGACATATTAAGATAATAGTTTTGCTCATTTGTTATGGGTGTATTATGTCTTAGTATATTGCTTAAGTTAATTAATTTAATTGATTTTAGTGTTAGGCATAATTTAGCTATTCTACATTTTGGATTTTTTGGTCGTAATGTGACGATATAATTTTTTGGTTAGATTGTGATTTTTCATTGTTTAAAATTCATTTTTGAAGGCATAAAAGGATTTGTTTCTCTAAAAACCCTGGTGATGGTCAGATTGTGCAAACTACATAAGCTCAAACTTATAATTCCAACAAACCCCTAATGGATTTTGAGTAAAATTGGCCAGAAAATATGCCCAAAAAAGGGTCAAAACATAAAAGAGTTAGATTATGCATTTAGTGTTATTATTAATATAATTGATTTGTTCAGAGTTAAGTTAAATAATTTAATGAGGTTAGTATTATTATTAATTTATTTTATTTATTTAGGCTTTAATGAAAGCCCTATTTGTGTGAAAGAGAGAGAGAGAGAGAGAGAGAGAGAGAGAGACATTATTTCATGTTGAAATTTGAAAGAATTGTGCTTGGAATGGCTTAACTTTTATTTATTGAGATAGGATAGGTTGCTACAGATATGTCAAAGGAGGTAAAGGATTTGCTGCTAGGGGGGTCTTTTTGAGGGAAGGTAGTGGAAGGAGGGATAAACAGAAAGAGATTTGAGACGTTCAATGTTCCATGTTTTGGGAGGAAGGGATTTCAGTTTTGAGAGTGGGGGAACAAAATCTAAGTGGATTGTGCCATGAGGCTTTGGTATTTTTGACTTAGTATTTGGATTTCATAATTTCGACATACTTGGGCTATGGTTCTATGACTTTGGTTACAAATTTCTAGGAAAAGCTCAAGGTTTTCCTATAGCTAAGGAGCTGACAAGGCTATTCCTAGCTAGCCGGGAGGATAAACATCCAATTCAAGTAGTTTTGGAGAACATACAAAATAAAGAGACAACTAAGCAACACATGACTAATTCAAATATATTTGTAATGAACCACCCCACTTGCCTCAGTGGGGTGGCTACTACTAATAATCCAAATCCCCTTATGCTTGTTAGAGGAATGTTTTCTCTTCTTCTTTTTTTCCTTACCATCGATATCTATATATCTATATATATATATATATATATATATATATATATATATATATATATATATATATATATATATATATATGTACACATACACACACACCCACCACAATACCCTGATAGTCCCCACCGCCTTCCACTAGATTTGGTAGTCACATCTCAAGCGAGGAGATCGACGATTCACAATTGGATTTCGTTAGGTCATTGCGCTCAGTCGTTAATGGGAAAGCACCCTAGCGTACTCATAGTTTTGTCCTAAAGTTCCAGGCCCTCATCTAACAGATCATATCACCTCCTCCCATCTGACGGTTAGTGTTAGTTGTGCCACCCTTTCCCTTCCTCCTTCCAATAACTCCATAGGGGGTGTCACAAGTTACCTCCACCATTAGATCCCCAATGATCTTCATCGCCCATTAACATGGTGGCCCCCACCAACATCACATAAACAATGTACAACTTATGTTGCACATCCCTGTACATTCAAACAATGATGCCTTTGCCAGGTAGGAGGTCTCCCTCGGAATGGTCAGTAAGAGGAAACAGTTGATCCCAAAACAATGACTTGCGTTCACTCCAATAGGATCAAGCCCATTTCTAAACATGCCAAGGGTACCCCTCAGAAGTGAGTTCTACTTTCCAGCAAAACCACGAGGGCTTCCTTACATGTGCATGATGTCAGGTTGGGGGCCATTTCTTTAGCCCTTCCCATGGCGCAGATATGCCATGTCATCCTGATGTTTTCATCCAACACTCGCATATGTGCTCCATCTTGCACCTATGTGATGGAAACCACCGGGACACATGGGTTCGTGGGCCCTACTTCTGCCCACCCTTACTTCTTATTGGTCCACAAGTTACAGTTTCATTTCACCCTAGTGCAATATCATGATAATACTTTCATCCCACACTTCTTACACCTCTAGGGTCGGGACCACCGGGACACGTCATCCCGACCCCAACACCCCACACTCCCATAACATATTCCTTATGGGATTCTAGGAGAGAACCCCCAGGTTTATGTGGATCAATGGACCATGCCTCAACTCAGCCATCGCTCTCGATTGGTCCATGGGGTTACAATGTTATGGGCCCCAAGACGTTTAATCTCGACATCGTGTCATCCTGCTCCTTCAGAATGAGCTTCCTTTTCCACTCGCATGATTGAGGCCCAAGGGATGAGATCCCCCATGGGCTCCACTCCAACCAATGGGATGGTCTCCCACCTCTGAATTGTGAACCCAGCTGGTCCAGTGCCCAATCATCCCTATTGCCCCTTTACGCTACAGTAAAGGTATATTCTCTGGGTTGACTTGCCTGATGGCCCACCTCTCATCCAATAGCAGAATTTACAAGTCTACCAATGCACCTCGACTTATGTCACCTTGCATGCTCTTAGTGATGCTATATAAGAACTCCCAGGATATGGCCCTAGACCATGTCACCCACCTTTTCCCTGTCATAGCAAGATGTAATTTCACTAGCCAATCCATGGATTCCATGCTTAGGTCTTCCTCGGGTCAAAGGATAAGATTTACTCAATTAAAATATAAGTTTAATTTTTCTCCCACCTTCATTGCAATGCAGCTCACATTTTTTCTCTTCCATGGCCCAAACAAGGAGAACTTACCAGATCTCTAGCAACTTGCTCAATCTTGGTCCTAAGGGTTATCACCAGAGCTTGCCCCCTTTCTGTGTATATCACCTTTCTCTAGCCACTTTGACCATGGCTCATCCACAATGGTTTTGCAAACATCATGATCTATGCCAACATTTAGTTATGATCATTATGGTTTATTTAAGCACCTAACAACACTACCCCTCCTAAGATTACTAACTATTCTTGTGTCCATGGGGTTCATAAGACACCATAAAGGCCACATGAATATTAGCATTCTTATAAGGTATGAAGGAATCCTTTTAAGGGATTTGAATGTGGAAAGGTTCCTGATGGATAAGTTCTCGGGCCCTCAAGTGTTTCCAGCTTTGGGGTAGGGAGTTCTAGGCATGCTTGCACTGGTGATGTTTTATCTACCCCAGCTAAGAACTTGCAGTGAACTCCTGAAGGGCCTCCACCTCTCTTCCTACACACTAGGAGCACCATACTTCAAAGTGACCTAACTAGCAGCACTAAGGTGCTTGACCTTCGGGACTGCTAAAAATGCAAGGTTGTAGTAGCCTCTATTGTAGAGTCACCAATTCTTATACTTAAAAGAGTAAGTCATCCTTAGCATTAAATGATGCCACATGAATTGTAACATGGGCTTGTACAAAAGTGGTTTATATGTTGTTTATTGTTATGATTTCGAATTAGGTTCTTTATAGACCATTTCATTACATTTATCATTGAAAATTATATTAATCATTCATATGCATAAAAGGAACATAATCCATGTCCATGTGACTTATGCACCATTTAAATCCATAAATGTAAACACATGTTAAATATGCTTATAAGCACCAATTCAAACCAGAAATTCAAATGCATAATCATAAGCATTATAAATACATAGGATCAATTTTCTTTGAATGTTTTTTGGGAAAGTGAGCAAGGATAATTTTAGGGGCAAATGTTCGCCCTTTGGCGAAATTAAGGGGTTTTAAATTTTTAGTGGGCCAATATTTTGTATCATAGTACATTTTTACAAATCACCTCAAATAGCCCACCTTATTTTAAGGGAGAGGGTAAAAAAGGTAAATTTAGCCCTTGAAATTAGGACTTACAACCTTCCATTTGCCCATTTTCAAGAATAGGTTTTATTTAAGTGACTCCTATGGGCCAAATACCATATTTATAAAAGAGGTATGGTAAATTAATAAAAATATAAATAAATGAGAGGTATGGTAAATAAATAAAACATTTTTTATATTTACTCCATAAGTCACCTTATATACATGTAAGGGTGTAAACAAATAAAAATATAAGTAAAGTGGAGGTATGGTAAATAAATAAAACATTTTTTGTATTTACTCCATAAGTCACCTTATATACATGTAAGGGTGTAAACAAATAAAAATATAAGTAAAGTGGAGGTATGGTAAATAAATAAAACGTCTTTTTTATACTTACTCAAAAGGTATGGTAAATAAATAAAAATATAAATAAACTAACGTATCGTAAATAAATAAAACCTCTTTTTATATTTATTCCATAACCTTCCTTCTATTTATGAAGGCTCAAGAAAGAGGTTTTATTTAAGTGAATCCTATGGGCCAAATACCATATTTGTAAAAGAGGTATGGTAAATTAATAAAAATATAAATAAACGAGAGGTATGGTAAACAAATAAAACATTTTTTTATATTTACTCCATAAGTCACCTTATATTTACGAACACTCAAAAAATGGGTTATATTTAGGTGAAACCTATGGCCAAAATACTATGGGACAAATACCATGGACTACATTGTTATTAATACCATGCAAAAAACCATTATTAACCCTAATATTAGAATTAATAAAAATAAAAATGGCACATGGTATTGACCCATGGTATTCACCATATGACACATCGTATTGACCCATGGTATTCACCAAATGGCACATCATATTGACCCATGGTATTCACCTGGAATGTAACCTATTTAAATGGGGGAATTAAACCAGCATGTAGCCTATCCTAAGATTCACTAGGATTTTACAAAGTTTTATTATTTAGTGAAAGACTCGCCAAAATCTTACAAGATTTTATAATTGAGTAAAATATTCGCCATGCCTGGTGAGAGATTCGCCAAAAAATTATATCTATATATTATATTATTGATAAAATCGCCTTCCATTTTTCCTATATACCATGGAGATTCGCCCATTTATTATATTTATAAATTTAGGGGGGGTTCTTAAAATTTTCACTAAAAGTGAGTTTGGGACAAGGACTGTCCCCCAATCATATACAGTTGCAGCCAAGTTCACATGTAGTTTTCACCCCCAACCCAAATTCTAGGGATTGAGGGGCTTTTCTTAAGGGATGAAGACACTAACTACCAGTTGAAATAGGGAATCGAGAAAACCTCCTTCCTCCATCCACCAGCCACTCAGCAGTCAAATAATGTATAGGGAATCCATAGGCCAGTTGCCTCCACCCTCATGCTACCTAATTACATCCAATCAAGATACACAGGGAATCTAGAGTATTCTTCTCCACCCAAGCACAAATTTGGAATCTAGAGGCCAGTTTCCTCCACCCAAGAATGTCAAGGGAGTCCAGAGAAGAAATTCTCCACTCCCAAACAAAATAGAGTGGTTCCACCCACTGTGGGGAATCAAGAACCCACTATAAAAACCATATAGCAAGAAAGATTTCAGAGGTCCTCCATCTAGGAATCCAATAAATAATCCTCCACCCCATCCATCAAGGGAATCCAAATAAATACTATCTCCACCCTCTGGCTATATAGAGAATCGGGAAGCCTTTTTCCTCACCAAGGAGATACCTTCTTCATCTAGTCTTCCCAACCAAAAATGAGATCAAAGTGCTCTCTTTTCTTCTCTTCTGCAAAAATCCTTTTGTTGTTCCTCTCTTCTTCTACATTATTCTCTATTGGATGGATATTAAATCGTCCTTTTTCACTATGGCTTCCTGAATGGAGTTTGAAATAATGCCTTGAGTGAGGTTGAACCCTCTCTATATTTTCCTTTGTTGTTTGCACAGTCTTACAGCTTCATTAATTCTTGTCATTTTTCCTTGTAATGTTTCTTCAAGCAACATGGGCATGTGTACTTCTCTTGAAGCCAAATTTAATTTAGGTAACTAACTTATTAAAAGCACATCAGCCAACCTTTAACGGATCTCAAGAATAGTATAGTTTCTTGCACAAGGAAACCTTATACATCCCAAGCGGGTTGTTGGAAAATTAGAAAGCCAAAAAGATTTTCTTATATAGATAATTACTTGTGATTCCTTTATCTTTATGTTCTTATTTTATCTTTTAGTTCATCAACAAATTACCAAAAACAATGGCACAAAGATACCAGATGTAGGCAAATAGCCAGGGAAAAACCCCTATCTAGGGGAAAACCCAATCAACAATTTGTCCCTCAATAGTTTCACGAGATAATATGTTGGCTTTTTGGGGCCTGATCCAAGTTTGGAATTAATTTAGGCAAACAAATCCCTGTACTATTCGCCCTTTCGGCAATAGTTCACGGAGCGTAGAGGAAGGTCTCACCCGAAGCAGTATGGGGGAATGTTGGAACTAGGTTTCCACACCCTTGAGATGTCTGAGGGGTGGATTTAATCCAACTGTGAATACCTTCATGCAGGTTACTTCACGCAATTTCTTGACCCGCGAGGCCTTCGCGCCCTGTTATATTCGCCTTTGTGTAGCCCTAACCTGGGGTTGTGTGGCTTTCGCACTACTGGAGCAATGATCTACACTATTTCCCCAAGTCACACCATGGGTCTTACTTATCTTCTTATAACAGTTAGTTATCTTCCCATAAATAGATACCTTATATTATATTCACTTATACCCAATATATTTCAATGCATAAAACAGGAAAAGATACACAGAAATATGGTAAAACTTCTCTTTATTAATGCTTCCAATGGTTACAAACTCAAACTTCCATGCGCACTCAGCTACAAAGCCTTCTCCTAATCTACTACCCACAACTAGACTTTACACTTCAGATACTCTGCTATGCTTCTATTCCATGATCATCAATTCATTCGATCCATCTCTTTTTAACTACTTAGAGCTTCACTCTATTGATACAATCCCATGGTCCATGGACCATGGGTAGATCTCTCAGACCGACATTACATTACAAAAATGAGGGTGAACAACCCTATGACTCTATTGCAACTTCACGCTCCACGCCCACGAATCATGGAGTCTTTACAATGGACTTAGTCAAAACTTGGGCTTTAAGCCCCAAAACTTGCCTTGGGGGGATCCCATGCCCAACAAGCCCCCAACACAACCATCGTGACTTGCCCTTGATTCACTCTGTCGATGCAGATATCTTCGCATGGAGACCTCCCAACTTTGCTCAGCCTGCTACAAGGTTGGTAGCGCACTGAGCAGTTGCCTACTGTATCTCTTGTATGCATTGTTCCAAGACCGCGGTGTCAGAACTTCTCCCTTGTATCTGTTCCTGCGTCCCCTGCATCTACTTATAGTCATGTGCCTTCTTTCAGCTACCTAAAGCATGAAGACTGTGCTTCTGTCGGCTAGTTAGATAGCCGAGCCACCCATGTATGGCTTCAATCGAATGACATTCACTTTGCCTAGGAAAGGTTCTCCATTTAGCTTTACCAGCTGCACCGCGCCTCCGTCGGTGACCTCCTTAACATATGGTCCCAACCAATGCATTCTGAACTTCCCTAGGAATTTATCAAACTTACTGTCATATTGTAACACTAGATCATTTGCCTTGAAGGTCCGAAACTTAATATGTCAATTGTTCCAGGCCTTTTCGCACTGCTTTTGTACCTACTGATGGAATCCAGCCAAAAACCGTTCCTCTTCGAGTTCCTCCAACTGTGCAAGCCTCTCCTCCAAGGCTCCACAATCCTTCATACTTGTGAGCGCTGCTATAGGTAGACTAGGCACAATATACTCCATTGGCATTACGGCTTCCACACCGTAGACCAACCAGAAAGGTGTTTGTCCCATCAGTTTCTTGCAGGTTTTCCTATAAGCCCATAATACTATAGGTACGCGCAGGTCCCAATCACTTTGCTGCAAATTATATACCTTATTCAGTGCTTCGCACACTTCGTTAAAGGCTTCTGCGTGGGTAGCCTTCTACACACTTGTTCTTTCCACACTTCGTCATCCCAACTGGAGGGACCATTCACGCAATTTCCTCGTCGACACCTGCTTATTGACCTGTTCCCGAATGCGAAGTCCATGCACATCCGCGCAAGTTTTTTAGCATATGCCTATACCCATCTGGACAGATGCACCTGCGGATCATTCCATCCATCATACTTATCTTTTAGACGCATCTGAGGCTTCCCAAAACAAATGTCCATCATTCTCCTGCATTCGTATGAGTCCTCAAATCTTCCTTGGTGCATACCCCACCACCTCGTGGGCATAGCGCGTAGTACCCATTTCAAAGCCTCCAAAATTTTCCTTTCCAGTACTTCTCTTTCAAATTTGTTTAGGAAAGCATCTACCTCACTTAACCCATCATAAGTAGGTAGATCCTTTGCTTCCATCAATACACAATGCAACGATCTTGTCATCATATTACAGTTCAGCGTGGTCACCTTGTGCAACCGGTTCTACCATCACTCTATTTCCTCATCAGAATATGATGTATAGGATCTCTCGTGCTCCCATGAGATTCATCCATCTATGGTGGGATTTACCCAGTCTTTCTCTTGCGTGGTTATCTTGTAGATGCAGTCCAAGTCGTCATTGCTTTCATAGTCGTACACTAGCTCCGTGTAGCGCGATCCTTTTGCAGGGTCCAAAGGTACAACTACACGCATATAATTTTTCTCAAAAATCATCTTGCACTTCTTCAGATTTATCACCCCGTTCATGTCAGTGGCCCAATCTATTCCTAATACTGCGGGGTAGGGATTTCTATCATCCATAATCTCTATCACTTCGAAGTCTGCTAGCGCTCTTGCCCCTTCAATATCCATGGTGATTCTCTGTAATATTCCCATAGGTATGATCTTTTACTGGTTCACCATTCATAGCTGGATAGGAGACCATCGTAACGTAGGCCTTCCCATGCGCTCCCATGTCTACTTCGGCAGAACGTTCACTTCCAATCCTAAATCTAGAATCACTTGGTCCATCTCATATTCTCCAATCTGCCCAATCAATCTCATTTCCCTTCCTATCCTCGTCGCATGGTCCCAGCACATCTATTTATGAGTTCCTGCAATCCCTTTACAGCCTTGCTGTCGCGCAGTAGCTTCATGCACATTTCTAGGAATGTCGTGAGCATCAATGGGTCCTTTTCTAGCTCTGGTCTATCTTTGCTTCCTGAAGTGGAGGCATCAGTGAAGCTCTTCCTAGCTTCCATGAAGATTTCCTTGGCGCGCTCTAAATCAAACTCTGGTTCTTTCATCGGGGCCTTGCGAACCCAAGTACTATATTCAGGCTGCTTGACTTTATCATCCCCTGTCGCAATTCCACTTCGGAGCACAATGTTCACATTAGGGTCTTCCTCTTGCAGCTCAAACCTTATCATTAGCAAGTTCTAAGTAAGGGGAGGTTGGAGTGCTCCCTTGTCGCGCAGCCTCGCTATCAGTGTGGGACAATCCTCTGTATCATGATCAAACAAGGTACAATACAAGCATGATGGGCACGTTGGATTCATACAATATAATGTCCTGGCCCCCCACAATTGTAACATATCTACTGTCCGCAACCTCTTCCAAGTCCTCCTCCACCACGGCCTCGTCCGTGCCCCTAAAATCCAGTTCGCTCCACTCTTGTGTTCTGGTCAAGGGGCTGCATTTCAGCTTGAACTCTGTAGGTGGAATTCCTATCCATCATCAACTCTTAGCTTCTATAGGTGCGCTCATCATGTCCCACTGATCTACAAAAATTATAGAACAACTGTTGTGAATTATGCATGTACTTCTGCAACAAATGGCAGTTTTCTGTAGCATGCTTTCCTCCTATTTGACAAATCGCACACCACAAAGTAGGCGCCACGCTAGTTCCTTCTTGGGCCTCTGGTCTTAATGGCATTGGTCCTCCTCCCATGAGGTAATTCACGAACACTGGGTAGTGGTCCTTGCCATGACCCTAACCCTTACATTTAACACACCATACCTCTTCTCGCACCTCCGAGCGAGCTGTCCTGTCCTGTTTCAGACTCTGTATCTCAAGGCATAAGTTTTTCAACTACGTGTGGATCTGCTGAACTCCTAGGTAAGGATCTTGTATCGGGGTCTCATGTAGCCTCATCATGATCTCCAAGGCCTCTGCCTCAGTTGTTAACCTTTGTTGTGATAGCGCGTTCCTCAAATGTGGTGTTACCGATGCTACAAACCATTCGCGGTGTTGTCCATCCATCAAAGTCATATTAGCTTAGCGAATTGTGCACCTCAGTCTCTGATCTAATTCCCAGGGTGTCTCACTTGGTAGCATCGTGATATCCTTTAACCCAATGATCGACTGTACCTCTGACTTTGACCCACTAAATTCTTTGTTTAGCACAATTTGGATATCCGCGATCCCTGCATCCGGATTGTCATTAGAGTGCCCAATATACCAGGTCACTACGCGATCCTGCAAAGTACTGACCAACGTCACTTTCTTTATATTGTCATCCGTAACTCCTTATCACAAACCAAAATTGGTCTGGATCTTCATTTCCTACTCCCTTGAACACTGGCAACTTTATCGCGCTTGCCATATTGACATGCAGTGGTGGCGGAGGTGGTACGGGTGAATATGGGGGTGAAGGTAGTGAAATTGGTGGTGGTGTGGGTGGGGTGGTATGTGTAGAATCCTCTGCCTTATCAAATTGATTTCACTTCTTGGTGAGACCTTCTTGAGCTCTTCCTCTTCCTCTCGTGGAGGTAAAATCAAGGGGCTAGATTCTAGCTCTGTTCTACCTTCGTTTTTGTAAATTTTCCCACTTCGCGTAGCCCCAAACATCAATGTATTCACATAATCCGCTTTTCACACAATAGCATTTTAATCCAAGTGTTCAGAGACTTAATGTACTTACCTCGCAATCCTTTGAGGAAGTGTCTCTCTGCCTCGCTATAGTTGACTAAAGTATCTACTGTGAACTCAGTAATGAATCCTCCTATAATTCGATCGAGCCAGTGATCAACAGCGTGCGCGATCTTATCCTCTGATGCTTCTATTTTGCGCACCAAATCTGGGGTCCACACAATAGGACTATCGAGCTTACACCTTCCTTGGCTATCTGCTAACTTCGCAATCCACTCATACAACTCAGTAGGGAAAGATGCGAAGAAAATTTTGTGGATCTCTGTGTACAGATAGCAGTCTAACCACTCTTCTTTTGATAGTTGCAGATTCCTATTCTTATGGGCCACGAACTCGTGAATTCTCCTGTCTAACCAACCTTCAATTTCTCTCTTAGTTAGATTCCAATGATACGACATCAGACATCTCTATGCAGATTCCGGTCCCGACAACGGAACCATTTGGTTGCTTGTTGGAGCCTGACCCAGGTTCGGAGTTAATTTAGCCAAACAAATCCCTGTACTACTAGCCCTTTCGGCAACATTCCACGAAGCGCAGACTAAGGTCTCACCGGAAGCAGTATGGGGGGATGCTAGAACTAGGTTTCTGCACCCTTGAGATGTCTGAGAGGTGGAATCAATCCAACTCTGAATACCTTTGCGCACATCACTTCACGCACTTTCCTAACCCGCGAGGCCTTCGTGCACTATTATATTTGCCTTCGTGCGGCCCTAACCTGGGGATGTGGGACTTTCGCGCTGATGGAGCAGCGATCTGCACTATTTCCCCAAGTCACACCATGGGTCTTACTTATCTTCTTATAACAGTTAGTTATCTTTGCATTAATAGATACCTTATATTATATTCACTTACTCACCACATTTAGATAAGTCGGCGCAGTAAATAAATAGTAAACCTGTAATTCATACCCAATATACTTCAATGCATAAAATAGGAAAAGATACACAGAAATATGGTAAAACTTCTCTTTATTAATTCTTCCAACAGTTACAGACTCAACCTGTCCTGTGCACTCAACTGCAAGGGTCCACACACTCAGCTGCGAACTACTAGGCCTCTGTGCACTCAGCTACACATCCTTCTCCTACTCTATGACCCACAACTAGACCTTACAATTTAGATACTCCGCTATGCTTCTATTCCATGATCATCAATTCATTCAATCCATCTATTTTTAAATACTTAGAGCCTCGCTCTATTTATACAATCCCATGGTCAGCGGACCATGGGTAGATATCTCAAACCAACATTACATTACAAAAATGAGGGCAGACAACCCTATGACTCTATTACAACTTCACTCTCTTCTCCCACAAATTACAGAGTCTTTACAATGGACTTAGTCAAAACTTGGGCTTTAAGCCCCAAAACTTGCCTTAGGGGGATCCCACACAACATAATCCAAGACTCTTGACCTAGACAAAGACTCCCTCCACACCAAGTCATCCCTCTCTTTCCTCTTGCAAATAATAGCCCTTCAACAACAACTTTGACCTAGCAGCAATGGCTAGTAGCAGCAACTTCGACCCAGCAACGAGAAACAACTAGCAGCAACAACAAATTTGACTTGCAATAAAGACTTCGATCTTCCTAGATAATCCACTAGAGTGAGAGATAGATGGCCCAAAGCTTTGATCTTGATGTCTTCTTCCTTCCTTCCAAATTTCATACCATTTTCCAACTCTTTTCCAACTTCACACTTTTTAGTTGCCTTGGCTTGTAATTCAAACTTGTGTGTCTCAAATGAATTCCACTACACTGTATTTATAGCCTTCTAGTGAGGTTGAATTACCCAGTTGAGGCTGACTTGATCTCCATGAGGCTGACTTGGTGTGGAGGGGAAAAATAGCATATTTGATTGAATATTAATATTTTTACATGATTCAAAAGCCCAATAAAGGTCTCTTGAAATGGAAAATGACGCTAATGACTCATAATAAATCCTAGAAGTCCTAAATGGGGAATTTGAACTAAAACATGATGACCCAAGCATGAAACCCATTCTTTAATAAGTCATAATAATAAAAATAAAAAAAATAGTCTTCATTATTTTGATAAATATATTTCATTGTGACTCAAATACATTTATGAAGACCAAACCTAATTACATATTTCAACAGTCCCTCTTAACTAGGGAGCTATTCATAATAACAAGTACAAGGAAGATCTCAAAACACATGAACCATGAATAATTTAGGCACAACGATTCCATGGACTAGATTCCTGGCCAGGGAAATCTATCCAAGGTCCTTCAATAGTTTAGGCACTCACGGTGCCACAAACTAGATTCCTGATCAGGGAAATCTATTTGGGTGGGACTAAGATAGACTATAGCTTACATCCAGTATAGGTACCCATAGGATTACTTGTTAACCATCAACCAAGGGATCCAGGTGTGTATCTGAGATTAGAGCTCTATGACCAACGCCACCCTCCCTAATTCGAGATCCAGACATCAACACAAATTTTCAGCCAAATTTCCTCCAAGGCAATGTCTCTTATTGTTTGCTTTTTGGGGCTTGACCCAATTTTGGAGTTAATTATCCAAACAAATCCCTATACTACTAGCCTTTTCGGCAATAGTTCGTGGAGCGCAGACTGAGGTCTCACCCGAAGCAATCTAGGGGGATGCTGGAACTAGGTTTCCGCACCCTTGAGATGTCTAAGGTGTTGACTTAGTCCAACTATGAATGCCTTTGCGCAAGTTACTCCACGCACTTTCCTGGCCTGCAGTTATATTCATCTTCGCACAACCCTAACCAGGGGTTGTGGGGCTTTCGTGTTGCTAGAGCAGCGATCCACGCTATTTCCCCCAGTCACACCGTGGATCTTACTTATCTTCTTCTAACAATTATTTATCTTCACGTAAACAGATACTTTAGATTGTATTCACTTATTCAGCACATTCATAGAAGGCCGCGCAACAAATAAATAGTAAACTTGCAATTCTTGCCCAATACACTTCAATGCATAAAACAGGAAAAGATACACAAAAATATTGTAAAACTTCTCTTTATTAATGCTTCAATCGGTTACAGACCCAACCTACCTTGCGCACTCAGCTGCAGAGCCTTCTCCTACTCTGCGACCCAAGGACATGACTCTACAGTTAGACTCAATGCATCCTTCTTATATCTTCCATTGTTTCCTTCTTCTCTATTTTTTTCTTTTACACTTAGAACCTCGCTCTATTTATACAATCCCATGGTCCGCTGACCATGGGTAGATCTCTGAAACTGACACTACATTTACAAAAGTAAGGGCGGACAACCCTATGACTCAATTACAAATTCACGCTCCACGCCCACAAATCATGGAGTCTTTACATCGGACTTAGTCAAAACTTTGGGCTTTAAGCTCCAAAACTTGCCTTGGGGGGATCCCATGCCCAACACTGACACACAAAGCCTCAACACTCCTGATTATTCCAATTAGTAGCAAATCATCCCCAATAAAATAGATCGGTAACAAATCTCTCTCGTGTAACCAGCATGCTATAAAACTTCTAAGAGATTAACATGTACAAACACAACCCCAATCAATAACAAATTTTCAAAAGTACACAAGTAAACACAAACCTCCAACATCTTTCAGACAACTAGATGTTGCTTCTCAATTTATCACAGCAGAGCTTTCAAACAAATCTTGACAGGAGATTCCTCAAGCATACATCTTCCTTTTCTACTTCACATGCAGCAACATATTCTACAATCAGATCTTGCTTTCCTTATCTCAGTAACCCCTCATAATTCCTTCTCCAATTTCTTCTTTCAAGGTGTCCATCATGACTATGATATGCCCTCCCTCTCAACTAGGGAGATTCCTTTCATCCAAGCTCCCTCTTAACTTAGGGAGCTCAACTTCTTGTCTTCGACATTGGAGAGTCTTTCATGGCCTCCATCCTTCTTATCAGAGTTATCATGACCATCATCACTCATATAACTTTCTTCATCATGCTTATCATATCATCTTTACTTATGAATATCTTTACCATATTAAAGATTATGTATCTACATAGCTTAGATTGCAAGTACAACCAAATTTATAGAAGCATGAAGTTAACTATATCATAATCATATAATAAAGGAAGCATTATACATTAGAAACCAAATACCTAAACTTAGTTAGGTTCACAAACAACAAGAAATACATACTTTTATACGTCAACTACATGCTAGGGTTTTGTCATAAACCCTAGATTTCATCATCAAGACTTTGAGTACCTTAATCAATATAACAACCTTCATTATATCTAGGGCTTCAATATTTCTTCTAGAGACATGAAATACCTTACTACAATATATTTCAACAATTAAAAGCTTTTCAAACAAATGTATTTAACAACTTTAGCACTCATATCTCTAGACTTTCACTAGGATTTAGTGCAAGGTCCTAGATGTCATACATGAGCCATTAAGCTTCACCAATCAAAACCAACCACAACTCAATTTTCAGATTTCAATAATCTTTCATAGAACTCAAACTATAAAACTTGACATCATATATTAGATAATTGAACTTATACTAAGGTTTAGTTACAAAACCCTAGAATTAACAAAAACTATCATCCTATAAGCATACTTTGACTAGGGCTTAGTTCTAAACCCTAGGACTCATGACCATCATATCATGTGTTAGTCAAACTTAATGACACAAATATCAATATTTTATATAACAAACTTGATCAGACTATGGTTTTTGATAGGACAAACACACATATACCTAGGATTTCATTCCTATGATAGTTTAATGGTTTTTCTTATACACCTTACCAAACCCTAATGATCGATGGTTTCAATACATAAAACAACAAACCCTAATTTATCAATACTTCAAAGGTTTGGGATTTCAAACGTCACCATTCAACCCTAACAAGTTAGGGTTTCCATAACCATACCAAAACCCCAAACATGACATCATTAAAGCATCAAAAATTTTCTTTAGACTTCATCAATAACCCTAAATAGGCTATGTTTTTACTCATTATCATTGACATACTCATAAGTTAGGGTTTTTACAAAGAACCTTTATAGGGTTCCACAAGAATAATCAAAGATATGAGGAGGGTATATTTATCTAATGATGAATCACCCAATCAAGGATCTGTATGATTCAAGAGATACAGACACAATAATGTTAGTAATCACAAATGAATATACCTTTATCATTAAGAGAGAAAAATGTATAGTCTAAGGAATACCTTTTATTTCTTAACAAACTCTGTTACTCCAATTTTTTGTCTTGTGATACCTTCTTGCATAATTCTTGAGTCTTCAACAAATTTTCCTAAACAAGGAAAATGTGAATAGAAATGTTAATAGTATTTAATGCAAACAAACTTGGATAAGTAAGGAAAACCAAATATGAAAAGGTAATAAGATACTTATCTTTGGAAGTTGATGAGGGCTTCCTCCAAGCTTGAGGGATACCTATAACCTTATAAAAACAATTCAAAAATGTTTTTCCAAAATATGTTAAACCTACAAATACTAGAAATCAAAATTGAAATAACTAAAGCTTAGAGAAAAGGACTTAGTAGTGTAAGTACCTTATAACTAATTCTTCATATTTATTCTTCTTTGGAGATCCTTCTTCAGCAATATTAGGTTGGTCCCTTCTCCTTTTATTTTTCTTTGGATTGTCAAGACATTCACTTTTATAATGACCCATTTTATGACATTAGTAGCATTCTATTTTGGACATGTCTACCTTCCTTCATGGCCCTTTTGACTTCTTGAAGTTTCCTTTCTTGTGATAAGTGGAGTATGCATTTGAAACTTTTTCTTCTTCATTGTTGGATACTAATGATATTATCATCTCTACTTGGCTATGAGAGTTCCATAATTGTTCAAATGATGGATTTTATTTCCAGTTGTTGAATCCTGAAGCAAAATCACTCCATGTAGTTGGAAACCCCAATAATGCAGTAATTACTAGCTTTTTTATGGTATAATCTCATCTATGGCTTGAATTTCATCTCCAATTATAGATATTCTTACAAAGAAGGAATCCACATTGTCATATTTTTTCATTTTTGTGGTCCTTAATTCATTCTTTAGACTTGCTACTTGACCGATGTTATTGATAGTGAACAATTTTGATAAGGCTTCATACATTTCTTGAGCATGGTCTATGTTGGAAATGTATGGGACATGATTGTATTTTATGCCTTCTACAGTCAGTGTCATAGCTAATATTTATGACTCTTTATAATTCACATTATCTGCATCACTAGATCCTTTGATAGGTTTCTTCACTTTTTCTCTGACCAAATATAAGAATTTGTTCTTTTCAATAATGAGATCAATTCTTTTCTTCCATTCCCTATAATTTGATGCTCCTTATAGTTTATTCTCTCCCTTTATTTTGTTAGAAATTTTCCTTAAAGGTAGTAGGTTTCTTTCCTTATAATATCTCCTTATATGATCCCTTGCTCAAACCTTTTGAGGTTTCTTAGACTCCTTTCAATGGATCCTCAAACTTCCTTTTTCCTCCTTCACCTTAGCTCTGATAACATGTTAGAAAATCAGAAAGGAAGAAATATTCTTTTTATATAATTTCTTGTGACCCTTTTATCTTTATGTTCTTCTTTTATCTTTTAGTTCATCAAGAAATTACCAACAACAATAGCACAATGACACCAGATGTGGGCGGACAGCTAGGAAAAAACCCATATCTAGGGGAAAACCCTATCAACAATTCTTCCTTCAATATTTTCATGAGATAATCCAAGACCCTTGACCTGGAAAAAGACTTCAACTACATTAAGTAAACCCTCTCTTTCCTCTTTTAGATAATAACCCTTCAACAATAGCTTCGACCTAGCAGCAGCTTCGACCCAACAACTGGTAGCAACAACAAATTTGACTTGGCAATAAAGACTTTGATCTTCCTAGATACTCCACTAGAGTGAGAGATAGATGGCCCAAAAATTCTATCTTTATGTCATCTTCCTTCCTTCCAAATTTTGTACCCTTTTCTAGCTCTTTTCCAACTTCGCACTTTTTAGCTGCCTTAGCTTGTAAGTCAAACTTGTGTGTCTCAAATGAATTACACTACATTGTATTTATAGAATTCTACTGAGGTCAAATTACCTAGTTGAGGCTGACTTGTTCTACTTGAGGCCGACTTGGTGTGGAGGGGACAAATAGCATATTTTACTGAATATTAATTCTTTTTACATGATTCAAAAGCCCAAGAAGGGTCTCTTTAAATGTACAATGACTCTAATGACTCACAATAAATCCTATAAGTCCTCAATCGGGACTTTGACCTAAAACATGATGATCCAAGCATGAAACCCATGCTTAAATAAGTCATAATAATAATAATAATAATAATAATAATATTTTTCTTCATTCTTTTGATAAATATATTTCATTGTGACTCAAATACATTTATGAAGACCAAACCTACTTACATATTTCAACACAAGTAACCTCCTAAACTCTGGAATCTGTGTCCCTTTGACTCAGCCCATTCTAATATATTTTGTAAAAACATTTATATTGCATTCTCATGAGGAAAACTAGGTTGGCTGTCACAAACCCCTCCCCCTTGAGGGAACACCATCCTCAGTGATCTTTTTCTCATATGCAACAATAAACAAAAATAAAACACATTGTTTCATGGAGCTTTATATGTACATCTCTATATAGTATTTGCAAACATATACACATTTTCTTCAACCAGTAAACAAAAATTGATATGTTTCTCTCATGGAGTCATCCATTTCCCAAGTGGCTTCCTCTGGCCCAAAGTGATTCCATTACATTTGACTTGCTAGATGACTCGATTTTGAAGCATGAGACTCCTTAGGTGTATAATGCACAATGGCTCTCACTGGAAATATCCCTCTGATTCCACCTGTAGCAGATACCAATGAATCACATGATTAGAATCCTTCACATATATTTTAAGCAAATAAACATGGAAAAAACTATGAACTTTAACTGAGGGAGGTAAGGCTATCCCATAGGCCATTGTTCCAATCCTTTCAAGGATCTCAAAAGGCCCAAAATATAGTGGTGTAAACTTGCCACATGAACCAATCCTTAAGGAACTCTTCTTGGGTTTGATCCTCAAATAAACATGCTCCCCTACTTGGAACTCTTTATGTACCCTATGTTCGTCTGCATAGCTCTTCTTCCTATCCTGTGCCACTTTCAAATTTTTCTTGATGATATGAATGTGTTGCTTCATTTCCTTGGGAATATTAGGCCCAACAAGGACCATGTTCATTAGATAACTCCAGTTAATAGGAGTATTGCAAATCCTCCCATACAATGCCTCAAATGGACTCATATTTAGGGATTCCTTGTATCCATTATTGTATGCAAACTCCATAAGTGGCAAGTACTCCTTCGACTTCTTAGGCTAATCCATCAAATACATCCTCAACATGTCCTTGATCATCCTATTTTTCCTCTTTGTTTTCACATTTGTTTGTGGATGATATGTTTTACTAAATGCAAACTCAGCCCCCAAACCTGCAAATAGTTCCTTCCAAAACCTTGAAGTGAACTTAGCATTTATGTCTGAAATAATTTTCTTGGGAATTCCATGCAGTCTCACAATCTCCTTTATGAATATTTGTTCCACTTCACTACCAAAATTAGTGGATTTTACTACCACAAAATGAGCTACCTTGCTTAATATATCAATAACTACCATGATTGCATCATGTATCCTGGATATTCTAGGAATACCTATGATAAAATCCATAGATATTAACTCCCATTTTCGCTCTAGAATAGGAATGGGTTGTTGCAATCATACTAGATGCTTGCATTCAGCCTTTTCTTGTTGACATTATATTCATTTAGCCACAAAATTAACCACTTCTTTCTTCAAATTTGACCTGTGGTAAAACTTTTAGTGGTTGCAAGGGTCTTTTGGTACCTTCGATGGCCTGAATAAGACTTGACATGGAACTTTTTCATTATAATACTTTTAATTCATCATTGTTTGGCATATAAATTATGTTCTTGAACCTAATTAGGTTGTCATCAGTGAGATGATATTCCTTCTCCCCGCCATATTGTATCATCTTTTCTTTCATTTTTTGATATTTTACATCATCTTATCATGCACCCTTAGCCCTTTATACCAGGTATTTTTTGTACAATCTTACAGCTAGCAAGTGATTCATTTGAATCCTCCTACTAAGTGCATCAAAAACCCTATTTTCTTTGCCTTTGATGTACTTGATCTCAAAGTAAAACTTGCTAAGTATGACCATCCATCTCCCATGTCTTGTGTTTAGCTCGGGTTTCTCAAACAAATAATTAATCCACTACAGTCTGTCATAAGTGTAAATTTTCTGCCAAGGAGGTAATGCCTCCACATTTTCAATGCATGAATGATGATAGTTAACTCTAGGTTATGAATCATATAATTTATCTCATGCTCATTTAAATTCCTTGATTGATAATAGACTACATGTCCTTCCTGCATCAACACTCCACCGAGCTCTTCCTTGTAGGCATCTATGCACACCACAAAATCCTTGTCAAGATCTAAAATCCTCAACCTTGGTGCATTTATGTTAAATTGTTTCAATTGCTCAAAAATTATTGCACACTGAGCTATCCACTCAAACTTCGTTCATTTTCTCAACAAGGATGTGATAGGATGCCCTATCTTAGAGAAGTTTTTGATAAATCTCATATAATAACCAACCAATCCCATGAATGATACGACCTCATTCACATTCTTTTGTGTTGGCCACTCCATTATATATTTGAGCCTCTTTGGATCAACTGAGATCCCTTCCTTAGAGACAATATGCCCCAAATAATGTTTCTATGATTGGAAAAATTCACACTTGTTGAGATTTGCATAAATCTTGTGTTCCCTTAGCAATTGTAGCACTGTAACCAAATGTTTTTCATTCTTTTCCTTTATTTTTTAGTATACTAGTATTTCATCAACAAACACTATGACAAAATTATCCAAATAAGTATGTAGCACATTATTCATTAAAAGCACATGAATGTGGCAAGGGATTTAGTAAGCCCAAAGGGTACTACTACAAAATCATAGTGACCATATATTGTCCTGAAAGCATTCTTATGAATGTCCCCCTCCTTGATTCTTACTTCATGATATCCTGACCTCAAGTCAATATTGGAGAACATTGTTGCTTCTCTCAAGTGATCAAAAAGATCACCAATCCTTGGCAGTGGTTACATGTTCTTTATGTTCACCTTGTTTAATTTTCGGTAGTAAATAAATAATCTAAGGGTTCCATCCTTCTTCTTTACTAACAGCACAGGTGATCCCCATGGGGACAAACTTGGCACGTAAATTAAACAAACCCATTATTAAAGCATGGGTTTCATGTTCGGGTCATAATAATAAAAATAAAAATGTTTGTCTTCATTATTTTGATAAACATATTTCATTGTGACTCAAATACATTTATGAAGACCGAACTTGATGACATATTTCAACACTCCCTCTTAAGTAGGGAGCTATTCATAATAAAAAGTACAAGGAAGATCTCAAAACACATGAACCATGAAGAATTTAGGCACAACAATGCCATGGACTAGATTCCTAACCAGGGAAATCTATCCAGGGTCCTTCAATAGTTTAGGCACTCACGGTGCCACAAACTAGATTCCTGATCAAGGCAATCTATCTGGGTGGGACTAAGATAGACTAAAGCTTTCATCCAGTCTAGGTACCTACAGGCTTACTTGTTAACCATCAACCAAGGGATCCAGGTGTGTATCTGAGGTCAGAGCTCTATGACCAATGCCACCCTCCCTACTTCAAGATCCAGACATCAACACAAATTTTCAGCCAAATTTCTGTTGGGAATAACACTGAGAGGTGGGGGGGGTGAATCAGTATTATCAAATCAATAAAACTTTTTCATTTCCATACTTAGATACATATACACTACTTCAGTTAATGGAACCCGCGTGTATACGCAACTATGTCTAATGCAACTATCATATATCAAGAAGACTTATGATTCAGTTAATCCATTAAATGTTGACCTTTAGTTAGTGCAACAGCACTTCATTAACCATATGAACAGTAAGTAGGTGCAGTGAAACAGAACAGATCATCACACACAAGAAGCACACATGAACACCATGATATAAGGTGGAAACCCAATGTGGGTGAAAACCACCTGCTGCAAGTCATCTCTATCTTCCTTTAATAAGAAACTTCATTTAAAAATATTTCTGTACTGATGCAGTCTTATACTAGTACACAGGCTTCTACCTGTAGAAGGCTACAACCTTCTCGCGTTCTCCAGACTCTCCTGGATGGGAGCTACAACCCCCTTAGCTCTTGTACTAACTGATCCATTTACTAGTACATAGGTTCCTACCTACTGAATGCTCCAATATTCACTTGTTCTCTAGCTGCTACTAGAAGGGAGCTACCACCCCCTTTGCTCTTATACTAGCTGATGTACTAGTACGTAGGTGGCGGCCTACAATCTCCTTTCATCCTCCAGGGACCACCTTTCATAAATTTTCAGATTGGATACCCCTGAAGCACAACACTATATTCTTAATGCCACATTTCATCCAATTTTCATACTGGACCCATCAATATCATTGAAGCACAAAACAATCAATACTAGCATCATCAATTTCTAAATCACTGAAACAATGAAACCCTGTCAACAACACAGTCACCAGAACACAGAGCAGAAAACTGAACTCTGCAACAATATTTAGAACCAACTGTATCATCAAAATCATGCATCAGGGTGCATACACTACTTGGAAGTGCTAAACCAACGTATATGTCATCAATTGCTTACTTATAACTTGATGCACTTCCTGTCTTCAGACATATCCAGATTATTACATATACAAGGATAATATGTGTGTTAGCACGCAGATCTAGTCCATCAAATCACATAAATATGAGTCATTAAGATCCTGATCCAGTATTAGTTCTCATCCATCAATACTGAAGCTAAACACAATCAAACAAACAGGATATGCAGAATACTGACACCATTAAACTGTGATCATAACTCATCAACAACCAGAACCACCTGTAACTTCAGATATCATAGCTCAAATGGTATACGCTACTACAATGAACCAAACCCGCGTACATACGCACTTACACCAAAGCCAACCTACATACAGATCTATAAATATTCAATCATGACTTGCAGCCATTTCAAACTTAAGTTATACCCAATTCAGATCATTGCATGCATCAGTATACAAATCTAGAATAGATATAATCAATCATATAGAGATAGTTCATTTCAAACCATTTGATCCCGATCTATCCTTAGATCTTGTTCTCCATCAACCGGTGAGATCCCTCCTTAGCTCAGATCAAGCAATGCATCATCAACCCATAACCTGCATACTGGATCTCAACATTCCTCGAATATTCAAGTCTTTTTCAATGCCCTTGCCTAATGATCTTCTTATTATTTTATATTCGTAGGCCTTGCTCAATACCATGGTCCAAAACCATAAAAAACCAATACCATGGACCCAATACTTGGGATCAACACATCTGACGAGATACTATGGTCCAAAACCATAGGTTCAAATACCAAGGACTAACTACCATGGACCAAAACTCAATGTACGCGCCTTCTCTTGCATGAAAGTGCGTGTATACGCATACACGTCTTTTCAATGACTAACCCACGTGTATAAGCGGCTCGGTCACGATAGCCATCTTATCAACAAGATCATCCATGTATCATCACTTGGGAATATTTGCATCAATCAACATATGTAAGTATCAACCTATCAACATGTAGTTAAGAACTCATCATCATCATGCCTCCAACAATGCAACTTAGAGTAATCATTCATGTATCCAGCACTATGTATCTTGAGCTCAAGATCTTTTGTCAATATCATCAACATCAACAATCCTCATCCGCATGAGCACCAAGAACTATAGGAATCCTGCATCATAATTGTATTAGATGATCTTTATGCACATGACGACAACAGCATATGAGAGACTCATCATCAAGTAATGAAGTTGTGTATTCAAGCTTTGTACTTTTCCTTATCCTTATGAAGATCACCATGTAAGCATCATATATGCACCATCTATGAATCAATCCACAAATATGATCTGAACATCAATTATGTAACCCCAAGAATCATATGAGATTTTATCATGGACAACTCATAACCACATCATAGCAAGATATATAATTTAGCCATATGAGCATCATCACCAAGGACTATTAACCATAATGCCAACAATGCATTATTAAAGGCATATGCTCCCCCTCAACCTGTGCCATCTGCTTACTGTTAGATCTTATCATGCATATCTCAGCAATAAGTATCAAGACATCATCATCATCAAGTCAGGATAAAAACACTTCTAGACATCTTACAAGTATCAAGACATTTGCACACATCCTCAGCAGACTGTAACTATTTAACCAATAGAGCATATAATGGACTGAGTCATATCAGAGCCTTTTTCTGAGCCTGCCCCCACTGCTTTTCCTCAGACTGACATATACGTGACTTTGCAGTGTCTAACTCCTGTATATACGTGACTTCACTTTATGAAACTTGCGTATGAGATTTAGGACACTGAAGTTTTACACTTTAAGCTCCCCCTGAGTCTGTTATGTCTGTGTTGTGCTATGTCTGAGTATATTGTGTTGTGCCACATCTTTCTGACTGTACTTCCTTCTTCTTCCATATCTTCAAGTGTGATGATGTTTTCTCCTTTTGGTGTGGTGCCTGAACCTTCTTCCTGCATTCCTTTGCTATATTTCCAAGCTTGTTACATGCATAGCATCTCATATGTTTCATATTTCTCCTGTAGCAATCAACAACTTTGTGACCAAACATATTGCAAGAAAATCAATATCCCTGAAAGTACCTGGAATGTGATGATCTTCTGTGTGATGATCTTGAACCATTCTTCTTCTACATCTAGCTGCAACATGTCCAAGATTATGACATACATAACATTCAACATTATGCATTGGAGGAGTAAAAGATTTCCTTTGAAGAATTTCTTTCCTTGGTTGTTGATGGGTTTTTCTTCTCATCTCTTCGTTGTGCATTTCAGATTTCTCAGTAGAGTTTCTTGCCTCTCCTTGGGAGCTAGATTCACTTTCAGTTGATTTATAAAAACCAAGACCAGTTTTGATCGCAGGAGACCTTTGACTACTGAGAATATCATCCAAGATCTTAGTACTATCTTGATATTGTAAGAGCTTATCCTTTTCTTCTAATTTATCATTTAGAATATTTACCTCAACCTGAAGATGCTCTTCCTTTTCACGATAGTGCTTCTTCATGTCTTCTTCAGCTTTCCTTCCTTCTTCCAACTGATGCCTTAATTCAAGAACTTCATTTTCTTGTTTTTCAAGAGCTTGGAGTAGATCTTTATTCTGCTTCTTTGATTCTTCAAGGTCTTCCTTTAGCGAGCGGTTCGTAGCTTCAAGTCTTTCATAATAATTGGATCTATCTCTGAGTTTCTTGATGATTGTGCTCCTTTTATTGACTTCATTTCTTAATGATGTCACTTCATCTTGCAACTTTTGGCATTGATCTTCCTTGTTCTTGAATAACTTCCTTACCTTGTTTCTTTCCTCTAGTTGAGCTTTTAGTTTGGTAGCTTCTTCTTTGAAAGCACATTCCTTTGTGTTCAATAGATCTTGTTGATCTCTCATTTTGTCTGTAAGCCTTTTAAATTCTGCCTTTATTTGATATCTTTCTTGCTCACCCATAAATGAAAATTTAGTTGTTTCTCTATCACATTCATCATCTTTAAGAGGATAAATAGATGTATCACCAGAGGATAACAAATTCATACCTGATAGATCTTGTTCATCTTCATTCTGAAGTGATTTTGAATCTGATGTGCTCCTTCCACATATTCCCCAATCAATACACCCACTGTCATAGATCTTCTAAGATGTCTTCTTCTTCTTAGGTGCTTTCTTATTAAGCTTCTTTCCCATAGTTCCATGGATCTCCTTCAAGCAATCAAGCTTCTACCAAAGGACCTGCTCTGATTCCAATTGTTGGGAATAATACTGAGAGGGGGCGTGAATCAGTATTATCAAATCAATAAAACTTTTTCATTTCCATACTTAGATACATATACGCTACTTCAGTTAATGGAACCCGCGTGTATATGCAACTATGTCTCATGCAACTATCGTATATCAAGAATACTTATGATTCAGTTAATCCATTAAATGTTGACCTTTAGTTAGTGCAACAGGACTTCATTAACCATATGAACAGTAAGCAGGTGCAGTGAAACAGAACAGATCATCACACACAAGAAGCACACATGAACACCATGATATAAGGTGGAAACCCAATGTGGGTGAAAACCACCTGCTACAAGTCATCTCTATCTTCCTTTAATAAGAAACTTCATTTAACAATATTTATGTACTGATGCAGTCTTATACTAGTACACAGGCTTCTACCTATAGAAGGCTACAACCTTCTCTCGTTCTCCAGACTCTCCTGGATGGGAGCTACAACCCCCTTAGCTCTTGTACTAGATGATCCATTTACTAGTACGTAGGTGCCTACCTACTGAATGCTCCAATCTTCACTTGTTCTCTAGCTGCTACTGGAAGGGAGCTACCACCCCCTTTGCTCTTATACTAGCTGATGTACTAGTACGTAGGTGCCGGCCTACAATCTCCTTTCATCCTCCAGGGACCACGTTTCATAAATTTTCAGATTGGATACTCCTAAAGCACAACACTATAATCTGAAGGCCACGTTTCATCCAATTTTCATACTGGACCCATCAATATCATTGAAGCACAAAACAATCAATACTAGCATCATCAATTTATGAATCACTGAAACACTGAAACCCTGTCAACAACACAGTCACCAGAACAGAGAGAAGAACACTAAACTCTACAACAATATTCAGAACCAACTGTATCATCAAAATCATGCATCAGGGTGCGTACACTACTTGGAAGTGTTGAACCAATGTGTATACGCCACTTCACCAAGGTGAACTAGCATATATGTCATCAATTGTTTACTTATAACTTGATGCACTTCCTGTCTTCAGACATATCCAGATTATTACATATACAAGAATAATATGTGTGTTAGCACGCAGATCTAGTCCATCAAATCACATAAATATGAGTCATTAAGATCCTAATCCAATATTAGTTCTCATCCATCAATACTGAAGCTAAACACAGTCAACCAAACAGGATATGCAAAATACTGACACCATTAAACTGTCATCAGAACTCATCAACAACCAGAACCACCTGTAACTTCAGATATCATAGCTCAAATGGTATACGCTACTATAATGAACCAAACTCGCGTACATGCGTGCTTACACCAAAGCCAACCCACGTACAAATCTATAAATATTCAATCATGACTTGCAGCGATTTCAAACTTAAGTTATACCCAGTTCAGATCATTACATGCATCAGTATACAGATCTAGAATAGACATAATCAATCATATAGAGATAGTTCATTTCAAACCATTTGATCCCGATCCATCCTTAGATCTTGTTCTCCATCAACCGGTGAGATCCCTCCTTAGCTCAGATCAAGCAATGCATCATCAACCCATAACCTGCATACTGGATCTCATCATTCCTCAGATATTCAAGACTTTTTCAATGCCCTTGCCTAATGATCTTCTTCTTCTTTTATAGTCTCAGACCTTGCTCAATACCATGGTCCAAAACCATAACAAACCAATACCATGGACCCAATACTTGGGATCAACACATCTGACAAGATACTATGGTCCAAAACCATAGGTTCAAATACCAAGGACTAACTACCATGGACCAAAACTCAATGTACGTGCCTTCTCTTGCATGAAAGTGCGTGTATATGCATACACGTCTTTTCAATGACTAACCCACATGTATATGCGGCTCGGTCACGATGAACCTGCGTATATGTATTTTCTATTCATTCTTGTAGTTTGATCATCAAATCCTTGCTGCTGACCTGCTGCACTATGATCTGTCATCTGTGTGATTTTCCATCAAGGACAACACTTGTCTCATAATGCCAACAATCTCCCCCTTTGGACTTGATGGCAAAGCTAACTTGTCACACTTAGAACTATCATCTGATTCCTTTGAGTTGTCATGCATCCCATGCATTCAGTCACATCTTGATATCTCTTCTGAAGATTCATCTAGTTATAACTAAGTGAGATGTTCTTCTATGAGTGGGTTTCCATCAAGTACAACACATGCATCATAATGCCAAAAATCTCCCCCTTTGGACTTGATGGCAACAACACCAAATCACTCTCCCCCTTTGACATCAAGGGCAAAGGGCAGACCAAGATATTCACTTTCTTTAATAAACATCCCACTGACCATACTCCCCCTGAGTACCTGCTGAAATTTTTGAATGAGCTCCCCCTTTGTATATGCCAAGGTGTACTAATCTATCCATGCTCCCTTTGAGTACATGTTGAAGTCTCTGCTCTGCTAAAATGTGATGTTCATGCTCCCCCTGACTGTAAGCAAGGTCTGCAAAAAGATGTTCTACATGAAAGAACATGACTCTTTCATAAATGACCTTCCTATCAACAAAGACTTATACATACATCCATCTCCCATCCTAGTGGGGATATACCAATATTAATTCATCCACCCAACCAAGTGGGGATACATCAAAAGTTTACACATGATAAAACAAGAACATTACATCATCCATCCCAGGCATAGTGGGGAAACCAACATAGGCCGTTACATGACCTTGATAATAAAAGAAATACATGACTGAAATATTTCATCATTACATCATGTGACCAGAAGAGATTTCATCAAGTGAGTACAATAGATAGAGACACATCATGAGTCTTGATATGACCTTTATATGAGACCAAACATCTAGATAAGACTATGATAGTCATTAGCAACTATCATACACAATGTATGATCTGCTCCATAAGCATTTGTCAACAGCATCTAGACCAGCAATCATGTTCTCCCTCTATACCTCTGCCAGATGGTTTCTATCAGGCCCATATCAGACTCTTCTCATTCTGAGTTTGGCCCACTGATTTCCTTCAAATTAAAATATACGTGACTGTATCCACAAAAACAAGCATACATACGCGGATACTCCTTATGAAACTCGCGTACAACCATTTCTAAATCAACAACCTGTAAATGTCCTATGACAAGGTATGTATGAAAATATATATCAACTCATCATCATAAAATCATTCACATTATATCAAATGCGTAAAACACCATAGCCATCTTATCTACAAGATCATCCATGTATCATCACTTGGGAATATCTGCATCAATCAACATATGTAAGTATCAACCTATCAACATGTAGTTAAGAACTCATCATCATCATGTCTCCAACAATGCAACTTAGAGTAATCATTCATGTATCCAGCACTATGTATCTTGAGCTCAAGATCTTTTGTCAATATCATCAACATCAACAATCCTCATCCACATGAGCACCAAGAACTATAGGAATCCTGCATCATAACTGTATTAGATGATCTTTATGCACATGACAACAACAACATATGAGAGACTCATCATCAAGTAATGAAGTTGTGTATTCAAGCTTTGTACTTTTCCTTATCCTTATGAAGATCACCATGTAAGCATCATATATGCACCATCTGAGAATCAATCCACAAATATGATCTGAACATCAACTATGTAACCCCAAGAATCATATGAGATTTTATCATGGACAACTCATAACCACATCATAGCAAGATATATCATTTAGCCATATAAGCATCATCACCAAGGACTATTAACCATAATGCCAACAATGCATTATTAAAGGCATATGCTCCCCCTCAACCTGTGCCATCTGCTTACTGTTAGATCTGATCATGCATATCTCAGCAATAAGTATCAAGACATCATCATCATCAAGTTAGGATCAAAACACTTCTAGACATCTTACAAGTATCAAGACATTTCCACACATCCTCAGCAGACTGTAACTATTTAACCAATAGAGCATATATTGGACTAATTCATATCAAACCCTTTTTCTGAGTCTGTCCCCACTGCTTTTCCTCAGACTGACATATACGCGACTTTACAGTGTCTAAATCGCGTATATACGCGACTTCACTTTATGAAACTTGCGTATGAGATTTAGGACACTGAAGTTTTACACTTTAAACTCCCCCTGAGTCTGTTATGTCTGTGTTTTGTTGTGTCTGAGTATATTGTGTTGTGCCTCATCTTTCTGACTATACTTCCTTCTTCTTCCATATCTTCAAGTGTGATGATGTTTTCTCCTTTTGGTGTGGTGCCTGAACCTTCTTCCTGCATTCCTTTGCTATATGTCCAAGCTTGTTACATGCATAACATCTCATATGTTTCATATTTCTCCTGTAGCAATCAACAGCTTTGTGACCAAACATATTGCAAGAAAAACAATATCCCTGAAAGTACCTGGAATGTGATGATCTTTCTGTGTGATGATCTTGAACCATTCTTCTTCTACATCTTGCTGCAACATGTCCAAGATTATGACATACATAACGTTCAACATTATGCATTGGAGGAGTAAAAGATTTCCTTTGAAGAATTTCTGTCCTTGGCTGTTGATGGGGTTTTATTCTCATCTCTTCGTTGTGCATTTCAGATTTCTCATTATAGTTTCTTGCCTCTCCTTGTGAGCTAGATTCACTTTCAGTGGATTTATAAAAACCAAGACCAGTTTTTATAGCAGGAGACCTTTGACTACTAAGAATATCATCCAAGATCTTAGTACTATCTTGAAATCGTAAGAGCTTTTCCTTTTCTTCTAATTTATCATTTAGAATATTTACCTCAACCTGAAGATGCTCTTCCTTTTCACGATAGTGCTTCTTCATGTCTTCTTCAGCTTTCCTTCCTTCTTCCAACTGATGCCTTAATTCAAGAACTTTGTTTTCTTGTTTTTCAAGAGCTTGGAGTAGATCTTTATTTTGCTTCTTTGATTCTTCAAGATCTTCCTTTAGCGAGCGGATCGTAGCTTCAAGTCTTTCATAATAACTGGATCTATCTCTGAGTTTCTTGATGATTGTGCTCCTTTCATTGACTTCATTTCTTAATGATGTCACTTCATCCTGCAACTTTTGACATTGATCTTCCTTGTTCTTGAATAACTTCCTTACCTTGTTTCCTTCCTCTAGTTGAGCTTTTAGTTTGGTAGCTTCTTCTTTGAAAGCACATTCCTTTGTGTTCAATAGATCTTGTTGATCTCTGATTTTTTCTGTAAGCCTTTTAAATTCTGCCTTTATTTGATATCTTTTTGTTACCAGGAATAGTGTCTATGCAGAACTTCTAGTCCCACTAAGGTTGGTAGCTAGCTTAGAAACAAACAAAGTAAAACTACTTTCGTTTTCCTTTATGAAAGATAGATGAGAGAAGAATAAAGGAGACCAACCTATGTCTTGCGCTTGGTTCCTTGCTCGATTCCTCTCTCTTCTGATAGTCCTTTGCTACTTGTTTTCTTATATACCCAGCTTCACAAAGTACTTGTAGAATCAAAGCAGCATAAAACTATACGAGAACATGGATCTATTGTCATAAACAATCTAGGATCAGATGTAAATTGACCATACAAATGCATAAAACATAAATCACACAAGAGTATGGAGGAAAACTTGAATAGCTTTATTGATAATCAAGAAAGAGCCAAGAGATTTACAACCAATTGTTCTAACCCAGCATCATCCTCTCAGCAAGTAAGCCCTCCTTCACCTCATGAAAAGCTTAGATCACCCAAAACTATGATGTTGCCTCAAGAAACCAACGGCAATTCCTTACAAGATGCAAAATTCCAGCCTCCAGATCTCAGGGATGAGGGATCCATATATAGATGTCTGCAAGGGAGATGAGTCAGCTTGTGATTTGATTAGTGTCTTCCCTATGATAGTTCTTGCTTCCACTTGGAGATTGATGATATCTTACTCATCCCTGGTCGAATTTAGAGAGGCAAGTGTCACAGGAGAAGTTTTTGGAAGATTCCATGCTTCTCCACCTCGCGGATTGACACTGCCATTTGTCCCTTCTCGCCCATCACACCCCATAGAAGGGCTTTTTGAAATGAAACACACCTACTGTGTGTATTTAGGTGAGATGCAATGCACTTTGCCTATGGAGCAGGTGAAATGGTCCAGTTTTGACCAGTTCTAAGCAGTTTTTCATGGAGAACTTCTGGGAGAAGCTGTAATCAGTTGACCTTGTTCTTTTAGGGGTTGGAACAACACTTTTAGGGACTTAGGAGCCCTTTGTTTATGGAAATTTTATGTTTGGGGTTGCAGTGCCCAAAAATGTCTATAACAGTTGCTCCCTAAAGCATGAGGTCGATATTTTTTGATGTCGGCTGAAATGCTTTATCATGAGGATCCAAAGTTCTTTCAAGCTAGAAGGAGACCTGTAATAAGATACAATACAATAAATTATCTTCATAATATTTTCATGATCTAGCTGAGGCAGGCATTCCCATGCTCAGCTTTATAAATTCATTTTCATGTACATAGGACAGACAATCATCTGAGTGTAGACTGATGATTCTGGTAGCGCCATCATCCCTTAGATTGGATGATTATCTGTGCAGCAATGGTGTACATTTGATGTCTTTATTTTCCTGAATATATATCGCAGCTTGGATGGATGAAACTAGATCCAGGGTCTTCAATCTCGTTCGATCTTTACTCAAAGTACAAGTCGATCCATGTGAGTGATGTTCTGGAGTCGAACATGGAAAGACATCGCCTGATTACCAGCCAATGATGTAAGCTGTTAACAGGCGTGAGAGGAATCACCGATAATGATAATGATCCTCAAGGTATTGCAGTACAATTCACATGGTGTGAATAAGGGACTTGGCATCGAACACCACGCAAAATCTTTCAGGCGAAGGCCATTGATGTAAACCTGTCACCGGAAGTGAGAAACTTGCCATTGAGGCATGCAAGCTTCAAAGTACTGAAAGGGGTGTTCCTAGATTAGCTTCTTGGATAATGCACTGATGTCAACAAGAAGCGATCCGTCATAGGAGGGCCTTAATGAATCCCACATCAATGATATGGAATGGAGCAAATGATTTTAATAGAGGTGAAAACGATCTGGTGATATAAGGTTCAGGGTGGCGGTCATGAAAGAATGGAGCGTAAATGTATTGGAGCGGGTGAGACACAGGTGAATTCCCTGAGTGTCTTCTCTTGAACATATCGGTGACATTGACATGATGGATTGGTAGCATTAACCACAAATGTGGATGGTGTGATGTGACCATGGTGATGTGACCGGTGAATGAAACAACCCAACCCGACTTGGATGCGGAGTGAAAGTGTCATGTTCAAGAGCGACTTGCTACCAACAAAGTTTCTTCAAATTTTCTTCCAAATTTTTCCCCAATCATTGCTGACCAGTACCTCTTTATTTTTGTCAAGCTTGAGGAGGATAACATATGCTTGTTCTATAATTTGCCCTTCGGGCAAACCCATCGCTATGTTTTAACTAGCCTAGCGATAGTGAAACTCGTTCTTGTCTGTTATGGATAAGTTTGTCGCTATTAGGTTTTAACGAGTTTACCGACAAAGATAACTCGGTCCTTTTCAATTTTAGAGAGTCTGAAAAGAGACGTAAAGGAAACTCCAAAAATCCTTTTTCGTCATCTAATACCTTAGGTCCGAAAAAGTATAAAACAATACAGAAGGGATGAATTTTCGGTACTTTTAACGAGCCGAACAAAACAAGTGCTCGATATTTTTGTGTAATAATCCCTCAGGTCCAAAAAGATTAAAATCTAAAGGAGGGATAGCACTTCTGGTCACTTTAACGAGCTGGAGAGGCCAATGGCTTGGCAATCTTTTCATATTTTACGAGTCAGTTGAAAAGAGCTTAAAGGAGACTCGTCTTTGAGGAACGAGTGATAAATTTGGGTAGCAGCTGATTCTAGGTAAGGTTTGGAATTTTCCAATCACGGCAGTGTTACAAGGATGGCTAACAGGATCACTCTTCGCAGCTATTTCTCAAAAGGGGTAAACAATCAAATGGAGGTGAATGATCCGGCAATACAAAGTGGAGGTGATGATGAGAACACGACCAAGGCTTCAAAGGTTGAAGTACCACATTCACGACGGTTATTTACCGGAAATTGGTTCATTTTTTATTGAGCTTAAACACTAAGGGAAACATTTGCTCATTGCTTATGTTTATTTTTTAACGAGCATGAAGTCTGCATTAAAATTGCTCGATTAATCCAGTCGCATAATAAGGATGTCTCATATATAAAACGGCAATTTTTTAAGGATTTGCCCCACATCCTTTCTTTATGCAAGTTAGGAAACGACCAATCCTACGAGTTTAAAGGGTTAGAGGACCTAAAAATTTAAAAAATAAATGGTTGCTCTTTGCTTGCACGCCAAAAGGTTTGCATGCCCCCAGGTATAAAATAGAGTTTCAAGGTCACCCCTCAATCTACCGACAAAACATTTGTTTTATCGAGAAAGGCTTACCTCTTTCAGGTTACCAAAGATTGTTCTATTCGCACCGCAAACAAAACACTTCTTCGGCGATGTCTACCAAAATAGACAAAGGCGAGTGGCGCAGACGCCTCTACTCACATAACTTTAATGAGGGAATATTATTCCATTCTAACCCTCATTACCAATCACAGATGGGAGTGTCAGACTAGTCATATATCTCTCGCAGAAACCTACCCTATACCTGAAGTTTTCCTGCCGAAGAAAACCAGGGTGCATGCCCCCTGGGTTTCAGTCATGTCCCCCAAATCACTCGCGCTCATCAGGCGGACGGACTGGGGATTTATGAGACATTCCTTGCGTGAAAAGACCATCAGGGATGGTATATGACTATTTCCTATGTGTGAACCGGGAAATGAAAGCTGGTCTACGAGCTTGACCACTCTTCCTTCGTACGGAAAACACATTACTCTGAAGAGTGATGAGACAATGGCTCCCATGCAATAAATATAGTCTCGTCCAAGGAGTAGATTATAATCCAGAGGTCCTTGGACTACCATTACGTTCATTTGAATGGTTTTCCCTCTCAATGTTATGGGCACATCGGGAAGGATCCCTAACGGTCGACTGGTTCCTTTGTCAAATCCTGTTAGATTTCTCATCTCAGGCAAAAGCAATGGCGAACCAAGCACTTTCCAAGAAGTCGAGGAAAGGATACTCACGGAATCCCCTTCACCTATGATGGTACCGGCCATGACCATTCTATATATTTGAGTAATGATTCGAAATGGTACACTAGCTGGTAAACGAGGTCTGCCTAGTTGATTATAGTCGAAGGAGACAACCAGGTTGCTTGGAGGTGGGACCGAATAGATGGTCGGATATGACTCTGATGAACTTCCTTCCGGCGGTAAAGGAACGGGTAGACTACCCCCATGTTCTTCGGAGCCTGTGCTTACGAAAAGAATTTGGACGATGTCATCCTTGTTCTCTTTGGTGATTGTATCATCTGAAGATGGAACCTCTGAAGGCCAGACCGGGTCAACTGCTGCCTCGACCTTTTGAATTTCGTCTGGTATGGGTTCAGATGGTTTATCTTCAATGATAGACGCTTCGGCCGACCACAAGGGCGGGTTAGCCGGATTTTCAACTAGTGACGGACTCAGCAGGAGTTTCTTATATCTAGGAGGAAGTTGTAACGGTGAAACCGAACGATCATCCAAAACTCTTTTAGCCTCATCTAAGAAGGGACAATGGTGGACGGCGTGATCGCCTTCACACAGTTTACAAGGAAATTTGCACTTTCCTTTTTGTCCAAGGGCTTCACTTTCACTAGTCGATGGTGTGTTTTCAACATGATCATCATAGGTTGACGACACCGGGTTGTGCAAACGAGGAGACCAGTCCCTTAAGATCCAAGGGATGCAAGGACAATCTCTATGATAGTGGTCTCCTTTGCAAATGACACATGCTGATTTAGGCCTGGTCAGTGCAGTGTGTGGATTTCCGCTAGACGACGCTTGGTTACCCCTTTTCGCCTTTGGCTTCTCCTTCTTATTCTCTTTCTTCTTCTTTTACTTCTTCTTCTCAAGTACTTGATTTTTGGCTTTACCAACCCCATCAAGCGAAGAGGAAGGAGGAGAGGAAGAATTGGACGAAGTAGAGGGTTGGGGGGTAACTCTGGAATTGTCTAGTTGCTGACACGATTGTTCAGGAATTACAGTGTTCTGGATGACAGAGATTGAGAAAAGCCATACGGGCAAGCCGATTGTCAATCTTGGAAGTGACAATGTGGCCATATGGGGTGCACCAACATCTCCCCAAGAGAAGGGACTAGGATTTCCTCCAAGGGGAACTCCTTGGTTGGTGGACTCCATTTTCTCAACCTAAGACCAACGTAGGAAAGGTGATGATTATTCTATTTAAAATAAATTTTAGACGCTTTGACACAACTTGTTTTTTCAATTTTTAAGAGTCGAGAAAAAACAAAAGATGACTCTAGTCGCCTTCGATTTTTAATGAGCCTGAAGTGACAAGTGCTCAGATGGACCTTTTCCATTAAGGAGTCTGAAAAGGAACGAAAGGGACTGCTCTGGAAATCTAGATAGAGGGATTACCAAACCAATTGAAAAACTGTAGAATACTTTTTATGGTACGGCAGTCAATCTTCCCGAATACTATGTTCAGTGCATTGCGATCGATAGGGCAGCAGACACGGCTTCCTATGGATAAAGGATTAAGCCTATTGTGGTCTCCCAAAATATACTCGACGGTACGTGGGAGCACAAGTCCGTATTGGCACTTATCGTCTCAAATTGGAGGAATCACCCAACCAACAGTGAGAACAACAGTTACCAGGATTTACGACGCCGAAATACGTCTCTAGCCTAGACTTCTATATGTTGTGTGTTAGGTTCCAAAGCATTGTTAGATTCATTAAATTTATTTTATAGTTGATCTTGCTTAATAAATTCGCCTTTCAGGTTCACCGCGTGATGTAGATGTACAATTCCTAAAATGCAATCTAAGATGATAAACAATCGTTTTATCTTCTTTGTGCAATGAAAATCCTAGCTACTAAGGAAAGAGAGACAGTATTCTTTCAGCAAAGAGCATAGAGCACACACTATATGCACTGTCCTAAATCAAACCAATCAAACAGTCTAAATGCAAATGCACATGCATGCATTTTTTTTCAGCCTTCTTAATATGTGAATGATAAAAAGAAAGCTAATGCGCAAATCTGAATTATTTTTCAAAGCGACAATTACTAACAAGTCTCTTTTCAAAATCAAAATGAAGACAATGACAACACTTTGCGATTCGGAATTGAAAACTTGCTTTCGACACTAGGAAAAAGCTACTAATTTAGATCAAATACAATAGTAACAAGGTAATTGACTATCAAGAACAATCAAATTCTCTTTTATGACTGAAAACGACACTTGCGACACTTTCAAATCAAGAAACGACTGTACAATTACGTTAATTCTTTGTAACACACCTGTAACACAGTGAATTTGAAATGCAACGCACCTTCTACAGTCGGGAAGTGCGTTGAATTTGAGATTCACAGAACAGACAGTGCGCTGGACCAGGGACGAGACTTTGATTGGGTTCCGGGTCACAGTTTGCAGTTCAGTTCAGGGATTTTGGCCGAGCAAGTGGTAATCAATAAATCAATCACAGGGGTAGATCTAAGGAGGTTACTAGAGCCACCACGAGGGAAATTAGAAAGCTTGTAAAACAATTGTTTAATTCATAAACAAAACCCGAAGATTGAATGAAGCAACGTTGATCTACTTTGCACTTGCATAGCAAACGCAGTTCGAAGGCTAGCTGGCTTGACTTCAGGCTCCGTCTGTAAGTTTATAAAGTAAACAAATGTAGATAAACAATCAATCTATTCGCTCCCCAGTGGAGTCGCCATTTTGTTACCGGGAATAGTGTCTATGCAGAACTGCTAGTCCCACTAAGGCTGGTAGCTACCTTAGAAACAAACAAAGTAAAACTACTTTCGTCTTCCTTTATGAAATATAGATGAGAGAAGAATAAAGGAGACCAACCTCTATCTTGCGCTTGGTTCCTTGCTCGATTCCTCTCTCTTCTGATAGTCCTTTGCTACTTGTTTTCTTGTATACCCATCTTCACAGAGTACCTGTAGAATCAAAGCAGCATAACACTATACGAGAACATGGATCTATTATCATAAACAATCTAGCATCAGATGTAAATTGACCATACAAATGCATAAAACATAAATCACACAAGAGTATGGAGGAAAACTTGAATATCTTTATTGATAATCAAGAAAGAGCCAAGAGAGTTACAACCAATTGTTCTGACCCAGCATCATCCTCTCAGCAAGTAAGCCCTTCTTCAACTCATGAAAAGCTTAGATCACCCAACACTATGATGTTGCCTCAAGAAACCAACAACAATTCCTTACAAGATGCAAAATTCCAGCCTCCGGATCTCTGGGATGAGGGATCCATATATAGATGTCTGCAAGGGAGATGAGTCAACTTGTGATTTGATTAGTGTCTTCCCTCTGATAGTTCTTGCTTCCACTTGGAGATTGATGATCTCTTACTCATCCCTGGTCGAATTTAGAGAGGCAAGTGTCACAGGAGAATTTTCTAGAAGATTCCATGCTTCTCCACCTTGCGGATTGACACTGCCATTTGTCCCTTCTCGCCCATCGCACCCCATAGAAGGGATTTTTGAAATGCAATGCACCTACTGTGTGTATTTAGGTGAGATGCAACGCACTTTACCTATGGAGCAGGTGAAATGGTCCAGTTTTGACCAGTTCTAAGCAGTTTTTCATGGAGAACTTCTGGGAGAAGATGTAATCAGTTGACCTTGTTCTTTTAGGGGTTGGAACAACACTTTTAGGGACTTAGGAGCCCTTGGTTTATGGACATTTTATTTTTGGGGTTGCAGTGCCCAAAAATGTCTATAACACTTTCTTGCTCACCCATAAGTGCAAATTCAGTTGTTTCGCTATCACATTCATCATCTTTAAGAGGATAAATAGATGTATCACTAGAGGATAACAAATTCATACCTGATAGATCTTGTTCATCTTCATTCTTAAGTGATTCTGAATCTGATGTGCTCCTTCTACATATTCCCCAATCAGTACACCCACTGTCATAGATCTTCTGATATATCTTATTCTTCTTAGGTGCTTTCTTCTTAATCTTCTTTCCCATAGTTCCACAGATCTCCTTCAAGCGATCAAGCTTCTACCAACGGACCTACTTTGATTCCAATTGTTGGGAATAATACTAAGAGGGGGGGTGAATCAGTATTATCAAATCAATAAAACTTTTTCATTTCCATACTTAGATACATATATGCTACTTCAGTTAATGGAACCCGAGTGTATACACAACTATGTCTAATGCAACTAGCGTATATCCAGAATACTTATGATTCAGTTAATCCATTAAATGTTGACCTTTAGTTAGTGCATTAGGACTTCATTAACCATATGAACAGTAAGCAGGTGCAGTAAAACATAAAAGATCATCACACACAAGAAGCACACATGAACACCATGATATAAGGTGGAAACCCAATGTGGGTGAAAACCACCTACTGCAAGTCATCTCTATCTTCCTTTAATAAGAAACTTCATTTTACAATATTTTTGTACTAGTGCAGTCTTATACTAGTACACAGGCTTCTACTTGTAGAATGCTACAACCTTCTCTCGTTCTCCAGACTCTCCTGGATGGGAGCCACAACCCCCTTAGCTCTTGTACTAGCTGATCCATTTACTAGTACGTAGGTGCCTGCCTACTGAATGCTCCAATCTTCACTTGTTCTCTAGCTTCTACTGGAAGGGAGCTACCACCCCCTTTTCTCTTGTACTAGCTGATGTACTAGTACGTAGGCGCCGGCCTACAATCTCCTTTCATCCTCCAAGGACCACGTTTCATAAATTTTTAGACTGGATACTCCTGAAGCACAACACTATAATCTAAAGGCCACATTTCATCCAATTTTCATACTAGACCCATCAATATCATTGAAGCACAAAACAATCAATACTAGCATCATCAATTTCTAAATCACTGAAACACTGAAACCGTGTCAACAACACAGTCACCAGAACATAGAGCAGAACACTGAGCTCTACAACAATATTTAGAACCAACTGTATCATCAAAATCATGCATCAGGGTGCATACGCTACTTGGAAGTGCTGAACCAGCGTGTATACGCCACTTCACCAAGGTGAACCAGCGTATATGTCATCAATTGCTTACTTATAACTTGATGCACTTCCTGTCTTCAAACATATCCATATTATTACATATACAAGGATAATATGTGTGTTAGCACCCAGATCTAGTCCATCAGATCACATAAATATGAGTCATTAAGATCCTGATCCAATATTAGTTCTCATCCATCAATACTGAAGCTAAACACAGTCAACCAAACAAGATATGCAGAATACTGACACCATTAAACAGTCATCAGAACTCATCAACAACCAGAACCACCAGTAACTTCAGATATCATAGCTCAAATGGTATACGCTACTACAATGAACCAAACCCGTGTACATACGCGCTTACACCAAAGCCAACCCACGTACAGATCTATAAATATTCAATCATGACTTGGAGCGATTTCAAACTTAAGTTATACCAAGTTCAGATCCATACATGCGTCAGTATACAGATCTAGAATAGACATAATCAATCATATAGAGATAGTTCATTTCAAACCATTTGATCCCGATCTATCCTTAGATCTTGTTCTCCATCAACCGGTTAGATCCCTCCTTAGCTCAGATCAAGCAATGCATCATCAACCCATAACCTGCATACTGGATCTCATCATTCCTCAGGTATTCAAGACTTTTTCAATGCCCTTGCCTAATGATCTTCTTCTTCTTTTATAGTCTTAGGCCTTGCTCAATACCATGGTCCAAAACCATAACAAACAATACCATGTACCCAATACTTGGGATCAACACATCTGACGAGATATTATGGTCCAAAACCATAGGTTCAAATACCAAGGACTAACTACCATGGACCAAAACTCAATGTACGCGCCTTCTCTTGCATGAAAGTGCGTGTATACGCGGCTTCGTCACGATGAACCTGCGTGTATATATTTTCTCTTCATTCTTGTAGTATGATAATCAAATCCTTGCTGCTGACATGCTACACTATGATCTATCATCTGTATGATTTGCCATCAAGGACAACACTTGTCTCATAATGCCAACAATTTCCTCCCAGGCAATGTCTCTTACACACAAAGCCTCAACACTCCTGATTATTCCAATCAATAGCAAATCATCCCCGATATAATAGATCGGTAACAAATCTCTCTCATGTAACCAACATGCTATAAAACATCTAAGAGATTAAAATGTACAAAAACAACCCCAATCAATAACAAATTTTCAAATGTACACAAGTAAACAAAAACCTATGGTGTCTTTCAGACAACTAGATGTTGCTTCTCAATTTATCACAGTAGGGCTTTCAAATGAATCTTGACAGAAGATTCCTCAAGCATACATCTTCCTTTTCTATATCACATGCAACAAAATATTCTACAATCATATCTTTCTTTCCTTATGTCAGTAACCCCTCAAAATTCCTTCTCCAAGTTCTTCTTTCAAGGTGTCCACCATGACTAGGATATGCCCTCCCTCTCAACTAGGTAGATTCCTTTCATCCAAGCTCCCTCTTAACTTAGGGATCTCAACTTCTTTTCTTTGACATTGGAGAATATTTCATGGTTTCCATCCTTTTTATCAAAGTTATCATGACCATCATCATTCATATAAATTTATTCATTGTGCTTATCATATCATCTTTACTTACGAATATCCTTACCATATTGAAGATTATATATCTTCACAACCTAGATAGCAAGTATAACCAAATTTATAGAAGCGTGAAGTTAATTATATCATAATAATATAATAAAGGAAGCATTAGACATTAGAAAGAAAATACCTAAACTTATTTAGGTTCAAAACAACAAGAAATACATACTTTTATACATCAACTACATGCTAGGGTTTTGTCATAAACACTAGATTTCATCATCAAGAATTTGAGTACCTTAATCAATAAACAACCTTCATTATATCTAGGGCTTCAATATTTATTCTAGAGACATGACATACCTTACTACAATATATTGCAACCGTTAAAATCATATAAAAGAAATGTATTTAACAAATTTAGCACTCATATGTTTACACTATCATGTGATTTCATACATGAGACATTAAGCTTCACCAATCAAAACCAACCACAACTCAATTTTCAGATTTCAATAATCTTTCATAGAACTCAAATTATAACACTTGACATCATATATTAGATAATTGAACTTATACTAAGGTTTATTTACAAAACCCTATAATTAACAAAAACTATCATCCTAGAATCATACATTGACTAGGGCTTAGTTCTAAACCCTAGGACTCATGACCATCAAAAATTAGGTCAACACATATATCTAGGATTACATTATCATGTAGAAGCATATCATAACATGTGTTAGTAAAACCTAATGACACAAATATCAATATGTTATATAAAAAAATTGATCAAACTATGGTTTTTGATCGGACAAACACACATATACCTAGGATTTCATTCCTATGATAGTATAAAGGTTTTTCTTATACACGTTACCAAACCCTAATGATAAATGGTTTCAATACATAAAACAACAAACCCTAATTTATCAATACTTCAAAGGTTTTGGATTTCAGACATCACCATTCAACCCTAACAAGTTAGGGTTTCCATAACCATACCAAAACCCCAAACATGACATCATTAAAGCATTAAACGTTTTCTTGAGACTTCATCAATAACCCTAAATAGGTTATGGTTTTCCACATTATCATTAACATACCCTTATGTTAAGGTTTTTACAAAGAAACTTTCTAGGGTTCCATAGGAATAATCAAAGATATGAGGATGGTAGATTTATTTAATGATGAATCACCCAATCAAGAATTTGTATGATTCAAGAGAGCTAGACACAATAATGTTAGTAATCACAAATCAATATACATTTATCATGAAGAGAGAAAAACGTATAGTCTAAGGCATACCTTTTATTTCTTAAAAAATCTTGTTACTCCAATGTTTTGTCTTGTGATACCTTCTTGCATAATTCTTGAGTCTTCAACAAGTTTTCCTAAACAAGGAAAATATGAATAGAAATGTGATCAGTATTTAATGCAAACAAACTTGGATAAGTAAGGAAAACAAAAAATGAAAAGGTAATAAGATACTTATCTTTGGAAGTTGAAGAGGGATTCCACCAAGCTTAAGGGATACCTATAACCTTATAAAATCAATTCAAAAATGTTTTTCCAAAATATGTTAAACCTATAAATACTAGAAATCAAAATTGAAATAACTAAAGCTTAGAGAAAAGGACTTAGTAGTGTAAGTACCTTATAACTAATTCTTCGTATTTATTCTTCTTTGGAGATCCTTCTTCAGCAATATTAGGTTGGTCCCTACTCCTTTTCTTGTTCTTCAGTTTGTCAGGACATTCACTTTTATAATTACCCATTTTATGACATTGGTAACATTCTATTTTGGACATGTCTACCTTCCTTATTGGCCCCTTTGACTTCTTGAAGTTTCCTTTCTTGTGATAAGTGGAGCATGCATTCGAAACTTTTTCTTCTTCATTGTTGGATACTAATGATATTATCATCTCTTCTTGGCTGTGGTAGTTCCATAATTGTTCAAATGATGGATTTTATTTCTAGTTGTTGAGTCTTGAAGCAAAATCACTCCATGTAGGTGGAAATCCCAATAATGCAATAATTACTAGCATTTTTCTGGTATAATCTCATCTATGGCTTGAATTTCATCTCTAATTCTAGCTATTCTTACAAAGAAGGAATCCACAGTGTCATCTTTTTTCACTTTTGTGGTCCTTAATTCATTCTTTAGACTTGCTATTTGACCGATGTTATTGATAGTGAACAATTTTGATAAGGCTTCATACATTTCTTAAGCATGGTCTATGTGGGAAAAGTATGGGACAATATTGTCTTTTATGCCTTCTATCATCAGTGTCATAGCCAATATTTATGACTCTCTATACTTCACTTTATCTACATCACTATATCCTTCGGTAGGTTTCTTCACTTTTCCTCTCACCAAATCTAAGAATTTGTTCTTTTCAAGAATGAGATCAATTATTTTCTTCCACGCCCCGTAATTTGATTCTCATAATTTATTCTCTCCCTTTATTTTGTTAGACATTTTCTTTAAAGGTAGTAAGCTTCTTTCCTTATAAGATCTCCTTATATGATCCCTTGCTCAAACCTTTTGATTTTTATTAGACTCCTTTCAGTAGATCCTCAAACCGCCTTTTTCCTCCTTCACCTTAGCTCTGATACCATGTTAGAAAATCAGAAAGGAAGAAATATTTTTTTATATAGATAATTACTTGTGACTCTTTTATCTTTTGGTTCATCAAGAAACTACCAACAACAATAGCACAATGACAAAGATGTGGGCAGATAGCCAGGAAAAAACTCATATCTAGGGGAAAACCCAGTCAACAATTCTTCCTTCAATATTTTCATGAGATAATCCAAGACCCTTTACCTAGAAAAAGACTTCATCCACATTAAGTAAACCCTCTCTTTTCTCTTGCAGATAATAACCCTTCAACAGCAGCTTCGACCTAGCAACAGCTTCGACCCATCAACTGGTAGCAACAACAAATTTGACTTGGCAATAAAGACTTTGATCTTCCTAGATACTCCACTAGAGTGAGAGATAGATGGCCCAAAAATTCTATCTTTATGTCTTCTTCCTTCCTCCCAAATTTTGTAACCTTTTCCAACTTCGCACTTTTTAGCCACCTTGACTTGTAAGTCAAACTTGTGTGTCTTAAATGAATTACACTACATTGTATTTATAGCCTTGTAGTGAGGTCAAATTATCCAGTTGAGGCCGACTTGATCTACTTGAGGCCAACTTGGTGTGGAGGGGACAAATAGCATATTTGACTAAATATTAATTCTTTTTGCATGATTCAAAAGCCCAAGAAGGGTTTCTTTAAATGGAAAATGACTCTAATGCCCCAGAATAAATCCTATAAGTCCTCAATGGGGACTTTGACCTAAAACATGATTACCCAAGCATGAAACCCATGCTTTAATAAGTCATAATAATAATAATAATAACAATAATAATAATAATAATAATAATAATAATTTTCTTCATTCTTTTGATAAATACATTTCATTGTGACTCAAATACATTTATGAAGACCAAACCTAGTTACATATTTCAATACAGGTAACCTCCTCAACTCTGGAATCTATGTCCCTTTGACTCAACCCATTCCAATATATTTCGTAAAAACATTTATGTTGCATTTTCCTGAGGAAAACCAAGTTGGGCTATCACAAACCCCTCCCCCCTAAGGGAACACCATCCTCGGTGTTCTTTTGCTCATATGCAACAATAAACCAAAATAAAACACATTGTTTCATGGAGCTTTATATGTACATCTCTATATAGTATTTTTTTTTTCTCGGTAAAAACTAAATCTATTAAGAGAAATCAATATGGCACAAACAGGAAAGACAAAAGACCGTCAGACCGGAAATGATAGATACATCAACCTCGGTCCCGGAAGAGAGATACAATCACAGAGCTGCAGGAAAGACAAAAAACCGACAGACCGGAAATGATAAATTCGTCAACCTCGGTCTCGGAAGGAAGAAACAACACTGATACACCTGAAAATTCGAAAGCAAATACTAACTGTCAGGCTGTTACCCCAGTAGGACAGTGATTACACCACACTGTTTTTTCCCTTTCTTTTTGTTAACTTTTGTCCAACCCTCATGAGGAGTATGGGCAAGAACAACTTGGAGACTGGAGTTCTCTATCATTGGGGACTCCTTCTCTGAATCAGAGGAGGAAAACTCATGGGGACGTTTCTGCGCGTTTGCTGAGACATGGGTGTGCTCCATAATGTTCGTGGGCGGATCCATCGTCTGCGGCATCTGATCTGGTTCTGACTGATTTTCCTCCTTTTCCATACTTGGAACCTTTTCCATATTAGGGGGGCTGGAGCGTCTGGTTGGCGGCGGTGGGCAGGGGGCCCAACGCTTAGGCTTAGAATGAGCAAAGAGGCCCTTTTTTGCTCTTGCGGACAGCGAAGGGCAAGAGATATGTAGGTGCCCTGTTTGGTTACAATGACGGCATCTGAAGGCAGTGTTCTCGTACTCTATAAACTGGGTCCAGATAGCGTCCTTGATCTTGAGATTGATGTACTCTGGCAATCCCTTACTTAAATCAATCTCCACACAAACTCTGGCATATGTGTAGAGACCCTGCCTCTCTCTTTCGTAGTCTCCCTTCCAAAAGCTACACAGGGCATTGCCTATTTGCCTGTATACTTCTGTACGCCACAGGTGAATTGGGAGATTTGGAAGCCTGATCCAAACCGGAGCCTTGGTGATGACTGCTGAAGCTGGGTCAAAGTCGGGAAACCATGGAGTTAGGAAGAGACCAGCTGAACCCATGAACCAAGGGCCTTCGTCTAGGGCATTGTAGCATTGCTCTAGGTCATCGAACAGCACTATGAAATATCCTTTAGCACAGAAATAAACCTTACAACGATCAGTCCAGTTATCTTTGATCCAGTCATAAAGATCCTGTGAGCGCGGCCAAAGCCCATTGAATCTGCAGATGATGGCTCTTTCAGCAAATTTCTGGGTTTCGTCTTCAAGCTCAGGGTAGGAGATTTCAACTGATGGGATCTCCTCCACTTTGTCAACCAAAAAGGGCTTGGGTGCAGTCTGTATTGGTGGTTCCGTCTTTTCAGCCTGCTTGCCATGGACTGCATCTTTGAACGAAAAAGCCTTAGCTGAAGAAGGCTCTCCCCCAGCTCCTCCTCTAAGACGAAGGGAAAGGATAATAGATGCATCTTTCTCAATGCCATAAAAAGAAATAGGAAAGGGATCCTCAAGATGTTTACCTTGGTAGAGAAGCCGTTGGTCTGCCGAAGGGATTCCCAATTTGATGTCCAATGCATGCTTGAGATTCCGCACTGGATCCGCCTGGCAAACCCATTGAAGCATAGATTTTCCTGAAAGAAGCCTGATTTGAATCTGGAAAGCCGCGGATGATTCTGAAGGCCTTTTTCCCCATCTGACCTGAGAAGCAGTCTTTTCTTTCCCTATATCCCGGATCTGAGAATACACTGCTAGGGGCTCTGCTGGAGCGCCCTTGGCTGCTACGCCGTTGGTCAGATGATGGATCCATGGGCGTTTTGTGTAGGCGGGGGCCTGATGCCGCGCTGTTTCAGTACGATCTACCCATAGATCTGCATGGTTATTCTTGTCTGCGGCTCCATCAATCGCCACATCAACCTGGGTGTCTGCTGAGAGTGAAGGATCCCTTGATCTGTGCCTGCGGATCTTGCATCCATTTGCATCCCGGGCGTTCTGAGAACCCAAGGCGGCTGAGGGCTTCGCGGCGGCTCTCTCTGCACGGTTATTCTTGTCTGCGGCTCCATCAATCACCAAATCAACCTGAGCGTCTGCTGAGAGTGATAGATCCCTTGATCTGTGCCTGCGGATCTTGCATCCATTCGCATCCCGGGCGTTCTGAGAACCCAAGGCGGCTGAGGGCTTCGCGACGGCTCTCTCCATGTCGAGGGTTTTCCCAAGTAACCTATCCACGGCTATACCAAAAAATGAAAAAGCCGTTGATATTTTTTTAGCCCCCAAAATATACTTAATGTTATCTTCACACTTCTTTATCATCTCTATATAGTATTACAAACATATACACATTTTATTCAACCAGTAAACAAAAATGGATATGTTTCTCTCATGGAGTCATCCATTTCCCAAGTGGCTTCCTCTGGCCCAAAGTGCCTCCATTATATTTTGACTTGCTAGATGCCTTGATTTTGAAGCATGAGACTCCTTAGGTGTATAATGCACAATGGCTCTCACTATAAATCACCCTCTGATTCCACAACCAATGAATCACATGATTAGAATCCTTCACATATATTTTAAGCAAAGAGACATGGAAAAAATTATGAACTTTAACTGAGGAAGGTAAGGCTATCCCATAGGCCATTGTTCCAATCTGTTCAAGGATCTCGAAAGTCCCATAATACAGTGGTGTAAACATGGCACATGCACCAATCCTTAAGGAACTCTTCTTGGGTTTGATCCTCAAATAAACATGCTCCCCTAATTGGAACTCTTTATGTACCCTATGTTGGTTTGCATAGTTCTTCTACCTGTCCTATGCCACTTACAAATTCTACTTGATGATATGAATTTGTTGCTTCATTTCCTTGATAATATTAGGCCCAACAAGGACCATGTTCATTAGATCACTCTAGTTAATAGGAGCATTGTAAATCCTCCCATACAATGCCTCAAATGGACTCATATTTAGGGATTCCTTGTATCCATTTTTGTATGAAAACTCCACAAGTGGTAGGTACTCCTTCGACTTCTTGGGTTGATCCATCAAATACATCCTCAACATGTCCTTAAGCATCCTATTTTTCCTCTTTGTTTTCCCATTTGTTTGTGGATGATATGTTTTACTAAATGCCAACTCGATCCCCAAACTTGCAAACAGCCCCTTCCAAAACCTTGAAGTGAACTTAGCATTTATGCCTGAAATAATTTTCTTGGGAATAACTTACAGTCTCACAATCTCCTTTATGAATATTTTTTGCACTTCACTACCAGAATTAGTGGATTTGACTACCACAAAATGAGCTACCTTTCTTAATCTATCAATAACTACCATGATTACATCATGTTTCCTGGATGTTCTAGGAATACCTATGATAAAATCCATAGAAATTACCTCCCATTTTCACTCTAGAATAGGAATGGGTTGTTGCAATCATACTATATGTTTGCATTCAACCTTTACTTGTTGACATTATATTCATTTAGCAACAAAATTAGCCACTTCTTTCTTCAAAGTTGACCAGTGGTAAAACTTTTTAATCGTTGCAAGGGTCTTTTGGTACCCTTGATGGGCTGAATAAGTCTTGACATGGATCTTTTTCATTATAATACTTTTAATTCATCATTGTTTGGCACATAATTTATGTTCTTGAACCTAATTAGGTTGTCATCAGTGAGATGATATCCCTCATCCCCGCCATATTGTATCATCTTTTCTTTCATTTTTTGAAAGTTTACATCATGTTGTCATGCATCCTTAGCCCTTTATACCCGGTCTTTTTTGTACAATCTTATAGCTACCAAGTGATTCATTTGAATCCTCTGACTAAGTGAAACAACAACCCTAATTTCTTTGCCTTTGATGTACTTGATCTCAAAGTCCAACTTGCTAAGTATGACCATCCATCTTCCATGTCTTGTGTTTAGCTTGGGTTGCTCAAACAAATAATTAATCCCACTATGGTCTGTCATAAGTGTAAATTTTCTACCAAGGAGGTAATGCCTCCACATTTTCAATGGATGAATGATGGTAGATAACTCTAGGTTATGAGTCACGTAATTTATCTCATGCTAATTTAAATTACTTGATTTATAACAGACTACATGCCCTTCCTACATCAAGACTCCACCAAGCCCTTCCTTGCGGGCATCTCTGCACACCACAAAATCCTTGTCAAGATATGAAATCCTCAACATTGATGCATTTATGAGCAATTGTTTTAATTGCTCAAAACTTATTGCACACTAAGCTATCCACTCAAACTTCATTCATTTTGTCAACAAGGATGTGATAGGATGCCCTATCTTAGAGAATTTTTTGATTAATCTCCTATAATGACCAACCAATCCCATGAATGATATGATCTCATTCACATTCTTTTGCGTTGGCCACCCCATTATAGATTTGAGCTTCTCTAGATCAACTGAGATCCCTTCCTTGGAGACAATATGCCCCAAATAATGTATCTGTGACTGGAAGAATTCACACTTGTTGATATTTTCATAAATATTGTGTTCCCTTAGCAATTGTAGCACTGTAGACAAATGTTTTTCATGCTTTTCCTTTGTTTTTTAGTACACGAATATGTCATCAACAAAAACTATGACAAAATTTTCCAAATAAGTATGTAGCACATTATTCATTAAAAGCACATGAATGTGGCAGGGGATTTAGTAAGCCCAAAGGGTACTACTACAAAATCATAGTGCCCATATGTTGTCCTGAAAGAATTCTTATGAATTCCCCCCTCCTTGATTCTTACTTCATGATATCCTAACCTCAAGTCAGTATTGGAGAACATTGTTGCTTCTCTCAAGTGATAAAAAAGATCACCAATCCTTGGCAGTGGTTACATGTTCTTTATTTTCACCTTGTTTAATTTTTGGTAGTAAATACATAATATAAGGGTTCCATACTTTTTATTTATGAACAAAACAAGTGATCCCCATGGGGACAAACTTGGTCTTATGTAACACTTGTCCAACATCTCCTTAGGTGCAGTTTTAACTCCACCAACTTAGGGGTACGCATCCTGTATGGTACCTTGGATGTTGGTGTTGCTCCAAGTACCAACTCAAGAGAGAAATATACCTCTTTATGAGGAGGTAATCCAAGAATCTCCATCGTAAACACATTTACATACCCCTGCAGAACCGAGTACCTTTTCAACAATTCACTTTCCTCATTATCAACATCGCTAGTAGCCTTCCTATCATTTAATATTTGCACTGCAAACAACATGCATCCTTTTTTGTTGTTTCACTTGGCTTACATAACCGTGATCAGCCTTACTGAAGTAGGATTTTTCCTACCCTGTAGAAATTTGCTCTCTCCTTTCTCATCTAAGCCTTCAATTTCCTTTGTATAACAGTCCACTTTGGTCTTGTGCAGGTACAACTAATCCATTCCCAATAATATGTTGCATGTACCCAATGGAAATGCATTCAAATGTGCTTTTGTACGCATGTTATTGAGCTCAAATATACATGATTTCACCTAGTGATTAATCTTTCTTTTGGTCCTGGTTTCCAATCGAACCATCCATGGTTCTTCATGCAATTCCTTAACCAAATTTCATTTCTCAACAAGCTCTAGGCTAATATAGTTGTAATTAGAACCTAGATCAATTAAAATAGAAAAAATTTGATAACATAGCTTACCTTCAATCTTAATGATGGATGCTGGTGGTCTTCCTGGCAGTTTTCTATAGCTACTTAAATTATGGGTAAATATCGAGCTACAACACCCACTGTGAGAGCTTCTTGGGCAGTGCAAATCTTTGGTCCAACATTCTGTTGATGTGGGCAGTCCCTCTTCCTATGGTTTTCACCACTTGTCCAGCACTTTAGTGGCTCTCAGCCTTCAGGATTGAGTTGCCCTGTTGTTGGCTATTGCATATTTATCTTAACAACATTATTAGCTTTCTACTGAAATTGATTTGCAGGGACTAGTTGCTTAACTTCCCTCTTGTCTGAGCTTTTATTAACCCATTTATTCTTCATTCCAGCATTTCTCCTTTCCTTCCAGTCGCCTTTTATTTATGGCCTACATTTTGCATGCTCATAGCAGTGTTTTAGCTTCTTGATAGAATCTTTCAGAGTTTGAGGTTCCAACAACTCAATTATGTCCCCTAAATGACATAAGAAAATCACTAATAAATCTTTGAATCTTGGTTTTCTCATCTTTGAGATATGGCACATACCTCAATAATTCCAAGAACTTGGTGACATATTCATCATTTTTCATTTGTCTCATCTTGAGTTCATATAACTCCTTTGCTTTTCCATCATAGTAGAACTTCAATAAGTATTTCTCTCTAAAGAGATTTTCAAATTCGGTCTAAGTCAATTCTTTCTACATAATTCCTATGACCTCTTTCAAGTCTTCCCACCATATGTCTACTTTTTCCTTCAAGTTGTAGGTGGAAATTCTGGATTTCATATTTTCATAATAGTCGTGAATTCTGAAAATTTTCATCATGGCTAGCAACCAAGATTCTACCTCTTCAAATTTATTTATTTCCCCATCAAATGTGATTGGCTTTGCTTTCTTAAACTCCTCAGCCATGCAATATTTTTTCTTTCTTTCATGATGATGGTGGTGGTGATGTTGAGAGTGATGGCAGTGCCTTCTAGTAGCAGAACTAGATGGTATGCTAGAGTGATGCACATGTGTGTTGGTTCTTCCTCTTGGGGTGCTCAATGGTGCATTTCCTGACATAGTATCCTCACTTTCATGCTTATGCCTCTTCCTAGAACTACTACCATCTACCCTATTTGTATTCTCTTCTGTCTCCCGAGGGATTCTCATGTCTTTATGACTGGCCCTCATCTTAGGTTTCCTTTGTCTCTACAAATCTGAGAGACTTTACATGAGGAATGTGTTTATCTCAGATGGCCTCTCTTGAGCTCTTACTAGCCTCTCGTTATCTACTTTGAAGCTTCTAACTTCAGCTCTTAGTCTCCTCAAGGTATCCATCCAATCTAGAGATTGATTCCCTCCCCCTTGGTCAACTGATGTTTCTCCTTCATTGGCCCTTACCTCATGACTTATGAAAGTTGTACTACACCATTGTAGTCCTCATTCTATGTCTTTCACTATCTTAGGATGCTTGTCATGTGCTATCAATCACACACACTATTATAATTTTTTTCATATGATAAATAAATAAACATAATCATGACCATGAACTTGCACTTATGAAGTTGCTATGATGGGATATCTGCAACAAAACATCCACATTAGCCCATGGTTCTTAACAAAATAGAAAATCGGTAAATGTAACATTATGCCCTACCAATTTCACAAACTATTACAACTGCTAATTTATTCAAACATGTCTATTGTTTAGTTCTCCTATTATTTTAAATACATCACCGAGTTAATCTACCAATTAGGCCTACAATTGGATTTTGTCAGATCGATGCACTCGGTCATTAATGGACAGGCACCCTCACACAATCATAGTTCTAGCCCAGAGTTTGAGGCCCTCATCCAACTGATCACATCACCTCCTCCCATCTGATGGCTAGTGTTAGTTTCTCCACCCTTTCCCTTCCTGTTTCTATTGACTCTACAGGGGGTGTCACAAGTTACTTCCACTATTAGATCCCTAGTGATATTTGTCTTCCATTAACATGATGGCCCCCACCAACACCACATAAACAACACCCATCTTCTATTGCTCATCCCTACACATTCAAACAATGATTCCTTTACCAACTACTACAATAGGGCAATGTGTGTGATGTTTACGAGGAGGTCACCCCTTATAATGGGCGGTAAGAGGAAACATTTGATCACCAAATTAATGACTCACGTTCACTCTCATAGGGTCAAACCCATAACCCACCAAGGTCACCCCTCGGAAGTGGGTTCTAGTTTCCAACAAAACCACCAATGGATTCCTTGCGTGTGCATAACGTCAGGTTGGGGCCCAGTTCTTTGGTCCTTCCCATGGCACTAGTACACCACATCATCCTAATGCTTTCATCTGATGCTATCATATACACTCCCTCCGGCACATCCGGGATGGAAATCACCAGGACACGTGAGCTGGTGGGCCCTACTTGCACCCACCCTTTCTTTTGATTAGTCCATGAGTTATAGCACCATGTCATTCTACAACCTCTCACCTTGGCACACTATCCCCACAATACTTTCTTCCCACACTTATTACACCTCTGGGGTGGGGACCAACGGGACACGTCATCATGATCCCAACACCTAGACACTCTTGTAACATATTCCTTGTGGGCTACCAGGAGAGAACCCTTGGGTTTACATGGATCGATGAGCCACACCTCCACTCAGCCCTCACTTTTGATTCGTCCATGGAGTTACAATGTTATGACCCCACCATCATCCTGCTCCTTTGGAACTAGATTCCTTTTCAACTCATAGGAATGAGGCCCAAGGGATGGGTTGTCATGTGGGATCCACTCCAACCAATGGGATGGTTCCCCACCTCTGAGTTGTGATCCCAACTGGCTTAGTGACCAATCATCATGGTTGCCCCTTTACCTTTCATCAACAAACCTCTGGGGTGGGTTCTCCTAGCTGACTTGCCTTGTGGCCCACCTCTCAACCAATAGCAGAAATTCAAGACTACATGTTTGCCAACACACCCTGGCTTACATCACCTTGCCTTCTCTTAGTGTTGCTAAATAAGAATTCCTAGGATATGGTCCTGGGCCACATCACCCTCCCTTTTCCCAATCATAGCAAGGCATAATCTCGGCATCCAATCCATAGCTTCCACGGCTATGTCTTTCTTGGTTCAAAGGATAAGGTTTACTCGATTAAACTATAAGTTTAATTTTCCGCCCACCTTCATCGCAACGTAGCTCGCATTTCTTCTTCACTATGGCCCAAAAAGGGAGAACTTACCAAATCTTAAGAAACTTGCTCGGTCTTGGTCCGAGTGGTTATCACCAGATCTCACCCCCTTTCTATGTCTATTTCCTTTCACTAGCCAGTCGACCATGGATCTACCACGATGGCTCTTCGAACATCATGATCTACACCAACATTTAGCTATGATCATTATGGTTTGTTTAAGCACCTATTATCACTACCCCTCCTGAGCTTACTCCAAAACCATTATTTCTATGTCCATGGGATTCACAAGACACCAGAAGGACCACACGAAGATTGGTATTCTTTGAAGATATGAAGGGATCCTTTTAAGGGATTCAAATGTAGGTTGATGTCTAATGTATAGACGTATGATGGATAAGTTCTCGACACTCAATCTTTTCCAACTTTGAGGTAGGGAGTTCTAGGTAGGCTGCACTAGTGATGTTTCATATTCCCTAGCTAAGAACTCGCAGTGAGCCCTTAAAGGGCCTCCACCTCTCCTGCTACACGAGATGAGAACCATGCTTCAAAGAAACCTAGCTAGCAGCACTGAGGCACTTGTCAAATACCTCCAAGAATGCTAAAAATTCAAGGTTGTAGTAGCCTATATTATAGAGTCACTGGTTCTTATAGTTAAAAGAGGAAGTCATACTCAGAATTACACAATGCCACATAAAATGTAACATGGGATTGTACACAGCATATACACACAGACCCTATCCAAACAAATTATCTACCATTGTAATCATTATAAATGTAGTAGAAAGATTTTATGTGTTGTTTATTGTTATGATTTTGGATCAGGTTCTTTATATACCATTTCATTACCTTTATCATTGCACAATATTTTAATCATTCATATGCATAATAGGAAAACAGTCCATTTCCATGTGACTTATGCACCATTTCAAACCAGAAATGAAAACACATACTCATTAGCATTGTAAATACATCAGAGAACTTATCTTGTAATGATTTTTGGGAATCTGAGTCTGGGACAAGGACTTTCCACCCAACCATAGATAGCTAAAACCAAGCCCACTTGTATTTGTCACCCCTGAGCCAGATTCCATAGGATAGGGAAATTTTCTTAAGGGATGAAAACACCAACTACTAGCTGAAATAGGGAATCTAGAGGACCTCTTTCCTTCACCCACTAGCCACTAAGAAGTCAAATAATGAACAGGGAATACATATGCTAGCTACCTCCATCCTCCTGCTACATCTAATCAAGATACACAGGGAATCTAGATGCTTCTTATCCACCCCAGGCACAAATGGGGAATCTAGAGGCCAACTTCCTCCACCCAAGAATGTCAAGGGAGTCCACAGAAGAAAGTATTCACCCTCAAACAAAACACAGTGGTTCCACCAACTGTGGGGAATCCAGAACCCACTAGAAAAATAAAACAACAAGAAAGGTTTCAGAAGTCCTCCATCCAAGAATCCAAGAAATAATCCTCCAGCCCAACAATTAAGGGAATCCAAAGAAATCCCATCTCCACCCTCTAATTATATAGGGAATCGACATGCCTCATTCCTTACTAAGGTGAGACCTTCTTCATCTAATATTTCCAACCGAAAATGAGATCATTGTCTTCTCTTCTCTTCTCTTTTGCAAAAATCTTTTTGTTGTTGCTCTCTTATTCTACGCTTTTCTCTACTTAATGAAAATTGTATCATCCTTTTGCTTTGTGGTTTCCTGAATGGAGTTTGAAATAATTCCCTTAGTGAGGCCAAACCCTCTCTCTATTTTCCTTTCTTATCTTCACTATATTGCAACTCCATTAATTCTTGTCCTTTTACCTTATAATGTATCTTCAAGCAACATGGGCCTATGTATTTCTCTTGTAGCCCAATTTAATTCAGGTAACCATCTTATTAAAAGCACACCACCTAGCCTCTAATGGTTGTCAATAATATTCTAGTTTCTTGCACAAGGAAACCTTATGCATCCCAAGCAAGTAACCTCCTTAGACTTGGAATTTGTGTCCCTTTGACTCAGCCCATTATAATATATTTCATATAAAAAATTACATTGCATTTTAATGAGGAAACTCAAGTTAGGATTTTCATAACTTTTTAGGGTCTTTTACTATATTATTAATGTATTTTGGATAAGTTATTTACTTATGTTGTCAAACTACAAGTTGCAAAATTGAAAATTATGTTGAAAATGTAAAGTATGTGGTGATACAATTAAAATTATAATGTTACAATTATAAATTACAACTAAAAATACAAATGATAACTAGAATTGAATTGTATTTTATTAACTATCATTGCTTATTACATATATTTAAAAAAAAATGAGACTATGATGATTGACCTCATAAGATATCATTATATACTCAAATATTCTTATACTTTGAGATTATAAATTCATTTTGAAATTAGACTCAATTTGAGTTTGTCAATGAAAAGTTTATTCAAGTTCAAAAATAATTGTCATTTACATCTAATCCCATTTATGTTCAAGGTTTCTAACCTGACTACCTATTATTCACATAGAGAAAAAGTATACCTTAGTATTGTTGACCTTATAAAGAAAATTTGGTATTACATAATGTAAAACATACATTGTTCTTAATATACAATTTTTGTACCCCCGATCGGGGTGCGAGCTAGCTAGAGATCTGCTTGGGATCATCGCCATGATTGATCATTTAATCGCTCGGGTCGGTGGGCGACCTCTCCCATGCCATCACAGGCTCCTCCTTCTTAAGGACATGAAGGGTCATAGATCGCAACGGATCCACGATGTGCATTTTGGAAATCTATTAAAATTGCAGGTGGTGGGAGCGGAGGATTATATGCGAACATTTGTTTAGCAATCTAACTGGTGTTATCGGTATCTTAGGAGGCATGAGACAACTATTTTCTGGTTCGTGACACTGGGAACACGGGGAGGAAACTATGTAGAAGTATGTCCCTGCTCGTAAATGGCACACATGGTCTGGTATGTTCTTATGTTTATCCTATTCCTTGGGTTGGGGGCTGCAATTAGTGACTCGCCTTGCATTTGGAGGGGAAAAGGAATAATGGTGGATTGGAAAGTTTCTATGATTACAAGCTCTGGATTTCTCGACTATGTTATGTCAATCTCTGTCTTTTTTTACAATTTTGTATCTCGTATGCGTATGATTAATGGTTTCCTGTTCTTATTTATTATGTTTACCTTGCATGTTGAATGTGGGTATAACCATTTTGAGTTAAAACTACATTGGAAAACCCTGAGGAGAGTAAGGCTTTAGGTATTTGGACGGGGCTGAGTCTACAGACTCTGGTCTCAGGAATGTAGAGGGGTCATTGTTCTCATTCTTAACGTGTCTCACACTCTGGGAGGGTTCTTAATTTTCTTCGAGTATTGGCTCGAGTGATGGATTAACGATGTGGTACAGTGTCATCCAACGCTACCTCTGTTCTTCTTTTCTCCCATAAAGATTAAGTTTGATTTTTTAGTTGGTTTTCTGTATTGTTGTTACTCCATGTCCACCTAAGTCGCTTCTCCCTCTGGCCTATGCACAGTGGGTTGGGTGTCGAGTGTGGGTAGGTGAGATAAAGATGATGAAGGGTGGTTTGGCTCTATTCATCATGATGAAGACTCCTCGTGGTGGTGGTGCCTCTGTGCATGGAGGTTGTGGTCGCAAGACTCAGGGTGGCAAGGGAAAGGAAAAATGCTCGATATCCGACAAGCCTTCGTGCCAATGTGGAAGGAAACTGGATGATGAGATTTTGCATAACACTATTCAAGCCTATTGTGTAGGGACCCTAGCCTAGGTGAAGAATCTGATTTCAACCTGGGAGGTTGAATTAAATTTGAAAGCTAAGATTGAGCCACCAACGGAGGATTGGAGCAATTTGATTCCAAACCTTGGTTAAACCTGTGATCGCCTCACTTTGTATAAACAATCTTCTCATCTTTTTTGGCTTATGGAATGTATTGTGGTTAAAAAAATGGTTTCCTCTCTCAATATAGCTGCAAATTCGAATCCTGATCCGGGTCTTAAAGATATTCTGAAAGAACTAGAGTTAATTCAACTCTAGCTGCAACACCAGAATGCTCGCATTGGCCACATTGAGCGCCATATTCCCTGTTTTTCCCAACCCAAACTGCCAGCCTCAAGTGCAAAATATCCCGCTCTAGTAGAATTGTCAAATGACTAGCTGATGGAAGTCCTGTTTTAATTTTTGGCTTATATTTTTATGTATATGTCAGGTAGCATTTATGTTTCTAGTTTTATGTTTAGTAGATGGTTTACAGACCATAATTCCTATAAGGCTTGGATAGATAGACTCAAACTATTTATGTTTTGGATGGCTTATAATGCGGTTCGGTGGCCAACAAACCTGGCTTCCCACTAGGTAGGTTGAGGCCACCGAATGTTTATAATGTTTGTAACCTACCTGATTATTGAAATGAATGAATGGAAAGGTACTACCAAGCTATATATATATATATATATATATATATATATATATATATATATATATATATATTATATTGTAATAGTAACTGGAATTTTTATTAATATTGGGTCACATCAAATGATGGCATTTAAGTACATAAATGCATGATTATTCTATGTATCACATTGCTATGATATCCTACCTTCTTAATATAGAAAGAGATCCACTAGGCATGCGCTTTTCTGGAGCTACTACTAGTGTATAGCTTTACCAAAAGAGCATAGAAGGAAAATTTATTTACAAAGCATGTGAGTAAAAGGTAGAGTTACAATTTTAATTCTAGGTTAACTCTTTGTTGGTCTTCTTTACATTATTCTTTTTCCCATTGAATCTATTCATCTTGCAGATGTTATTTACAGTGCATTCTTCACCCAAAACTTGTGAGCCCTTAGAAAATTTCTTTTGTTATGTAAATGTTGGAGGTCATTTCTTCATTTATTTGATTCTATACATTATTCTCAACTTATATGCCTACTACATATTCTTCATGAGTTGTCATTATATTTAGGATGATATTGTTTTCATGGTCCCAAATTTGTCTATGTATCCCCTGAAGATATCAAATCTCCTCCAAATCGTTCTTGTGTTTTTTTTCTTCAAGGTACATACATGGAGAACATGCACAAAAGTTAGCTTTGGAGAAAAGGAAGGATTTGCAAAACATCTTAGTTGGAAGCCTAAATAAAGATTTAGATTCAAACTGTAATTGAGTCTAGGGCCAAAAATCTAAGTAAAATACCTCGGAAATTTGAGATTAGAGCACAAATTTCAAGAGATATGGACCCTAGAAAAGCCAATTCGCTATACAAGCCTCAAATTGAACCTAATGTTGGAAACCCCCAAATTTCCCTAAATCGAATTAAGAAAAACCAATTTAAATGTGGAAGTAGAGGTTATAGAGTGAAGGATATTAAAATTACTAAGGAGGAAAATATTGATGCCAATGTTGTAACTCAAATAAATTATCCCACTCATAAGCTAGGAAAGCAAACCCAAGAACCAACAAAGGAATTTATAGGTATATATATCGAAGCCAAGTGTGATGTGTCTATAAATAAATTGAATAATTCTTCTCACATCATTCATCATATTAATCCAACCCATATTAATCATGGTGGATCGAGAGGGCATATATTAAGAGTTGGACCTAATAAAGAGGGAGGTACTAAGCATGCAACAACTCGGTGATGAGTCAATAATGTAAATGGAAAAATGTATCAATGTTGTTGTTGAGTTCTAATGATTCACAAGAGCGGTGAGATGATAAATATATATAGAAATTTTTAAGATCTTATGGAATTTAGAATTCATAGTTCCCATATGAAGTGGCTAATTTTCCTTAAGGATGATTTGTTGATTCTTTTGCTAGAATGGGTGCACAACCATTGTGTTTTCTTAGGATGTGGATAAAGATAACCTAATCAAATTTATCAAGTTCTTGTTGGATCCTAACATAGCTACTAGCCAAATCCTCAATTTTGTTTCTTGCTTTTTATTCTTGCATATCCTTGATTATGATTTCTAAGTCTTTGAGAACTAACAATTTTGTGATCCACCTATTTCTTTTCAATTGAAGCCCCATAAATAGAGGTAGATACTCTGCTTAATTGTTGGATGCACATTCTAATCCCCATGAGAAGTCAAATACCTTTGTTCCATGGGTTCTACAAAGTCCTACCCACTCCTACCTCCCCTATATACTATTCTTATTATTGATTTTTCATGACAAGACATTTATTTTTTTAAGGTAGTTTAAACATTATATGCTTTTCACCTTTTTTGGCCATGCTTTCATAAGTTTTAGCTAAATTTGTTTGGAAATTCTACAATTGAAACTTTTAATTGTTGAGATTGCATTATTTGAGTGCCCTAGAGGTATTTGGGTATGTCAAGAATTGAATCGATTTATGCATTCAAAAATGTGATTTAAGCAATATAAAATAGTGATTTCAGCACAATTATCTTACCAAATTCTGATATGGTTGTCCAAAAAAGTCAAAAATGTAAAATGTTTAGACTCATCCATTTTTTACCTATGTTAAGAAAGATAATTTTATTATAATTTGACTTTGTTTTATATTTTTCATTTCTTAGCACTTATTTATTTACCAATGTTAAAAGAGGTTATTTTCTTGTGATTTTTATAAAATCGATTTAATTCCAATTTTATATTGTGTATTTTTTTCTTTTCTTTTTTTCCTTTCTTTAATGTGGTAAAATTTATCATAGCTTAATTGTCAAGTGGCACTGCGAACAATTAACATTAGCTATCATTTATGAATGCAATTTGACTCATCATTATTATTCAATGAAAACCACACCACCTTAAATGACCCATTGGTGGTTTGTAAGGGGGTAGAAGTCATTTTTCAAATGCCTCTAAGCCTTAGGTCATTAACCCACTTGTTTACATTTGAGGAAGATGAACTCTTAAATAGTTAAAAGAAATTTTAAATTTTACTTTAAGACGAAAATGGAATGTCAACTTAAATAATATCCACAAGAAATGCAATTTTCCTTGTGATTATCACAAATGTTGCCTCCATTGAAACCATATAATTTTTAGGAAGATTTGATCATGGACCTCATCCAGATTGTTTCAACGTGTCACTAATTCACCATAATTTAAGGCAAAAAACAATCAACCTTAATCCCATTCCATGCATAAAATCAAATGATACCTCCGACTTAAATTTAGCTATATAGTTGGAGGTATCATTTGATTTTATGCATGCAATGGGATTAAGGTTGATTGTTTTTTGCCTTAAATTATGGTGAATTAGTGACATGTTGAAACAATCTAGATGAGGTCCATGATCAAATAATCCTAAAAAGTATATGGTTTCAATGGAGGCAACATTTGTGATAATCACAAGGAAAATTCCATTTCTTGTGGATATTATTTAAGTTGACATTCCCTTTCAGTCTTAAAGTAAAATTTAAAATTGCTTTTAACTATTGAAGAGTTCATCTTCCTCAAATGTAAAAATGTATGTATATATATATATATATATATATATATATATATATATATATATATATATATATATATATAATAAATGATATATTTATATTTTCTCCTAGAATTATTTAAACACGTCTTCTTTTCAAATATTGATTTTAAACATAATAATTTTATAAAAATGATATTAAATTAAATATATTATTTGTTTGTCGCTAGGTCATAGTTCATTTTCTGGAGATTGGGGGACTATAGTATTGTCTTGAGTGATGTTTTTTTTTAATTCAATAGGGGTATCATGTTCCCGTGCTCCATTTTTAGTTATTGGTTGGCTTCCTAGTAGGGATAGGTTCCTCTTTAGATCTGTGGGTTGGAGTGGGACAGATAAGTGGTGAGAGGAAGTTGTGTTTATTACTCCATTATGGTTGGTTGTGGTAAACTTCATGGGCATGGCCCCACTCCTTTCTTAGTTTGGTCCTAATTCTATGCAGATTGAGGCATTTTCCTTTCTTCCATGGTCTACTTGGACTAGTGGAATCATGATCCACATTGGTGATTTATTCGGTTGGTCAGTCATGCAGAGAAAAAGGGCTTGAATTTGATCGGGGGCAACCTATTACAGGGAGAGGGCCCACTTTAGACACACATGGATGCACCATCATATTGAGGGGTTTGCTTCTCATTACCGGGAGATAACTCGAGGCCATATATAACACGAACTTAACTGAGTGGAGGAGAAGGCCTCTTCTCAAAGGACCTTCCTCTCAAATACTAAGGTCTTGACCGAATGGGAAAATTGGATCCCTCATACAGGTCATACAAGGGGCAAGTTCAACCAATACATATAGAGGGTGGACCAGCATTGGTAAATGAAGTTTCTATTGGGGAGGAATATTTGGGATCGTCATGAATTCCACCTAGATATTCTCCAATCTCTGGAGCATTTGCATAGGAACTTCTAAGATTTAGATCAATAGATGGATAGGATCGAGCATCACCTAGGCATTCCCTTAGCGATATGTTAGTGGTAGAATTTTGAGCAAGTGTGAAAAAATCCAACCTTTACTACTGGTGACTGAAGTAGCTTAGCAACACAAAAATAGATCATAAACTCAAAAAAGGCTGCAATATCTAACAAGAGTCTTCAAATTTGCATAGTAAAGTATTAATGGAAATCCTTGTAATAAAGAAAACAAAAACTAAAAGTTGATATTAAATACAGCAGTGATGAAAGCCAATGGAAAGAACATGTTTTTATTTTATTATTATTTTTAATAGTAATTTTTTTATGGGGAACTAGAAACCTCCCCAAATATATTCAACAACTTGCAAGCCACATATATCAGAAACTCATAGTTCATCCTAGGACTGAGATGTCCGAAGCCCACCGGAATTGGAATCGGGATCCCAAACTCCAACGTGACGCCTATCCTTCCAGCCTTACTATGACAAGCCACGTCACCGAGGACTTGAACCTTGGTGGATGGGATTAAAAATCACCATCCCTACCACTCGAGCTAACCACCCTTTGACATTTTTATTATTGATAAAAATGATAAATAACACCTAAGGAGTACAAGAGATCTAACTTGGGTCAAATACAATCCTCTTCTATGGGAGGGTTCTTTAGTGTCCCATATGTTGCAAAGTGTTATCTCTCTTTCTCTTTCGTAAGCAAGTGGACAATGGAACATTAATGAAAAAGTGAGAAAACTCAAATGGAGAGTTCGAATGTTATAAGATCAAAATGATGATGATGATTGTGATTGTGATCATCCATAAATGGTGAAGAAAAAACATCTCTATTTATAATAAAATGCTAGAATAAACTAGATATAGTCAAATAATAAAATATTTGGTTGATTAGATCAAGATCTAATCGTTAAGAGTATTTTATTACTTTTGGGGAGGAAAAGATTAGAGAAATGGTCAATAATTTTTATTGAGTTAACTAACTCAAAATATTAGGATTAATTGAGTTAATTAAGGAAAATGAGTGAAATAATTAATAAATTAAAATGGTTTATTAATTATTTCTAGGTGATATGGTCAAAGTAATTTAGAAGCAATTATTAAATAATGATTTAATAAATATTTCTAAGAAGAAAAATGAAATGATTAGGGAATAATAAATAAGTATTTAACTATTTAATTATTCATGTAGAAACGGTAAAAATGGGTGAAAATAAAAATAAAAATAATTATTTTCACTAAAATGAGTAAATATATAAAAATAATATGAAATTAATTAAATAATTTTCTGCGTTATTTCCATGTAGGTAAATTAAATGGAAATAATTTAGGAAACGTGGTTCACTAAATTATGTATTACCATAAAAAATGAATTTTAATGTGTAAAACTCATACTACATGGTGTATTTGGATAAGGCTAGTGAAAAATGACTAGATAATCACCTTTTAAGTGATAAAAATTTGTATTTATATTTACTTTTAATTATCTATCTTATCTTTAACAAAAATACATTTGTAACTATAATCTAATCTCTTATATCGAAATAATTATAATCCATAATATAAACTCTTATTTTTCGATTAATAAAAATTTCAAAAAAAACAAGAAAGTTAAGTATGACATGGAGGGAGCCACAATGGCATGTGTATATGTAAAAGAGATATATTTGCACACACCAAATATTCATAATTGTCTATGGCCATGGCCAACCGTCCGATATCCTTGTGATAACGTTGTTGACTTAAGTAATGATGAGGTTGTGTCCTTTATAAATCATTGCTTCACTTATACGAAATGTACACAAAGACAAAACTAATGAAGATTACCAATGTCAAAGTAATTATTGACTGGACTTTCACCTTGTTTTACTCAACTAAACCAGCAGTTAAACGTCTCCATCTAATTAATAATTTGAAATATTAAAGTATATAAATTTCTCAATGATAATAATAGTGTCATATTATAATGAAAATTTATATTATTAAAATATCAAATTGGAACTTTCTTTGTGAGCCCCATATTGTTTCTGCAAACACAATTGTTTAGCCGTTGAATTCTCATTGTCTTCGAATTCACTCGCGTCTCTAACTAACGTACTTCTTAATTAAACTAATGAGTTATTTATTTTATAATTATTCATTACGTTTATATTTCAATTAAACTTATTATAATTAGTTTTCGTATTTTTTTCGGAGGGGTGGAGTTTTGGGAGGAAGTTCGATATATTAACATTTATCACATCATGATGCATCATAGTTGTGTCATCAGATGGCAACTTTTCCGTGTTATTCATGTTTCAAACTCGGATGGGGAGGTTAATAAAGGCACTCCCAACTACCCAGGCTAAGGCCTCACTACAACATAATTATTTTTCTTATTTATTAAGCTTGATTTTTATTTTATTTTATGTGTTGTTTATGGATAATTTTTTATCTGTTCAATCACAAATTTTGGCTCCAATAATGTTGAGAGAATTGAATCCACGACTTTTCAATAGTAGAGGTGCTTTAGTAATCGGGAGACCAATTAAACTAACCCTCGAGACTGTTTTATTTTGTGTTATGTATTAATTTTTTATGTGTATTCTTGAAATCAATTAATTTTATATTATGTAATCATTTAGTTTTATAATAATAATAATAATTTAATTTTAAAATCAACACCAAAATCTTCTGAAACACTCTTTTTTATAAGAGAAGGGGTCACGTCAGACACCAAGTTGATGTATGAGACTCTATTGTTTATGGGACAAGAGATCTATTAGTGTATAAGACACACTTATTTGTGAGACAATGGACAAAGGGAGAAGATGTATGAAACCTCTTTGTTTGTAGACAAGGGACTTGCCTCCACACAATGATTTAATTACTAAATCCTATAAAAGTGTATATACACTACCCCTTCTACATTTGAACTTGTGACCTCTTGAGAGGGAACACACATTCTTAATCATTAAGCTCACTCAAGCTATATAAATTTAAAATAAATAAATAAATATATATATATATATATATGAATGATTTAAAATGAATTTAAAATAATTAAATCTTTAGATATTACTTCACGTATATATATTTATTGCGCTAAATGCGCTCTCTAGCCCAGTGTGGAAGATATATTGTAATGCCTTGCCTTGTAAACATTTTATCTCGATCAAATTACATAAATATAAAATTAAAATAAAATAAAAACTAAAACCCTCTAATGTAATATCAAAAACATTTTAATTACCAATACTTTTGGATTCCAGATATCAATCTCTTTATTTTTCTCATAATTTATGTTCTAATGTAAATTATTTAAAAACATAAAATTCCAATAAATAAAAAATGCTAAATAAAATAAAAAGATTTAGTTGGATAAAAGCCAATCGCAAAAGAACATGGAAATTTAGTGAATATGGAGAACCGTAAGTTGACTGGCCTTGTTGTGCATTCTGGTTACTCGTTTGATTTCCTATGAAATCTAGAACATAGAAACCAGGTTAAATGAGTTATTCTTCACCCCATATTTAATAGATAAAATTGATTCCATGATTAAATTTTATATTATAGTGCTATTAAAATACCACATTAACATTTCTAAGATCAAATAATGCAATGGAATATGCTCTCTACTCCAAACCAAAGAATGAAATAACCCGCATTTTGTAACAAGAAGATCGTCGGAATAGTGTTATCCTCCTCGCATCAAATGTCATGCGTTCAATGCCATGAATCATTTACGGAATAGTGTTGGTACAACGATTTGAAGTTCAAAGTCTCTTCCTTTTCTAGATCTAGTTATCTAGTTAATTTATTAATGCTCATGAGAATTTTTGGTAACAACTATGACAAGGATTTATTTATTTCCGTCCTGGAAAAGAAAATCACGTCCTTAAAGGATTTATTTATTTCAATAGATTAGTTTGTTGACATTACTTAATATATAAAAAGTAAAAGTATTATTAAAAATTTTGAAAGGTTAAAAATATTAAACATTTTTAATTCTGAAATTTAAAAACTATTTGATTATCAATTAAATATATGTGAAATATTATTATTTATTTAAGAGATGAAGAAAAATGTTATATTATGAAATTTCGCTATATTTCTTCGTCAGTTTATTATATTAATTTATTAATTTTGAAAAATGTGTTATTAATTAAAAAAAACAAATTGTAAACTCAATATTTATATATGTGAGATTCCATTCGTGATGTTTTCATTGTTACATCTCTACTTTTTTATATTGGTGACTTGTGTATCTAAGTAAATAAATATTTTTTAATGTAAATTAATATTTTATTTTTTAAATTGTAATGAGAATTAATTTGGTGTATTTGTGATAAGTGATTGAATTTTTTTTATTATTTAGGTATTTAATTTATTTATTTGGTAGATTATTTGATTGGATATATATGATGATGGTGGTGGTTAACGTTTATTAAGACTAAACATTGGTCTATCGGACCTAAAGAAACAAATTATTTATTTTGATTTAAGATTTTATTCCTATGTTCAAAAATCTTGGAGAGAAGCCTCCCGAGCTCACTATAGTTTTGACATTGTAAAAGGCTAGGAAGGTCAGTATTGTAACAAAGATTGTGTCAGTATTGTAACAAAGATTGTGAAACTGAGATCTAATGTGGTTGTCCGCGGGGCACTCTAAGAGGAAGTAGTTTTAGGAACTGCCCAACAACCTGTTTCACAGCTCATGAGAATTCATTCTAATCTTTGCTATATTAATTTTCTTCTTTGAGCTAGTTAAAATAGAGAGATACTATATATATATATATATATATCCATTTTAATTTTGGATCTATCAAGTATTTAGAAAGATCAAATCTCTCAATATGTAAATCTTTTTTTAAGTTTTGTATTCAAAAAAGATATTTTCACCTAAAGAGATTTGATGTCTCTAAGGGCTTGATAGATCTGGGGTTAAAATGGATATAGATTCGTTTATTTATTTGTTACTTTGTTTTTTAATTTCAATTTAACATTAGATAATTAATTTGCAAATTAATTAATTAACCCTTAATTATTTTGCAAATTTTTAAAAACTATTTTCAAAGTTTATTAAATTTTTGGTAAAATTAAATATTAAATTTATTTTTCTATAAATGGAAAATTAATTTTTGAATTTTTAAAATTTGAATTTCTAACTTTTGGTTCGTCGATGAATAATTTTATGTGGTTTAAAATCAATTTGTGAATTTAAAATTATTTAAAAACAAGAACCTTTAAGAGTCCTCTAATGAGGCGGTGGAATTGTCTGGACGACTAAAAGTGGTCGGAATCCAGGCAAACAAATTTCAAAAAATCTTGACGACTAAAAGTGGGGCAAAAAAATTTCAAAAAATCTTGTAGAGACAATGTTTGAATCATGTTTTTGATGGTGGAAATGGATCCAGCACCATCAAAAACATCTAAGACGCCTAAAATTTTGAAGTTTAACAACTATAACTTGGATTTACAAAAATCCTTGCTGAATTTTCTCTAGATATGACCGGAATTTCCATAACTTTCTGGGCAACTCCTCCGCCTCGTTAGACTACACCAAACCGTTAATCAGCCATTGTCCATAAATTAATTATCCAAAAAAAATTAATATATAGATTTTTCCATAATTAATATTTTCTTTCCATTAAATACTTATTTTTTAACAATAAATATTTAGTAGCTTGTAATTGTTCCTTGATTGCTATTAATTGTTGTATTCTTTCTAATAACCAAGTGTATCCAAAAAACAAAATTAAATATATAGATTTTTTCATAATTAATATTTTATTTCCATTCATTATCATACTTACTTTTAACAATAAATATTTATTAATCTATAATCATTCCTAACTTATTCTTTATCAATTATTATATTCTTTATAATAACAATGTGTTTTCACCTTTTTTTCATTAATATATTTTAATAATCATAATATTTTTTGTATAGTTTAATGATTAAATTGTTGCTGGCCATTTTTCATAAAACTATGTTATCATATACCAATAGATTATTAACAAATTGATTCCCCCTAGGTTGTGGTGGTTAAATCATGCACTTAATATAACTAAGTTATATGATCATATTCAGCCCATAAGGATTCTCTACTTTTTGCATAAGAGATAGGTACTAAAATTTATGTTTTTAGAAATTGAAAATTAAATTTTGAATTTTTAAAATTTGAATTTCTAATTTTTTATTGGTAGATGACTAATTTTATGTCGTTTAAAATCAATTTGTCAAAATTAAAAATTGTTTAAAAAAGAAACTCTAATCGCCAAATGTTCTCATAAATTAATTATCATATATAGATAATTAATTAATATTTTTCTCCATTTGTTATCATGATTATTTTTAACAATTAATAATTATTAACCTATAATCATTCCTTATTTTCTTTCATATTAATTGTTGTATTCTTTCTAATAACAATGTCTTTTTTGGAGTTACAAGACCATGCCAAAGGTGGACTTTTTCTGTTGGTTGTTATGCCACAAAGGAATTCTTACCGAGGACAGGTTAAAGAAGAAAGGATTCCATGGACCCTCATGATGCCAATTGTGTTGTGACATTGAAGAGAATGCCCACCATTTAATGTTGAAATGCAAATACTCAGTGGAAATCTGGCAGAATCTCTTGAGCCACTGGAAAAGAGTGTTCATCTTGCCAATTTCTATCTCTGATTTATTTGCAACCTGGCAAAATTTTTATCCAAAAACCCTTCCAAAAAATGAAAGCTTTAAGGCTGCTTGGCTCTCCTTGCCAAATTTTATCTGCTGGAAAATTTGGCTTGAGAGAAATAGAAGAGTTTTCAGAGATGAAGGGCAAAATCCGAAAGTCATTATAATCAAGATAAAAAGTCAATGGAAAGAAAGTCTGGGTGAGCATTTATCGGATTCGAACATAAGTCAGTAGGACTTAGATTGGGTCGCTTCGTTGGATCTCCATTTCTCTCGAGAAATAAGACATCACAAGGAAAAAGAGAATGACAATTCAGAGGGAAGCAGAATGAACTATCAGAATGGCTCACTAGGCAATCTAGGCATACCTTGTTCTTTGATGGGGCAGCGTAAGGAAACCCCGGTATGGAAGGGGCAGGAGGAGTTATAAAGAACAAGGAAGGTAGAATTGTGACTAACTTTGTTTGGGGATTAGGGTACTCCACAAGTATCCAAGCTGAAGCATTGGCACTTCTTCAAGGTCTCAAGCAAGTCAAGGCCCTTGGTTTAACAAAGGTAAATGTTATCGGAGATTCTTAGTCCATTATTAAAGTCATAGTGGAGAATTTTCCTCCTACTGATAGATTAGCTAGAGTGGTGTCAAGAATAAGACTTTTGGTGAAATCTCTTTAGTCTGTTAATTTCTTTCATGTATTGAGGGAGAAAAATAAGGATGCTGACTCGGAAGCCAACAGGGCAGTGCCTCTTGCAGCTGGCTCTCTCTTGAGAGATGGGGTCAAGGAGTGCAACTCCATTCCATAATCTTGTTCTCATGTTTTACTTCATTATACTAAATTAGTTTGTTTGTGTCCATAAGATAGGGAAAATAACAAAAATAGATTCTCTAGTTTCAAGTAAGAAACATTGGCACCCAATTCTTGGGGCCTTTGATCATCTGGTGGAAGAAAGTTCATGGGCTTGGCCTAAATTTTTGTAACCGATGAAAGGAATTTTAGCCACAGTTCTAATATAAACCCATACCCGTTCTTGTAAAAAAAACAAAAAACAATGTCTTTTTTCTAATAACTATCTAATCGTTAAGCGTCCTCACAAATAAATTATATATATATATATATATATATATATATATATATATATATATATATATATATATATATATATATATATATAATTAATATTTTTTATTTTTTTGTCAAGTTGTCTGTGATCCTCCAAGCTTCACCTGTGGCTTGAGGAGTCGCGACCCAGGGGCATCTAAGTCGTCAAACTCACCCGGGGATCGCACTTGACCTGGGCTAATTATATATATATTTCCATAATTAATATTTTTTATTTTTTTGGTCAAGTTGTTTGTGATCCTTCAAGCTTCACCTGTGGCTTGAGGAGTCACAACCCAGGGGCATCTAAGTTGTCAAAGTCACCCGGGGATCGCACCCGACGTGGGCTGATGAAAACGAAGACTGGGGTGTCTCCATTTTCAGAATTTTTACCCGCTCGATCCTGGGACCTGTGGGTTATGGGCCCACAAAGCCTATCCGCCACTGCATTCTGATGTCTCTTGCTTCATTTTAACCAAGATCAGCCAAACGTCGGCCCTCTTTGCATAAAACCCCAAGCCATTTATTATAAACAGCAACATCTGGTTTAAAACCAACTTCAATCATTCTGCCAGAGATCTTCAAGGCTTCTTCTAGTTTAGCCAATTTTGAAAACTCTTCGATTAGCATTGCATATGTGACCTCGTCAGGGGCACGCCGTTCTGCCACCATCTAGTCAAACAACCTCTCGACATCTGCGATCATCCCCTCTCTGAAGTACTTATCGAACAGCGTGTTATATGCCACAGCATCTGGCACGCATCCCTTTGCCACCATTGATCCAAAAAGCCTCTCAGCCTCCTGCAATTCACCGCGTCCAACAGCTACCCGGAACTCTCCATGTAGGGAAAAGGACTCCGATTGAAAGAAAAAATCCAACGATTTCAGTCGTGACAACTTCAACAAAAATCGCATTTACCTTCGCCCGTGAAGATCCACCATGGCAGGAATTCAAATACCACTTTGCAATCACAGGTGCAACCGCTGTATCTCTGCTCTGCGGGATCGCGATGGCGATTTCCAGCTCTTGGGGCCTGCAAGAAACCGCCTGAAACTAAGAACACTCTAAACGCCGTGGCTTCAGAAAGATCACCGGCCGACTTGACAAACACGCCATGGCTTCAGAAAAATCCAAGTCGCTGGCAAACCATTCAAAACAAAAAAAATACAGAGACATAGATTCACACAAACACATTTTTTATAATTTACAAAGTCAGGTTACAATATAAGGCATCTCAGCCTTAATCCATAATTCCTCAAGCGACTACATTTTTCCCCTCTCTCGTAGGCACCAGTTTTCCTATTCTCGTCTTCTTGATTCTCTCAAGAATCCTACAGTTTTTATTACACATGCATTCAGTTTTAACTGATTTTTTAACTAAATTTAGTTCCTTGAACAGAATTCAGTTGTGGCTGGCCTGGGTGTCCACGTGATTGTCCACTTGTCTTCTTCTCTAAATTGTTTCCATTGACGTGTCAGGATGCTCCTGCATCATACTCCCGAGGTAGAAAAATTATGACCTCCTGGTCATATGCTCCCGAGGTAGAAAAATTATGACCTCCTGGTCATATGCTTCCGAGGTAGAAAAATTATGACCTCCTGGTCATATGCTTCCGAGGTAGAAAAATTATGACCTCCTGGTCATATGCTTCCGAGGTAGAAAAATTATGACCTCCTGGTCATATGAGTTTCACTGTTTCACTTCGTCAGTGGAACTGCCTTCTGTGAGCTGCAACCAAACCTCTGCCATAGCAAGTCCTCCTTGCTACCAGATGCCCTACCAAGCTTCTCTGCTGAGCTTAGTCCTCTCGGCATCTCCGTGGTTCTCTCCTCTCGAACCAATTGAGCACTCCTGCTCCAGGTTTGCTGCAATCTTCTCACCTTCACAAGCTTACAAATCTTCGACAAAATGTACCTCATCTTTCTTCGTACCTCTTCTTTCTTCCTCTCCGCAGGAAATCTTTCCGGCTCTGATACCACTTGATGAAAACGAAGACTGGGGTGTCTCCATTTTCAGAATTTTTACCCGCTCGATCCTGGGACCTGTGGGTTATGGGCCCACAAAGCCTATCCGCCACTGCATTCTGATGTCTCTTGCTTCATTTTAACCAAGATTAGCCAAACGTCGGCCCTCTTTGCATAAAACCCCAAGCCATTTATTATAAACAGCAACATCTGGTTTAAAACCAACTTCAATCATTCTGCCAGAGATCTTCAAGGCTTCTTCTAGTTTAGCCAATTTTGAAAACTCTTCGATTAGCATTGCATATGTGACCTCGTCAGGGGCACGCCGTTCTGCCACCATCTAGTCAAACAACCTCTCGACATCTGCGATCATCCCCTCTCTGAAGTACTTATCGAACAGCGTGTTATATGCCACAGCATCTGGCACGCATCCCTTTGCCACCATTGATCCAAAAAGCCTCTCAGCCTCCTGCAATTCACCGCGTCCAACAGCTACCCGGAACTGTCCATGTAGGGAAAAGGACTCCGATTGAAAGAAAAAATCCAACGATTTCAGTCGTGACAACTTCAACAAAAATCGCATTTACCTTCGCCCGTGAAGATCCACCATGGCAGGAATTCAAATACCACTTTGCAGTCACAGGTGCAACCGCTGTATCTCTGCTCTGCGGGATCGCGATGGCGATTTCCAGCTCTTGGGGCCTGCAAGAAACCGCCTGAAACTAAGAACACTCTAAACGCCGTGGCTTCAGAAAGATCACCGGCCGACTTGACAAACACGCCATGGCTTCAGAAAAATCCAAGTCGCTGGCAAACCATTCAAAACAAAAAAAATACAGAGACATAGATTCACACAAACACATTTTTTATAATTTACAAAGTCAGGTTACAATATAAGGCATCTCAGCCTTAATCCATAATTCCTCAGGCGACTACATTTTTCCCCTCTCTCGTAGGCACTAGTTTTCCTATTCTCGTCTTCTTGATTCTCTCAAGAATCCTACAGTTTTTATTACACATGCATTCAGTTTTAACTGATTTTTTAACTAAATTTAGTTCCTTGAACAGAATTCAGTTGTGGCTGGCCTGGGTGTCCACGTGATCGTCCACTTGTCTTCTTCTCTAAATTGTTTCCATTGACGTGTCAGGATGCTCCTGCATCATGGGCTATATCAGCCCTTAGCTGACTAGATTTTTTAGCATGTCTCCTCCCCCTAGCACAAGGCACAACCACCCCCGTGAGGTTTGATCCTGGGTTGCCTTGCTGACAAGGCTCATCCTCAACCGGTTGTGCTAGTGGGACTTGACTTCTATAATTAATATTTTATTCTCATTCATTATCATACTTATGTTTAATAAAAAATATTTATTAACCTATAATCATTTCATGCTTGCTTTTTAATAATTGTTGCATAACAATGTGTTTTTTTAATAATAATGTTTTTTCACATTTTTCCATTAATATATTTTATTATTAATAATATCTTTTTATAATTTAATTGTTTAATTGTTGTCAACCATTTTTTCATAAAACTATGTTATCATGTACCAATATATTATTAGCAATTTGATTCCTCTTCTGCCAAGGATGTGGTGCTTAAATCACACACTTTATATAACTAAGTTATATGATCACATTCACCCCATAAGGGTTCTCTACCTTTTGCATAAGAAGCAAGTAACTAAGCAACAACATTATATATTATTATACATGTTGAAGGTAGAGTATATTGTCATCAGTTTGGGTCAAAATGATTTGACTCTTAATTAATTTGCAATTTTTTAAAAACTATTTGCAAATTTTATTAAAATTTTGGTGAAATAAAATATTTAATTTATTTTTTTAGAAATTGAAAATTAATTTTTGAAATTTTAAAATTTGAATTTCTGGATGACTAATATGTGGTTTAAAATCAATATGTCAAAATTAAAAATTGTTTTAAAACATAAAATAAAATCTCTAATCACCAGGTGTTCTCATAAATTAATTATCCATAATTAATATTTTATTTCCATTCCCCTCGATCGGGGTGATTAAGAGCATGTACATATGTCACATGCAAGGCCATTGGGACCTGCTCCTCCTCCACGTAGACATTATATCCTTTCTCATGCATCGTCCCTACATTCAATTCCCTTGGGCGAAGATTTCTCTCATGCATTCTGCTATTAATTTGAGGTCTAGCGAGCATTTTGCTCCAGTTTAGAAGTATGGGCAAAGAATTTGGGTTGGGAGGAGATTAGAGGTGTATGGGTCTATTTCCCTGGCAGCTCACTAGGGTTTCGGCCTTGGTTGAGGAACAAAGTGGAAGATTGTGGTTTTCTAGCTTTGGTTGGGTTCTGCCTCCTGGTCTTCCCCTAGGATCCAAGCACCTGAGCGAATGGGGTTTTGCATAGATTCTACACCATAGTTGTCTTCAGGTCCTCCTCACAAATTTAGAAGCTTCTAGTACTCCCTTCTTGTGCGTGGGGTAAGGTATTTTTGTCTTTAACCTTTTCTGCATGTCATTATAGTTGGAGGGTTCTATCTTTGTGTGTTGGCAGTCGCTCTGTTGTTGGCTCTATGTTAGCAGTTCTTTTTGGTTTCCATTGGTGTGGGGGTGCTATCCCGATCTTTGGTCAATTATGTTGGTGGTTTAGGTGCCCACTCTAGGTTGATGTCACTAAAATTATCCCCATATGTAATTGGGGTTATGTTGTCTATTTTAATGCAATAATTGGGTCACGGGCAGTGTATGCCCAGTTTAGCTCTCTGACCTAGGTGAATTCTCGCTCGTTCTGTCTCACTGCTTGTTGTGTTAGTATTCTGGTGTATACTCTTTCGGGGAAGTGGTTTCGTGGTATTGGGTATTGCATTTTCTCTTGCAAGTTTTGTGGAGGCCTCTCCTTAGCCTCTACTCTCATCTAACCATCAACCTTTGTCAATTTTGATATGCCCTGCCAATGGGGTCGACCCTGCCAAGGGAGGGGCCAGTATGCTCAGGTAGTGCGTCCCGGTCTAGGTTACAGTTCGTCCTCTGCCAATTTAGTTAGTAGGGAAATAGAGGAGGTCGAAGTTATTTCTCTAGCTCACTCTCCAGGAAACATTATGGCCCCTACTTTCGTGGAGTCCATTTCAGAGCAACTGCGGCATATTCAAATCAATATGAACATCCTCAAGGACCACAGGTATGAAGGCCTTAACGAAATAGTGGCCTATCTACTGATATCCAATATAGTCAAAATGAAATTCTGAAACAATTGGACAGCATTCAGCACAGTCACCATCGCACAAATGATCACTTTCATAGCTTGGAAGTGCAGGTGGAACACATTGATTTCCATATTCATGATCGTGTTGATTACTTTGCAGCTCCCCTTGTACTCCCCCCCCATCCCCCTCCTTGATATGTTGATGTCAATTCTGGTCTCCTATTTTGTTACTCCTAGTATGCTAAGGCTTCAATGCCTTCCGGAAATAATGTATCTCAAGTGTCTTTTTTGGTATTCTCCAACCCCCAATCTCAAAAAGTCTAGTCGGAATGAGAGAGCAGGGATTGTTGAGACTGATTTTGTATGCTATGTTATTATGAAAATCTAATGAATGTTTTTTGAACGAAATAATAATAATAATAATAATAATAATAATAATAATAATAGATTATTTCCATTTATTATCCTACTTATTTTTAACAATAAATATTTATTAACCTATAATCATTCATTGTTTGCTTTCTGTTGATTGTTGTATTATTTCTAATAACAATGTTTTCTTCTAATAACAATCTAATCATTAAGTGTCCTCACAAATTAATTATCTAAAAAAAAAATTAAAATATATGGATTTTTTCATAATTAATATTTTCTTTCCATTTATTATCATACCTATTTTTAACAATAAATATTTATTAACCTATAAAAATTCCTTGTTTGTTTTCTATTAATTGTTTTATTATTTCTAATAACAATGTTTTTACACCTTTTCCATTGCTATATTTTATTAACCATAATAATTTTTATAGTTTAATTATTTAATTGTTTCCAACCATTTTTTCATAAAACTATGTTATCATGTACCAATATATTATTAGCAATTTGATTCCCCCTCCACCAAGTCATGGTGCTTAAATCATGCACTTAATATAATTAAGTTATATGATCACATTCATCCGAGAAGGGTTCTCTACTTTTTGCATAAGAGGCAGGTACTAAGCAGCAACACTGCATATTATTATACATGTCGAAGGCAGAGTATAGTGTAATCAATTTGGGACAAAATACTTTGGCTCTTAAATAATATGCAAATTTTAAAAACTATTTGCAAAGTTTATTAAAATTTTGGTAGAATTAAATATTAAATTTGGTTTTTTAGAAATTGAAAATTATTTTTTGAATAACCATTTTTTCATAAAACTATGTTATCATGTACCAATATATTATTAGCAATTTGATTCCCCCTCCACCAAGTCATGGTGCTTAAATCGTGCACTTAATATAATTAAGTTATATGATCACATTCATCCTATAAGGGTTCTCTACTTTTTACATAAGAGGCAGGTACTAAGCAACAACGCTGCATATTATTATACATGTCAAAGGCAGAGTATAGTGTAATCAATTTGGGACAAAATACTTTGGTTCTTAAATAATATGCAAATTTTAAGAACTATTTGCAAACTTTATTAAAATTTTGGTAGAATTAAATATTAAATTTGGTTTTTTAGAAATTGAAAATTAATTTTTGAATTTTTAAAATTTAAATTTCTATTTTTTTATTGGTGGATGACTAATTTTATGTGGTTTGAAATTAGTTTGTCAGAACTAGAAAAATTAAAAAATAAATAAAATAAAAATAAACCTCTAATCACCAAGTGTTCTCATAAATTAATTATCCATATATATATATATATATCTGGATTTTTCCATAATTAATATTTTCTTTCCATTCATTATCATACTTTTTTTAATAATAAAAATTTATTAACCTATAATCATTCCTTGTTTGTTTTCTATTAATTGTTGTATTCTTTCTAACAACAATGTTTTTTTTCTAATATCATTCTAATTGTTAATGTACTCACAAATTAATTATTCATATATATATATATATATATATATATGAATTTTTCCATAATTAATATTTTGTTTCCCTTCATTACCATACTTATTTTTAATAATAAACATTTATTAATCTATAATCATTTCTTGCTTGCTTTCTATTAATTGTTGTATTCTCTAATAACAATGTTTTTTCACCAACTAATGGTTATTATCCACAGAAAAGGGAGAAGAGTTCTCATGGCAAGAGTATCTGATTTTTTTTTTTGCAATGATGCACCCTCCCAACTCAGAGTTCTTGGCACCAATGAAGGTCACAGGCAGACATCTCAATGCCTTTATAGTAGATATGAAGGTGGCTTTGTAGTCTATGCCAAACAAATTCTCTTTTGAAACCACCATCTCCCAGAGGCCGAAAGGATCTTACATTAGCAAGGGTTGATCACTCTCATTCTAGATCAAAATTTTATCCATGGATCGAGCCATATCCTATCATATATGCTCACCCATATGGTAGATATTCCCTTGCACTGGTCAGATCAAAAAGTATATCCTCGATTCAAAATACTACCCATTATCCATCCGATGACTCCAAGTTAAAATGCGAAGGAGGGTCTTTTGAGAGGTATGGTAGATTTCTTCATAGTCTCTTTCTTCGATGTACGGGGCATTTAGATACCAATTGCTACTCAATAATGAGGGATCGACACTTGTTGTGGACGGATCTAGATTTTTTTCTGGAGTTACAAGATCACGTAGGGACAGATCTAGCCTTGGGGATATGCGATCACACAGGGATGGATCTGGCCTTGGGGATACGGGATAGCGCCCTAGATTTGGTGCGCATTGTAATAGTTTGGTCTCCGTTTTAGTCAAATCCCTCAAAACTAGAGGTCTACGCAATAAATCAACATCTGATATGGACAGATCTTTATCATTCATTTCCGAACCGAATTTTAACACAGCTTGATGTCAGGGAGGAAATGGCAGAGGACCTCGGAAAAGAAATGACGTTGGAAAACTTGATGGACAATAGTTTTATTGGCTTATGGGGTCCTGACCTAGGTTCAGAGTTAGCTGCACCAACCAACAAAACCCTACACTACTGGCCCTTTCAGAAACAACCTGCATAGCACAGGCCGTAGTCTCACTTGAAGTAGTATGGGGGGATGCAAGAACCAAGTTTTTGTATCCAAAGACTAGTGTGATTTCTTCCGGCACCTTAGATCTGCCTTTGCACAGATCGATAAACTCTTAGGGCATGTTGTTGCAACTCTGTTACAACAGCCTTCAGACCTTCGTGAAGGTCTACGATAAGTCCTTGCAGACCTTTAATAGTCAATTTGTCTACCTACACACATCAGAGAGAACTCCTAAATTAGGGTTCACATAGATTTACTTAAGTTATTAATAAGCATTAGAGAATTCATCAGAGTCTTCACGAAAGTACTTAAACATGAATTGTGTACATTATTAAGAGTTATTCAAGAAAATCACTTGACATTCAATCAATATTCCATAAACACATCATTCATCGACAACATATAACATTAACATAAATAAATAGAAATACGAAATAATTCTTCAGAAAATTGTCTTTATCGATCTTCAATTCAGGATTACAGACTCAAAATTGCCCTGCGCACAACAACTGCAAGGGTCCACGCACTCAACTGTGGACTCTACCTAGGCCTCTGCACACTCAATAGCAAAGCCTTTCTTGTTCTATCTTACCCACTTCTTCTCGCTATCACTTCCCTTTATTCCCTTAGACTCTCTAAGACACACCTATTTATAGCCTTTTTCATACAATGTCATGGTCCGCTAACCATGGGTGAATCTCAAAACGAACTCAAACTTTACATAACATAAGGGGTTAAACCCCTTTTACTCCTATTCATCTATGTGCTCCACATCCACAAATCGTGGAGACTTTACATTATTTACAAAAGCTATACCAAAACTTGGGTTATCTTAACCCCAAAACTAACCTAGGGGACCCCATCCCAACAGGCCCCCAACACAAAGATCATGACTCACCCTCGAGTCACTCTGCTAGCACTGCGATCTTACTACGAAGATCCCCCAGCTCCACCTGGACCACTGCAACTTCGACAGTACTCTGCATTGCTATCTGCTGAACATCATCAACCAATTTTTTCATGGCTAGTCCTTATACGACTAGCCTCATCATTTGTTGTTTATGTTGTATTCCTTTAAGCTTATCTTGAATGGTAGTCATGACTTGATAAGCCCCTCCAACCAAGGCTGCAACCTGGCCTTTAGCAAAGCCTTCTTCTTTTGTGCTTCCTCCACTTGTGCTAGCAGCAATTTTCCTTCCTGTAACTTGGCAAGGAATTGTGTTGGTGCTAAGGTGCGCATAGTCACCCTGACCTCCTCATATTGGCGTTGCAGCTCCCCTACCTCTGTGTTCAACTTCTACAAGTTCGGATCCTCCTATAGATTTGTCACTATCTCCATATCATGCTCGAATAGTGTTGCACAGTCTGTGACTATGGCATCCAAAGTAGCCATGCCTTCCTTTATCGCGGCTTCGTGCTACTTCCAGACCTCAGGTGAAGTCGTGGGCTGCAACTTCAATTGCAACTCTGTAATATTCATGTTGAACTAAAAGGTTACCTGTCCAACCTCTGCTTTAGCCTCACGCACACCAGCGACTAGTTTTCTGATTTTGGCTTTTGGTTGTGCATCCTCCAGAATGTGAAGCTCAGGCACTTTCTTGCATGCCTCTAATACTGCTAACTCCAAACTTGAACTACACATCTAAAATTCCTCCTTTTCCTTCAAAGCCTGCATATTTTTAGCGAGCATTTTCTCATTGTTGACTTTGTACTCACTTATGAGGCTGAAGGCATGCTGCTCCCTGGTTCTCAATTCATCTGCCACCCCCGTATGAAACTTGTGGAGGGTTTCATTGGAGAGCATCGTTATATTCAATCCTATGTTCTTGATTGTACTAAGGATGATACAATCATCGGCGGACTCTGTGCGAATGGACCCGTCTGGCAATAGTATAGTTTTGAGGTCCAGGGTCCTGACTAGCTCTATTACTTGTCCTATCCTGGGTGTCAGGCTCGCTTGCTCTGCGCTCATTTTTCCAATGCCCACTTGTAGTCTTCTTTTTTAGATCTGTGGCTCATGCAAACCTTCTAGACGCTCCCTAGCGTCTGCATGTATTGCTGCTCAAACTGCTGCAGCACTTCGGTCATTGTATCCTTGATTTTATCGTCGATCTCATCAAGATCGTCTTCTGTTAACACCATGGGATCAACCTGTGATTTATCATATTTCTACTTTTTCCGCATTCCACCTTGCTACTCCTTGCCATGTCGTTTCAAAATAAATGGGTTGCTTTGCCCCTCATCGACTCCTGAACGCAACTTCCTGGATTACATCTCCATCAGTCTCTGTGCAACCTTCTTGCTGCATTTTCCTTCAAGCTGGGCAATGTAGTTTATAGTCTCGCGCTCCCTTGCAACTGCCTGGAGCACTAAGACTATCATGTTTCCATATAGTCATTGTGCAAGATCCCTTGTATACAACTTCAACCTACTTCCATTCACTCTTCCCAGGAAGGGTTCCCCATTTAGCTTCGCAAGCTGAACTACACCTCCATCTATAATTTCTTTGAAAATATATGGCCCTAACTAATGCATCTGAAATTTACCCGAAAATTTAGTGAATTTAGTATCATATAACAAGACCATATTGTTTACATTGAATGTGTGAAGCTTGATATAGCGATCATGCCATGCCTTTTTACGTTCCTTCTATATTTTTTGATGAAATCCTACCAAAAATCGATGCTCTTCGAGCTCTATCAGTTGCGCGAGCCATTCCTCTAAGGCCTTGTGATCCGCCATATCCGTCAAGGCTGCTATGTGCAAACTAGGCACAATGTACTCCATCGGCATTACAACTTCGACCCCATATACTAATCTAAACGTCGTTTGCCCTGTCAGCATCTTACAAGTAGTCCTATAAGCCCATAGTACTGTAGTTACATGCACATCCCAGTCATTTCGATGCGCGTTGCAGATCTTCGTTAGCACGTTCTCCAAAAACTTATTGAAGGCTTCAACAGTCCCATTGGCATGTGGGTGATATATTGTACTGTTCTAATGGTAGACCTAGGATTCTTCAGTCAACGTGCTGATCGTTTCATTCAAAAAGTGCATACCTATGTCACTCATCAAAACTTTCGAGCAACCAAATCTAGTTAAGACGTACTCAAACAAGAATTTAGTTGTTGTAGCCCCTGTACAATCCTTAATCGGTTGTTCTTCCGCCCATCTGGTGAGATATTTCGTCATGGTGATAATATAAAGTGCGCCTATTTTTTTCTCGGGGGCTGAACTAGCCCAACAAAATCAATCGCCCACTTCTCAAATGGCTGCAAAGATACTTGAGGATGTAGTGGTAACTCATCCTTTCGTGATGGTCTGCCAGTTCTTTGACATGCATTGCATGCCTTATAATATGCCTTGGAATCCTTGTGCAAAGTTGGCCACCATTGACCTACGTGCAAAATCTTTTGACCAGTTGCCTTGCCTACATAATGACCTCCCGCGGCTCCCCCATGGGCTTCAGCGAGAATTCTATCCCGCTCAAAGTTTGGTACATATCTTTGCAATATTTCATCTACACCCATCTTATATAAATGTCCCACTATAACTGAAAAATCAGTCATGCGCACTATTAATTCCTTCTTCTGTTAGCTTGTATATCCTTCTGATGCCATCCCCGTAGTCAAGAAGTGAATAATGTTGCAAAATGGTCATCCGCTATGTGCACTGCAAAGAACTGTGCATCTGGCAACCCTTCCTCCAAATTATTAGCTTCTCTCCTATTTCAATCCATGATAGATGGTCAGGTCCCACATTTAACCTCCCTAGCTTCATAATGACTTCAAAGTCATACACTTGAAATAATAAAAGGCATCTGCAGATCTTCCCCCCCAACACAGGGTTCTTGACCAGGTATTTCAAGGTAGAATGATCTGTGTACATCTTGAAATTACCTCCTAAGAGATAATGTCTGAATTTTTGTATCGCGTACACCATGGCCAATCTTTCTCGCTCAGTCGTTGAATAATTCTTCTCGGACTTTGATAGCTTCCTACTCGTGAAGGCTATAGGATGGTCCATTTCTCCTTCACCGATATACATTAGGGCTGCACCCAATGCAATGCAAGAGGCATCCAATCAGGGAATACCAAAATCGGTGTAGTGACCATCTTTTCTTTTAACACATCTATGTTGCACTAACATTCTTCATCCCAACATAATGTTGCATCCTTCTTCAGCTGTTTCTCCATGGGCGCAGTAATTTGAGCATAAGCTTTGATAAATTTTCTATAATATCCTGTATGTCCTAGTGTCGCGCGCAACTTCTTGACATTCCTCGGGGCCTCCAAATTCACAATTACCACAATCTTTCCAGGGTCCACCATCAATCCTTTCTTGCACACCATGTGACCCAAGAAGATCCCAAGGGGAACACATAATATGCATTTCTTCAAATTCAGCGTGATTTGGTATCAACAACATGTATCCAACATTAGGCGCAGACTTGCTACATGGCACTTTACTAATCCAAACACCATCCAGTCATCAAAGTATACTTCTAGGAACTTATGAATGAACTCCTTGAACGCTGCTATGAATATGCGGGAAAATATCGCAAGCGCATTCTTAAACCCAAATGACATCACGGTGTATTGAAAACAACCCCACTCCGCCGCAAAGGTCATTTTTCTCCTATCCTCTGGTGCGATCTTGATCTGATGATACCCAGAAAACCCATCAGTAAAGGAATAGGCCTCCTGCCTCCCAACATTGTCTAACATTTCATTTGTAAATGGTGTCGGGAATGAGTCATGGACACACGCATCATTAAGCTTCTGCAGATCTACACAAATCCTTATTTCACCTTTTTGTTTCTTCTCCTGAACAACCATTGGGCTCACCCAATCAGATTCTTCAACTGGTTCTATGATGCCTGCCTCCATCATCTTATCTAGCTCTTGGTGAAACTTTTCCTTTTATTTAGGATTAAGGCAATACGACCTCTGTTTAATAGGCTTCGTGTCCAGCTTCAAAGTGATCTTCATAATGCCCAAATCGCCAACTATTCCCTTCAAATCCCAAAGCTTAGTGGGGAAGAGATCCTGGTATTCGCGGAGTAACTCAGCAACTTTATCCACGGTAGCGTCATCCAAATAATATACAATCTTCACGAACTTCGGTTCTGCTTCAGTGCCAATGTTTACTTGCTTTGTCTTCAACGACGTGGATATGTCTAGGTTTTCTATTTGTGGACCTTTGACTTCATGATGCCCTTCTGCTTTTGGAATATTATTTTTTCTCAGATCTTCATCCTCCTCTTCAGCAGTCACATTATAGCATCCCAACACATGGTGCAGCTGGGTGCTCCAATCAGGTTGGCTCTATTCCATAGGTTTCGTCGGCGTTCTGAATATGACTACCTTAATCTCTTGGAGAGCTTCATCAATGCTTGAGAAGTCATCTTCAAAGTTGAAGGTCAATAAGAACCCTTCCTTCAATATATCCTATTCCATGGTGCCATGGTGGAGCTCCGTTTCCAGATACCAGTTCATGGGGATTGTATCCAAAGTATGGAAAAATATGTGTACCCACTCTGACTGTGTTTCCGTTCCCCATGATTTAGTCCATTTCACTAGGTGATCATGCAAATCGTCCCTTCCACTATATTTCTTTTTCATTCTGGTGTTAACATGCCCAAACCACAACTTCATCATTCTTCTGTAATCTTGCCATCCAACAAAACTATCCTTATGCGTACCCCACCATCGTGCTGGCATAGTGTGCAGTGCCAACTCTAATGCTTGGAAGTGGTGATCCTCAGGGACTTTGCACTCAAATTCATCCAAAAACAGATCTACATCAGTTAAACCATCATAATAGGGTAGTTTCCTTACCTCCGACGAAACACAACGCAATGACTTCATCATCATATTGCATCACAATGTAGACACTTCATGCAAGCAATTTTTCCAATGCTCTAATTCCTCATCTAAATCAGAGGTGCAGGAACTCTCCCGGTCCCATGCAATCCTCCCATCTGTCATTGGATTGATCCAGTCTTGATCTCATGTTATTATTTTGTAAATTTGATCCAGTTCATCATCACTTTCCTCATAATCGTGGACTGGTTAAGTATATCACGCCCCTTCTGCAGGGTCCAATGGTACTACAACCCGAAGCGATTTTCTTTCAAATGACATTGTCCTCTTATTCAAATTGACGATCCCATTCATATCAATGGCCCAGTCAATTCCCAGGAGCGCAGGGTATGGATTACTATCAACGATTTATATAACCTCAAAGTCGTCCATCGTGCTTGCACCTTCTATATCAACTGTTAATCCATATAACCATCCCAAGGGGATGATTTTCTATTGGTTAACCATTCTAAGCTGAATCGAAGACCACCATAGCACAGGTCTCCCCATTCTTTCCCATGTTTGTTTTGGTAATATGTTCGCATCAGACCCCAGATCCAATATTACTTGGTCCATCTCATAATCACCTATCTACGCGGTGAGCCTCATCTCACGCCCTGTTCACGCTTTATGTTTGCTAATTTTTATGACCACCTAGTGTCCCTCAGGGACCTTCTCTTTGCTGGCGCATTTGTTTATTAATTCATGTAGGCCTTCCATAGCTTTACTATCGCACAACAATTTTATGCAGGTCTCCAAAAACGTTGTGAGTACAGAGGGATCAACTTCTGCAGGCGCGTTGGTTTCTTGCACCTTGCCCTGACTTCCTGAGGTGGTTGCCTCAACGAAGCTTTTCTTGGCTTCCATAAAAGTTTCCTTAGAGTGATTTAGATCAAAGACAACTTCCTTCTTTGGAGCCTTGCATACCCATCCATCCTCTTCAGGTTGTTTACCTTTACAATCACCAACCGTTATTCCACTTCTAAGCACTATATTCACGCTTTGATCCTCCTCGTGGGGCTCAGCTCTCATCATCTATAATTTCTGCATAGGCTATTGAGGCTATGCTTTCTTCTCCAACATCTTAGCTATAAAAAATGGGCACTCTTCTATAGCATGGTCGAACTAGTTGCAGTATTGACATGATGGTCGTGTCTGATTCTGACACTCTCATGCATAGTGCCTTGATTGTTCGCAGTTGTAGAAAATAATATGATCATGACCTCTACCTGGTCCTCCTCCTCCTCGGCCCTGTCCTCGACCTTGATAACCTCCGCATGCTCCTTTGGCACCCTTCTCTGGAGGCCGAGTTTCTTCTTGCATCCGGTATGTAGGTGTTCTTTCCATCATCAACTCATAGCTTCGATAGTGGCACTCATCATGGCCCACCGATTTGTAGAAGTTACAGAACAACTGTTGGGGTGTCTGGATGAATTTTTGTAGTAAATGAAAATTATCTGTCACATGTTGTCCAGCAACCTGACAAATAGTGCACCATAGCGCAGCCCCCACACTCAGACCTACTGGGGCTTCTAGCTTCAAGGGAATCAGACCCCTCCTGTAATATTATTCACATACACTAGATAGTGGTCTTTATCGTGCCCATGGCTCTTTCACTTCAAACACCAAACTTTCGCGTGAACTTCTGGTTTAGTCTCCTTACCTTTCTTCAACTCTGTAATTCTAGGTGTAGGCTCTGTAACTGAGAGTGGATCTACTATACCCCCAAGGTCGCATCTTGAATAGGTGATGCATGCAACCTCATCGTGGTTTCCAAGGCTTATGCCTGTGTTCCTATCTTCTATTGTGACAAATAAATTCTTAGGTGGGGCAGAAGAAAAGCTATAAACCTTTCGCGATGCTGACTATCTATGAGATGCATGTTAGCTTCTCGAATCTGACACTTCAACCTTTGATCTACTTCCCAAGGCATCTCATCGACCCTCATCGTGATTTATTTGAATCCAATTACTAACTGTGAGTCAGAATTAGGCTTACTAAGCTCCTTGTTTAAAGTTTCCTTAGTATCTGCTAGCATTGCAAGCAGATTATCATAACAATACTTAATATGCTAGGTTAGCACGCGATATGTAGAGCAGTAACCAACTGTGTCTTCCTTATATTGTCATCGGTAATCTGTTGTGTTGTCCAAACAACATTCAAAACAAACCAAAACTGCTCTGTATCTTCACTCCCTATGCCCTTGGAGATCGGCATCTTCATTGTGTTCGCAATGTTGAATGGTGGTGGTGGAGGTGGAGGTGTAGGCAAATGTGTATGCAGTGGAGTTGGGGGTGGAGTGGAAGGATGATTTTCTCGAGGAATCCCCTGAGTGATTAGCCGAACAACGCTTTCCAACCGGGTTCGTTCCACCCCTTTGTTGTCTCTTAAAGGAGGTTCAATCAATGGACTATACTATGGTCCTGATCCTTTGTGATTTCTAAAGAGTCATCCACTTTGCGTAGCTCCGAACATCAAGGAAATGGCATAACCAATTTTTCACACAATAGCATTTTAATCCAAGTATTCAATGATCTTAAATACTTACCTCGTGGTCCTTTAAAAAATCGTCGCTCCGCTTTGCTATAGCTGACTGAGGTATCAACTGAAAATTCTATAACAAATCCTCCCAGAATCTGATCGAGCCAATGATCAACATCCCATGCGATCTTGTTGTCAGAAGCTTCTAATCGTCACACTATTTATGGAGTCCACACTATAGGACTATCGAGCTTCCACCATCCCTGACTGTATGTCAATCTAGCTAACCACTCATATAGTTCAATGGGAAAAGTGTAGAAGAAGATCTTGTGTATCTCTATATACAGATATCTTTTCAACCACTCTTCCTTCGACAGGCGTGGATTCCTGTTTTATTGCACCACGAAGTTGTGAATATTCCGATCCAACCAATTTTCAATTTCTTTCTTGGTCACATTCCAATGATGTGACATCACACATCTATTTCAAGCAGATCCTAGTCCCAACAACGAAACCATTTGTTGGCTTAGGGGGTCCTGGCCCAAATTCAGAGTTAGTTGCGCCAACTAACAAAACCCTACACTACTGGCCCTTTCGGAAACAACTTGCGTAGCGCAAGATGCAGTCTAACCCAAAGCAGTATGGGGGGATGCAAGAACAAAGTTTTTGCATCCAGAGACTAGTGTGATGTCTTCCAACACCTCAGATCTGCCTTCGCGCAGATCGATACACTGTTAGGGCACATTGCTACAACTCTATTACAGCAGCCTTCAGACCTTCGTGAAGGTCTATGATCAGTCCTTGTGGACCTTTAACAACCAATTTGTCTACTTACATGCGTCAGAGAACAGTCCTAAATTAGGGTTCATGGAGATTTACTTAAGTTATTAATAAGCATAATAGAATTCATTAGAGTCTTCGCAAAAGTACTTAAACATGCATTGTGTGCATTATTAAGAGTTATTCAAGAGAATTGTGTAACATTCATCAATATTCCATAAACACATCATTCATTGATAGCATATAATATTAATAGAAATAAACAAAAATACGCAAGAATTCTTCAGAAAACTGTCTTTATTTATCTTCAATTCAGGATTACAGACTCAAAATTGCCCTACACACATAACTGCAGGGGTCCACGCACTCAGCTGCGTACTCCACCTAGGCCTTTGCGCACTCAGCTAGAGAGCCTTTATTCTTCTATCTTACCCACTTATTCTCGCTACCACTTCCCTTTCTTCCCTTAGACTCTCTAAGATACACCTATTTATAGCCTTTTTCATACAATGCCATGGTCCGTGAACGATGGGTGAATCTCAAAACCAACTCAAACTTTACATAATACAAGGGGCTAAACCCCTTTGACTCATATTCATCTACACACTCTGCATCCACAAATCATGAAGACTTTACATTATTTACAAAATATGTACCAAAAATTGGGTTATCTTAACCCCAAAACTGACCCAGGGGAACCCATCCCAACAAGTTCTATTGTGTAGATTGAAATAATACTAAACATTGCAAGGATACAAGGTATGTAGACTACCCCAGATTCACAAATCACTGCATACAAGGGGTTTTTCCAAAATTTCATAAAAACCTCAGCAGGAAAATCTACATTGGTCAGGATTTAGCCCTCTGACAGGGCCATACACCTGAAGCTTAATATTATGAATAAATTGGGATATCCATACCAGCTTTAAAACTTGATCTACGGGGTAGTTCCCTACAGGATGAGTGAAGTTTACATGAATGCAAAATTCTTCCATCTACTTCCATCATTCTCAGTCTGAGACTAAGAGAAGGAGCAACGAGATCAAGTAAATCCAAAGGAACGGGAGGTGTTTCTAGATTTAAATTACCCAAAGGAACAAAATCATATCAAGAACATAAAAAGTTGGTCTCTCATACGAAAAAATCCTCCAAGGGAAATAAACAACTATAGCAAGCTCACCTTAGACGCCCAATTCCCCCATTCCATACATCGTGGAGCAGGAAAATTATGTCCCATAACTGAACATAGAACTGCCAAAAACAAACAATTTCTTCTCAACCTATGAGGCACAAGCCCTCATATGACGATTTAATAGTTTTTGGCCAAAACCAATGGAACTGTTTCACTAGATCTTCACAACTAGACAACAAATTGTGAGATTCACCTCTGCTCTAAAGGATTCTTCATTGTAAAATTCGCATCATTGGAAGAATGAGACATTATCTTATAGGAAGGCCCGTGGTTTTGGGGATCGACGGGGTTCTTCATCACTCCATGGTTTCTACAATTTGACACAAACACTATGATTGTATTAAGGATGTCAGTTTAGGTAAGGCTACATAACCTCCCCCTACACTTCCGGCATAATCAAGTGCTAGAAACTATTGGAATTATATTAGGATGATACATAAAGATTGATGTACAAAGGATGGAAGAACAAATTTTTACTTTTTTCACGCATATGTGTGGAAGTGGATATTAGTAAAGGCCTACCGTATTGCATTCAACTGATACACAATAATTAGAGTTGGACTAATAAATCCTGGACATCGAGAACACAACTTTCAGATGTCGAATTTGTCACCAAACATGACACTTACAAAACGTGTGCCCTGATCCCAAGAAAGAGCAACGAAGAAAGAAGAAAATAGGGAAACAACCAAAAGGATAGCAATTTCCCCCAAATGAATCAGATGAGGAATAGAAGAATAAGAAAAGGACCCCACCCCAAATCAAGAAGAGTAGCACATACCAGAAAATGAAGAACAAGTCGAAAAGACACACATACCAATAGAATTACAATGCCCCACAAATCAGCTAATCACGATATTAGAAGCAAAGGACAATGGAGGAATAAAATTCCAACATGCTTCTGACAACTTAGACTTAGACAAGGATACCACAAGAATGGAAGAAAATCAGCTATCTATTTGATGGAAGGTTGAAAAGAAGAAATGGAGAAAAGTCTAACTTTTCTCTTTATCTTTTAATTGATTATTTATGAACTTATGATCATGTGTCTCTGACTAGATGATGGACTTCTTGTAAGAAGCTACAACATGTACTTTTATTTTCATTAATAAAATTATGATTTTTTCTTTGGAAAAAAGACAATTGTTTTTTCACCTTTTTCCATTAATATATTTTACTAATCATAATATTTTTTATAGTTTAATTATTTAATCATTGTAAGCCATTTTTTCATAAAACTATGTTATCATGTACCAATAGATTATTAGCAATTTGATTCTCCCTCTACCAAAGTTGTGGTGCTTAAATAATGCACTTATTATAACTAAGTTATATAATCACATTCACCCTATAAAGGTTCTCAACACTACATGTTACACTTGTTTCATATTGATAAGTGTTCATTATAGTTATTACTATTTTAATATAGAAATTTCTAATTAAATATTAATATTGTTTTATAATTTTATATATTTAAAAGTGATTTTATTATATATATATATATATATATATATATATATATATATATATATATAAACCATTACTATACCTCCAGGCATGCTATAACCCACCCAGTTTTGCCTTTGGCTGGGTATTAGTTTGTCTTTGACCAAAAATTTATGACTCTTATCCATACTTTAACATTAGGAATTCAATTTTTATTAATTTTTTTATTTTATTTTTTTAACAAGGTCGGATAGTGGATATATTACCAAAAGCTGTGATGGAGCAAGCTCCTATTACAATTGACTGTAGCATAATAAAAAACTAAGCAATGAGATAGGAGCGCAGTCCCATCTCCTATGCTTGAGTTTAAAACTTCATATATTTTTATGACTATTCTTGAGTACTACCTAACAAACTGACCTTCTAAGAAAGCAAATTTAAATATCATGGTTTCTCTGATACTTTTTCATGGCCTGTAGACTGATTGTTCCTGAGATGACTGGTTCTTCTTATCATAATTGACCGAGTTCTCTCCTTCATTGCTCATAGTGTTGTTTTTGTAATATTCCAATGCTTCTTCTAGATGTTTTCATTTAGTTTTTAGCGCCATGATCTCTTCTTCTGCAATGCCATGTTTCTTTTTTGGTAGCTATACTCCATTCTCATTTCATTTCTGACATCCTTGAGTGACTCTTGCAGTCGTTGAATCATGAATTTGTTCGCTTTGCATGCTAGACATGCATAATTCCTTGCTGCCTTTTCAATGGGGTTGAATTCAATTTGTTTTGTTTTCTTATTCTTCCTCTTTTGCTGCTTACTATTCCTTGTATTACTGTGCTTCCAGGATCTTGTTTTGCCTGAGATAATCCTTCCTCTACTGATGCTTCCCACCTTTATTTTATCCTGCGCTTTACTACTTGTTGTAGCTTTGTTATCCTGTATATGACAGTCAAAGAGGAGAGCCGAGGCCTGATTATGACAATCAAGGAGAAGGGCCGATATGGAAGGAGGGGCAGTTGATAGGCAAGGATGCTCAGATATGAGGAAGAACTGCTTATAGATGAGGCTTTGCGCTGTGATGGAGTGTAGCTGTTTGAAGGGGATGACTAAATGCGGGAGTTGTGGACTGAGAAACAAAGGCAGGGAGGGGCTTAGAAAGGGTGACGACACTGAGAGCTTAACAGGGGAGATGAAGATCGCTTCATGTGCGCGATTTTGCCTTATGCTGGAGTTGCCTATATTGTTGAAGTTCCCTCTGTTCTTATAGAGATTGAGAGCAGCCTGAGGTCTTCCATCGATGGGATGGATTTCTGCTTGATTCTTGTGACCAAGATTGTGATCGTCCTTTCTGCCTTTGCTCATGCAATTTTATAAACTGTTGTGATGTTTCCTTTGCCTTCTCATGATTTTCTGCTTTTCACTGCAATGATGTGTCTTTTGTTGATTTCTGACTACTAATTTGTTTTTTATTTCTTTTATCATTGTGCTTTGTTCCTTGTTTTTGATGGACTTCATACTTATGATCTTTTGCTGATGATTATTGGACAAAGTTGTGATATTCCTCATGATTTTCACGAACATTCCCTTCATTTTTTTTCACTGCTTGATTTGCAAAATAATCTGTCTGTTGATTGTGTATTCTCAAGAAAACTGAAGATTAGATCTCAAGAACCTTCTAAGTTCTTCCTGATTCTTCTAAATATTCTGCTCATGAACTCATTTCTTTGGTTTTTGTTTCGAGCCATTGCCTCTATTATTATGGCCGAGTCTCCTATTGTTATAGGATTTTGTATCTATCTTTTTTTAATTATTCTTCTTCCCATCAACAAGCTATATGCTTCAACCTTTTTATTAGAGACTTGTCCTAGTCCCCATTCATATGTGACATTTTCTTTCCCATCAGGATCAAGGATTATTCCCCCTATCCCTGCCTTTCCTGGATTATGCTTTGAGGCCCCATCAAAGTATATCTAATGTATTTTCTGATTTTTTTTCCAATTTGCGAGTTCCTCTTCACTCATTCTCATTTTCCAACTATTTCCTGAGTTTATCCTCCTCTGTCCTTTTTTTCCATTGTTGTTTATTATGGCTTTGCTAAGCCAATCTCACTCTTCTTGTTGGAGAGTGTTATAATCTGTTGGTGTTGTTCCTCTGACGTTGAGGATTTCAGAAGTTAATCACCATGTTTTTGAGAGGCTCTTCCCTATTCTTGGATTTTGGTTTTTGAAGATGCATTTATTTCACGTCAACCAAATTTGACAACATAGAACTACTGGAATGCATTTCCATATTCTCTAAATTTTGACTTTCTTCTTTGTTGTATATGGATAGGCCTTCTCTAAATTTTGAACAAAATATGGCAAAGGCTTTTCAAAATTTATACTTATTTCCAGGGGGCTTATAAGCTGTTGCCAACATTCTTTGGCAAAAATGCATTCTTGGAATAAATGTTGAATTTTTCCTTTAGCCTGCAGGCATAATGGGCATCGTGATGGGCCTTGAAAGCCTTTTTTTCTTAAGTTTTTGCTGGTCAAGATCTTCCCTTTTAAAAGAGTCCAAATGAACATTTTGATCTTAGGCACGCTCTCTGATTTCCAGACCATCTTCCAAGAATCCCAATCTTGTTGGTTTGGTTGTTCTTGTAGGATTTTGTATCTAGTCTTGACTGTGTATTTCCCACCACTTGGATCCTAGAGGAAATCATCTTCCTCATCATAGTTGATTCGTGCTGCCCCTTTTAGGAGCTACCTAATTTTTCTCCATTGCCCTTCCAGGTTTGTGGGAACTGTTGAAATTTTCCAGTCTTGCCATTCCTTTTGGTTCCATAGAAAAATTGAGTGTAAAGCGTTGAGACCTTTTCTTTTCATCCACTCTTGGATACCTTCAATTTCTGAGTGAGTCTTCAGTGATTCTTTTCCCGTAATTCTATCCTCCCAAATCGATATTGTTTTTCCATTGCTTGGGATTTTAGAGATGTAGCTTCTCATTAAAGGAATTGTCTTTTTTACTAGCTTCCATGCTTGAGTACATTGTCTTATTAGGATATTTCCATTGAGCAGTCTTTTCCTGGAGCCATCCATGTATTTTGAGATGAGAGTTTTTTTCCACCATCTCTCTTTCCTTGTGATCAGTCTCCATACTATTTTCATTCCCAGGGCTACATTCATGAGCCTAGGTATCCGGATTGATAAGCCTCCTTGTTCATATGGTAGCACTACTTGCTCCCACCTAACCAGGCTGAATTTTTTGTTTTCTTGCTTCCCCCCCTGCCATAAAATGCTTCTTAAGATTAACTCCATTCGTTTGTGGGCACTTGTTGGGGCCATGATTATTGCAAATTGGTAGATAGGTGGTGCTGCAAGGAGTGCTTTGATTAATATTACCCTTTGTGCCATATTTAGCCACATCATTCCCCAGCTTTGTATTTTATTTTTAATTTTTTCAATCTGTTTGGTCCATATTTCTGCCTTCATATTCTCTTTTGAGATAAGAAGTCCCAAGTAAAAGAAGTGAGTCCATTTTTCTTGTATGGGGATTTCTAAGATTTGTGAAATACTTTGCATGATTCTGGAGGGGGTATTCCATCCATATATTCTGCATTTTGTGTTGTTTAATAGCCAACCTGAAACCTGTAAGAAATCATCCAAAAAATTCTTGAACCTTCTTGTTATTATTGTTGATGCCCCTCCCAATAGCAATTTTCATCAGCAAAAAATGAGTGGTTTATTGTCTTTACTCCTTTTTCTATTCTGATCCCTGTGATGTTTCTTTCTTTTCTTTGTTTTTCCAAGGCTCTGCGTAAAGTTTTCGCCATTATTATATATAGAAAGGGAGAGAGAGGACATCCTTGCCTGAGTCCTCTTCTTCTTTGAAAAATTCACTAGGCCTCCCATTTATGAGGGGAGGCAATCCATAGGGTAAAGATGCATGCCTGAATGACTTCTATTATTTCTCTTGAGAATCCAAGTTTCTTGAGGACAACGATTAGATATGGATGTCTGACCCTGTCAAATGCATTTGTCATATCTAATTTGATTATGATGCCTTTTTCTTTCCTTAGTATACTAGAATGTACAACTTCCTGTACAATAATTACATTATTTATGATTTGCCTGTTGGGCACAAATCCTCCTTGATTTGTAGATATGATTATTGGAAGCACTTCCTTGATTCTATTTGCAACTTTTTTTTATGATCTTATAAGAAGAATTGCAAAGAGAGATGGGCTGAAACCTATTGAAAGTGGAGGGATTTGAGTCTTTTGGGACTAGAGCAAGGCAGGAGGATTTTGTATTGCTTCTTATCTCTTTTTTTTGAAGACATTCTTCACCATTCTTAAGAAATCCTTTCTGACTATATACCAATGGAATATGTAGAATGCTATTGTAAAACTATTTGGCCCTGGGGCTTTATCTGGATGTAGGCTCCATATAGTCGCCACTACCTCTTCTTCTATGATTTCTTTGCACATTTCTGCATTTTGATCTCTTTTGATTTATTTATTTTTGTGTGTTGTAGGAAATTTTCATATTCACTCGTTTCTTCTTTTGCTTAAAGTAAATTTTTGAAGTGCTTGTGGGCTGCTTTTTTTAATTCCTTCGCACCTTTGACCTCTTGACCTTTGGCTTGTATTTTTTCTATCTGGTTTCTTGCTCTTCTTATCTTCATAGTGTTGTGTAAAAATGATGTATTTTTATCCCCTGCCTTGAGCCACAGGCTTCTAGATTTCAGTCTAGCCTCTTCTTCTTCTTTCCTGTTTTCCCTATATATTTCCCAAAAAAATTCCTTCTCTGTTAGATAATTTTTCTTGTCTTCTTCTTTGCATTCTTTTTCGATTTGCATGCTATCCATTTTTTGTTGTAACTCTTCTTCTTCTTTTTTTCATTTGCTCTTGCCCATTCCTTTAGCTTGGCTCTTACATTTTTTAATTTTGTCTCCCAAATATACTGTGGTGATCCTGATACTCTTGGCTCCCATGCTTCCTTGATTAATTCACTAGTTTCTATATTTTTGTCCCGTGACTATTGCCATTGGTTTATGGTCAGATGTTAGGATGTGTATAATTTTTTATTTGATGGAGCTATGCACTACTGCTATGTTTTCTTGTAATGGGATTCTATCCAACCTTTCTTTAATGTTGCTTTCGCCCACTCTTTTATTGCTCCAAGTGTATTTCCCATTGTTTGGAGGGATGTCTATTAAGTTGTGTTGTTCCATTATTTCTTCTAGAGCATCCCTGGATGGGTCTGTGTGATATGTTCCTCCAAAATTTTCTTCTATACTTCTCACCAAATTTAAATCTCCTCCTAGGATTATTTTCCCAGCTTGTGTTTCTTTTAGTGCTTCTTTTATGGTGGCCCAACATTGCTCTTTTTCCTTGTAGTGATTGGGGGCGTATGTGTTTATGACACTATACTTCTCTTTTGTACTTATTTGCATTAGATCGTTTGTATCCAGTGCTGATTTTTTTTTTTGAATCAATTCCCAGATTCCTTTCTTCCATATTGTGCAGATATCACCTGACGCTCTTGTTGCTTGTATTTCTTCCCCTTCATAATTTTTTATTTATTTTTTGATATTTCCAGTTTCCTGACTATTTGTTTTGGTCTCCTAAATCATAAGAATGTATGGGTTTTCTTTTGCGAGAATGTCTCTTGTGGCATTTTCTTTGAAGGATGATCCCATTCCTCAGCAATTCCAGGAGACCACTATCATTATGTGCTTGTTGGGGGGTGCAAGGGTCCTTTCCCTCTTTTCTGGCTTTTTTTCGTTGTTTCCTATGCTCCTTCCTAAGAAGGTTTCCATAGGTTGCTGCGTTCCTAATGCCATTTCCTTTGATGCTGCTTCATCCCTCAGCTCTTTGTTTGACTTTCTTCCTGCATTTTTTTGGTATTCTACATTTGGGAGTGCTTCCTTTGACTAGTTTCTTGTTAGGATTCTGTCTACTTGGGGGGGGGTGGAGTATGGGTGTTTGAGACCAAAGGGGATGAAGGGAGGTTGAGAGTATGGTGGGGGGATCTAGATCTAGGTTCGGGAGATGGGGGGGCTGAGGGATCCAATGGCTGAAAAGGATTAAGACTAGCAAGAGGATTGTTTTCTGCTTTTGGTGATATAGGGTGGAGATCAGAGGATATGGTGGGCTGCGTAGAAGAATGAGTGGGTTGTTTATTGGCTGTCTTCTTTCTTTTAACTTGTTCCCATTTATTTTCCAGATCTTCAATCTTTTCATTTTCATTTTCTTTTTTTTTTGTACATCTATTAACAAAATGGCCATATTCGTGACATACCTTGCATTTGAAGGGGATTTGTTCATAATCCAATTGTTGTATATGCATCCACTGATCCACTTTGATTTTGATGGCTTCAGGAAGCCCTTTCCCTAGATCCACTTCTACATAGATTCTGGCACATGCATGCATATTTTCCTTTGGCTCACACTTGTCTATGTATTTCCCAACTGCATTTCCTATGGCTTTAACTGAATCATCTCCCCGGCAGTGGAGGGGAAGATGCGGCAACTTGACCCAAACAGGGACGACATTGGGTACATCCATTTCTGGATTGAAGTCTAGTGTCCATTTGTTTAAATATAGTCCCCTTGTATCCATGAAGTAAGGGCCATTCCTAAATATCAGATCTCGATCCTCCTTGGTTTCAAAGTGAAAGGTGTAGTACCCTCTTCCACAGAACTTGATTGAAATTTTCCCATTTATTGATGCAGTCCAGTTCCTTTCTACCCATTTTTGGACAGTTTTGGGTGATGGCCTTAACCCAGTAAATTGCCCGACTAATCCATGCTCTGCCAAGGATAGTGCTGCTTTACGAGGAAGGGTAGGAGGGAGTGAGATTTGAGGGATGTCTTCTAATCTTTTAACAAACTTGGTGACTGATGGTCAATTCTTTGCTGGACCCACTGCATAAATGAGAGGCGCGAAAGCTTTTTCTGTTCCTTCATTTTCTTGCTGGTGATCTGAGAGAGGATCTACGTCCTTTGATGAGTCCATGTTGCTCGATCCTCAGTAGCAGGAGGCTACTGAGGGGAAGCTGCGTGATGCGTGTTGTGTTCTCTAGCTACCTTAGCAGCTATAGCAACGCGATTTTTTAATGTGTTTACTACTATTATTGGCTCATTGCACCCTCCCACTTCAAAGGGCATTCCAGGTGCTCTCTTACCAAGAGCCACCCTGAACACCCATCAATCACCTATGGTATTGTTGATCTAACCATTCGACAGTTGAGATTTGTTTGCGTAACATCTACGATATATAAACAAACTAGGGTTTGAGAAGTTTTTATTACTACCCCACTTACCAAACCCTCATTCAACTCTTGTGACTATGTTCGGCACTTATGCTCAATTTTTATTATTTTTTAATATTATTAAAATTTATTTATTTGTAAGGTGATTGGTTGAGTGGTCTTATTATGGGTTATTTAGTAACTTACATTTCTATTAATTACTATTTTTTTGTGTTTTGTTTTATTTCCTTTTTATTTAACTTTTTTATTTTTTTTTTCTATTTCTATTCTTTCAATTTTCATCAATTATAATTTTTTTCACCATATTTTCAATTTAAGGTGATTTATTATTATATTAAAAACATATTTTAATAAATTTAATTATAGACAATTATATATATTAATAAAAATAAAACACAGACACATATAGATATGGACTTGTCTTTAGTGCAATTTTTTTGACTTTCTGGTGCTGAAATTCGGCTGAAAAAAATTGAGGTGAAATCTTGATTTGTGTTATTTAAACTGGTTTTTGTAATTGTATATATGGATTCAGCACCCAAGAAAACCCTTAGGGCACTTTGATTGTGCAGGGGTTACCCATTAAGTTTGTGATTTCAATAAATTCCTACTGGATTTTAGAGAAATTAGACCGAAAAAAGCCACCAGAAAAGCTTCCAAAAAATCTCACTAAAAACTACTCGAATCAATTATAAATTCCTGTTGGATTTTAGAGAAATTAAACCTGAAAAAGCCATAAAAAAAATTCCAAAAAATCTCATGAATATAGCATTAACTCTCGCACTTACAACAAGACACTATTATCTATATTTCCAATAAAAAAACATTGTCATTTTGGATTTAGTTTTTTGTTTTCATCTATCTTTACAAAGCATTAGCGATATTATTGACCTTATCCTATACATAATAAAAAATTAAAAAATAAATGAATCAATTGAAAAAATTCTCTCTTTGTAAATTTCAACGAAATATTAAGCATCAAACGGAGAATATATCTTTAAAAATTAAACTTTATTTATTTATAAATTTCATTCGATAATAAAGCGTTCAATGATACAGAAATCAAATGAAATTACAATTAAATAGAAATTTGTCGATAAATCTAACAATCCAATTATTTCATAAATATTTTTTATCATTATTATAAACAAAAAAAATTGTAAATTTATTGAAATTGATATTTTTTATTTTTTTATTTTTTCAAATTTTATATGAGATTAAATGTATTTAACCAATGTCATTTTCTTTTTTAATCTATCTATATCTTTTGAATCTTGATCCATATGATATTGAAATATCTTTATTAAAAATTTTAATAACATTCACAAAAACATTGACCAAATTATCATTATGCAAATGTTTTCTATCCAAATAAAATATTCCCTTAACTTATTTTAAACTATTTAATAATCTATTCTAACACCAAATATTCTAATAATCGTTATTAATATTTTGTAACTTCAATGACGTACTATTTAAGCTTCTAACACATAAAATGTAAATTAATCTAAATTAATAGAAACTTTTTATCAAAAAATATATATCTCTAAAATTTTATGGCTCAAATTATATATATATATATATATATATATATATATATATATATATATATTCACTTTTTCTCCGTCATTTAATTCATTTTGCTTTGAGTCATCATATCTCTTGCATTAACATATTGGGGGATTCAAAAATCATCATAAATTGGTTCAACAACATATCTATTTGTCACATTCACACACTCAGCATCATATTGAATGAAGTTCTTGAACTCAAAGCAGCTTTTGACAACATCACATGTTCACACATCTACAGGGAACATAACGAGAGTGCTGACAAACTATCCAAGGAGGCCTCACTGATGGACAGAGGAGTATGGGAGATCACAGAGGTACAAGGCCATCAGGAGTACAAATACTACCACCGTCCATATAATGATTCGAGATATCAGCATGCACCTGAGCAATAAACAATCTGAAATTTTTTGTACATGTCAGAAAAAATATTTTGTAAATATTAAACATGTTTTTGAACAGCAAAGAAAAGCCGGAAGACATATTTTTGTAAACGGGTATTTTATAGAATATTGGAGGATGACCCTGCGAGGTACATCTGATCTGATATATAGGAACAGAATCATTATTGTAACTAACAAGCACACTGTGTATAGTGACCTCAGGCATATGCGCATAGCATCTTCAATATGTAATTTTCTACTTAATGAAAGTTACGGATTTTTCCAGTGGAAAAAATATATAATCACTTTTTAGTCAAAAATAGATTGAATTTTACTTAGTTGTTTCAAATATAACAATTTTACTATGGTTTTATATAATTTTAGATGAAAACAAAACATAAAAATTAATTTAAACTATGTGAACATTTAATTATACTCTTACTATTTAAAATTATCCTTTTTTTTTAAATCACATTTTAAATCTACAATTTTGTAGACAAGTAAATATACACAATTTTTTACTACCTATAATTATTTCCACTTCTGCTATCAAATACTTTTTGACATAATAAAAAAGTACTAAACAACAAGGTTGTATATTACACTTGTTTTATAACGTATAATGATATTGATTTACATTTTTGTCCATATCATTTGCATTTCGTTAAGGAAATTATATTTAAATTACACTTATTTTAATTATATATAAAAGAAATGTCATAAATGCATTTCATCACATATCATAAAACTTAATGAATTTTAATTTTGCCTTCTATTGCATTATTATGTTTTTTTATATTATAAAAAAAATATTAGCATTATTATGTTTCTTTATATTATAAAGAAAATATTAGTAGAAGTTATTCATTTGTAAAAAAATAAGTGGATGTTTTTACAAGGTGGCAAGTAAAAAACTAAAAAAAAAATCAATTGTAACGCATTAAGTTTAAATACATAGATCAATAAACTTAATACATAAGAGTAATGATGTTCCATAATCATATGTGCATTAGAGTGACATCATGCTAAAAGGAAATTAATTCTTGACTTTGGTTTACTTGCATCATTTCTCCACATTGTTATGGGTGCATTGGTGCTCTACGATTGATGCATACCATAATGCCAATAACTCAAAAAATATATTAATGCTCCACTTATTTCTAAGCACATTGGTATTCCATATTGATGTGGAGAATCAATATTCTATTCCCATGTTTATTTAAAGGGAAATAAAACAAAAACTCTTAGCACTCTATATCTATTTAAAGGTATCAATAGAAAGTATCAATGTTCCTGGGTTGTTTGGTGCATATTTTCTCCCTTTTAGTATTAAAAGACCATTTTTCCATTTGGTTAAGGTTAACCAATGTTCTTAATATACAAAAGAACCAAACAATAATTCATATTATTTTGTAACTTAATCAAATAAGTGAGAAAAATTATTAGATCACTTTTAAAGAGGAAAAAATGAGAGCTTTGTTTCATTTCATATGTAACAAGATCAACTGGCGTTGCGGTAGTCCCTGCCACATGTAATTTCAGTGGGTTGTGAAGCAATTTTGCAATATGAACCAATTTGCAATCTTAAATTAGCTTGGTTAGCAATTACAGTTCTCACTAAGAATAAGATTCTAACAGTTTTATATGTTTTGCATGTTTTGCAGGTAACTGTCTCCCCACCCCACCAAGGCCTCGAATAAACTGTCCACATAAAGTGTAATGAAACACGCCACAATTATTTGATATCTGATCGGATGCCAATAGCAGAAAACCCATAATAGATGTAATGAAACTACATCTAAGGTCTTGTGCAGAGGATTTGATCACAACATTTAAAATCTGTAAGAAATAGAGCATGGGATCAAGGACGTGGAAAAATGAATTTAAAGTGACTTTTCTACATTGAAAAGTAGTTGGGTACGTGATTGAAGAAAGCATAAGCAATGGATCTCTCACATTTGATTGAACCTTGTTGTCTCATTTGCAGTTTTGCATGAACTTCTTCAAGGGTTCCTTGGCTATCACACCATTCCTTGTGAAACAAGGAATGCACTTCTGAGACAAAACCAACTTAAAATCCATTACTAGTGCTTCTCCCAAAAAGCTAAAATACTGCGCAGTATCACATTGTTCCTCATGAAACAAGGAATGCATTTCTGAAACAAAACAAACTTAAAATCCATTACTGGTGCTTCTCCTAAAAAGCTAAAATACTGTGCAATGTTGATTTGTATTGATTTAAGAAAATTGTTGCGTTGTCATTGCATATAAAAATAAATAAACAACCTTGAATGCCAACAAGAGACATTGGTTCATTGCATATAAAATTAAACAACCTTGAATGCCAACAAGAGACATTGGTTCATTGCATATAAAATTAAACAACCTTGAATGCCAACAAGAGATATTGGTTCATTGGTTCATTCATGCTGTGGCAACTTGCATTGCATTTGGTCATTGACACTGTGTTGAAGTTATGTCAATTGCAGTTTTTTGGAATATGATGGTAGGAGAGGTGATGGTGAGAGAAGTGAGGTGAGGAGAAGTTAAATAATTGACTTTTCTAATTATTAATTATTCAGAATTTCTCTAGTAACTATCAAATTTAAGAATATTATAGGATATTCCAAAAATATGCTAACCACTACACATACAATTGCCCATCTCTTACGATATGAACGAAGTGATTGGAATCCTCTAACATTAAACATCTAAATATTTCTCGACACATCACTATTTCCGAATATAAGATAAATGTGGTTCATGGCAGAGCAAATGTTCTTGGCATAGGAACCATGATTGAAAAAACATAAAGTTTTGTTGACATACATATAAAAAACAAAAGAAGTCGCATGTTGTCATCCGGTGCACAATGAAATCAAAGAATGAACGATGCAATGAGAATCAATTTACTACAATCGGCACTCTTTCCACATAATATTTAAATTTCAAAATATGTTACCATCAATTGCAAATATATTGCTGAATCTGATGAAGAAAAAAGTACAATATTAATGTGAACTAAAAAAAATTGACGTTACCACTGAACAACTGCAATTTTTTTTTTATCTTTTTCAATTTCCTTATATTATAATATATTATATGTACATTCCAGATGAAATCAACACCAATATTTCATTGCTATCGTATAAACCACAAGAAAATTATAAATAGCGCATAATTGGCATATATACAAGCAATTTATAAATAGCGCATAATTGGCATCTCAAGACTACTTCCAAAATGAAATAGTTGTATATTTATTTGGTGAATAACATGAGTGTTTTTGAAATAACATGGATCAAAGTAAATTCTAAATACCTATACGTAACAACCGACCAAGTAGGATAAACGGGACAGACTATATGTTACAATAAAATTGGTGTATTTTCAACCTCCCTAACTACATATTTGACTAAATCAACTATGTAAATACCCGAAGATAAACTAAGACTTACCAAACCCAAGCTTAGTTATGAAATAGCTTAAACTTAAGCTCTGTTGGTGAGAGGCATATGCATGTAACTTTAACCTTTTTAGAGCTGACTAACCGTCATTTGATGCCGGTTACTTGAATTTCGAGAAGAATGAAGTCGACTACAGTTAGTGTAGATTCTGGATGTAGAAGTCTTTGTTTCCCTAAGGCTAGTATAAACATATATTGTTTACGAACCCCATAAATCAGTTCCTGGGCAAAGATACTCTTCCTTCAAGGTGATGTGGGGTATAAAATATTCAAAATAAGGGTAAACTATACAAGTCTCGTCATCTCATTCAACACTAAAGGTTTGGTGAAGTGGAGGGGCACGCAACAAAGATACTCCTACTCAAAGGTGAGGTGAGTTACCGAAGAAGTGGTATTCAGTCGATCACGACCTACAACGTTGATGTGAAAATCTGCATGGAGTCGGATGGAGCAGTTAAGCCTATCAAGGAAAACACTTAGAGAACCTAACTAGAGGTTAACTCTAGGGCTAGCCAAAGAATTCAGAGCCTAAAAAGTCTTGGGTTTCACAGGGCACATGGACTTTTCAAAATGGGGGGAGGAAGGCAATGCGACAAAGCAAGCAAATGTTGGTGTTCTTCATCTCCATGGATGCCAATATTGATAAAGCAAGAAGATATCTTTGCAAAAAGAAAGTTTTATGGATTAGCATATAGAGGTTCACTACAGACTTTGTGATAACAGTTAACAGCACTGCTACTACAATACCATAGTTGCATTGAAGCAATACCTTAGTGGATCAAAGATGAAATATGAATACAGTCCAAATGCCTAAAATATGAAACCAAGCACCACAAACCCCAAGAAGGCTTGCACACCAATGAAGATGTCCATGAAGCAGAACAAAATGTCAGACCTGCACCAACCTCCAACATGACCTATAAAATCTATAGTCCCATAAAAGATGCTTCAAGGATTCTAAACTTATGACAAAAGGGGCATAAACTATCTGATAACCTGCCTTTGGCAAGGCGAACTTTGGAGGGCATCCCTTGAACTACCAGTGAAAGAAAGACCCAGACCTTGTAGCTCGAAATCACTCACATGTAATAACATAATTAAAAACAAAGCACACCCATAAGAACATTGCACCACATGTTAATAAAATGACCGAATATATTACCTTGGGTTGCAGCTTCTTCCATTCGATTTAGGTCCTATAGTTAAAAAAAGAGTTACAGGGCTTGACAGAGGAAGCAAATGTTATAGATTGTACAAAATAGTTTCTTGAAAGGTGCAAGTGAGTTTATCATATGTCCTATATATAATTTTTTTTTTTACGAAACGGAATCTACTATATTTTTTCATATCAAGAAGGTTCAGGACCTCCTGGGTTCTACTTGTTATACCTAGAACCACTGATAGATGAGAAGCATCCTTTTTTGTTATACCTAGGACCACTGATAGCTCAGAAGCATCCTTTGAGGACTCGAGATTTTATCTACAAACTGTGACTGGCTAGCAGGAAGGAGATGGCCATCAGTAACAGGATAATAATTCCATAAGCCCACTGGACTCTGGAATTTACTAGTGAGCATCATTATTAAAACTAACTATAATAAACTAGAAATTAAAATTCATAATGATGCATGTGTAAGCCAGGCACACATTATATATGCTTTGTGGAAATAATTTCAAACCAAAATTTTAAACTGTGACTTCCATGGGCTGTGGACACCACTTAAGGGCCATGTGTCTTACCACCTCATTATCCAAAACAACCATGCAAGACTTGGATGATGCCACATGAAGTTGTAGCATGCCAACATATTGGTGCTACTCTTCCCTTACTTCTGGTGTTACCTTAGCTCTTGGTTTATATGCCGTTGTAGGGTCATTTTCTTAATCTACTGAATACACATAGGAGTTACTCTTGATCCTGCTACCATTACCATTGTTTTCTTCAGTATATGATAGGTAGATTACATTAGATTACAGAAGGTGCGTAACAATTTTTCAACAACTTCCTTGGCATGGGTGGTAGGTATTTCTAAATCTATGTAGTGAAATGAAAACAATCAACTATATGGGAACATGTAGCAGAGTCGGTACCAGAAGTTTTCCCTGAGCTAATTCGGAAAGAAAATGTAAACAGTTTAGGAACACAAAGCACTATGGATCAGGTACAAATTCCAACTTTCTTTTACAAGCAATATTCTTCACAAGTAATTTTCCTTGGGTTTGTTCTAATCTCATGGAATTCGCAGGTCGAGGTTCCTGTTGAATGGCTATGTTACCCTATTTTCCTAATTAGGGGTTTTCAAAACTGTCTCATTTTATTGTCCTTATTAATAAAAAATTGTATGCATACTTTTTTTGTAAATTCTCCAAAAAAATGTCTCATTTTATCAGCCTCATTCATCCGAGGTATCCGTATTTTTTTTTTAAATTCTTCGAAAAAGTTTTATTAAGTGAAACAACCCTAACATAATTATTTTTTGTGCTCTAGGGCTGCGGTCAGAGCTCCTTTGTTCATTGATTTGCCTCAGAATCATACCACTCCAACAATCATTTCTAAGGGTTTAGGAGGAACCCATACTAGCGACATACCATTAGTTTTTTGGAACATTCATAGGTTACTGTAAGAGTAAGCAAACTCCTCCCAAAACCCTAGCAATGAAATACATACCAATACGGCTCTTCCTTGCCATTCAATACTAAGTACATTATTTTGCATGTAGGTTGTGTAAATCATGGTTGTTCCATATTCCTACTCATAAGTAATAATGTTATTTCGTTGCTACACTTATTTCCTTCCATAATAATATCATTTGTAAAAACTCACTATTAATGGGATTTCTTGTTCAAGTATTAACCACTACCTCGGTGTATTGCACTTGCAAGAAAGGAACTACTGAAATGCAAAAAACAAGTGAGCGAAATTGTATTTAGTATTTTGAGATGCACCTGGAACTTAGCGAACTTTCGTGAACCTCAACAATATCATTCCTCGTTTCTGTCCACAACCCTTATCCCAATTGCAGATTCACTTAACATACTTACGTGGTTGTTTGGACCCACCTTTCTATCTTCATTTATATAAAGGGAGGTTGATATTCACTATCAGAATTGTTTATCTTGGAAAACTTTTGCAACCAGAAGCTTGTGTTATGTGTGACATCTGTCGTTGTCTCAACGTCATCTAGCCAACAACTCCAAGCATGGAATTAAATTCAAAAGTAGAGGGCTACAACACTCAGCTATGCAGCTTGTGCAATTGAATAAATGTACAACACCCGCTGATGCTAGCTTGTGCAATGGAAAGAAAGAAAGAGATTATTTTAATGTTCATGAGGCTAAAGATAGCTTATGGGACAGATTACTTCTTCATCTGCTTGATGTATTCAACCTTTTTTCTGTGAAGCTTCACAATAATGCTCCGAGCTTCTCGACAAACCCCTCGCTAAATAGATTATCCCAAGAGCTAGCTACCAACATATCTGCATAGCTTTCCCTATTGTCTTTGAAGGCCTCACATTCTAAAATGAAATGTTTTTCTGTTTCCACTTTTCTGGAAGACCAAAAAATGCATACCCTTTCCTCCCACACTTCCTTTGGCCTTTTCCAGCACCCTATTTCACAACGGAGCTGATGAGAATTAGTCCTTAACTGAGCAATAAGAATTTTAGCTCTCCAAGAGATATTGGCCTCTATGTATGCTTTTGGTTGATGATTATGAGTGGGATTAAACACTTCAATATAGTAATTTTTCTTTCTTCCTAGCTCCTTATCCCAAGTACGTTTGTGGAACTTTTCCATGACAAAAGCTTTTATCTCTTTGTTGTTTATGGGACATGCGTTCAAGCAACTACCCCATTTACTAAACCATTTGTTATTTTGCTGCATCCAAGTTTTTTTTCTCTTGCACAATCTATGTTATAGACATATTTGGGCACTGCAACCCCAATCGCATATGTACATAAAACAAGGGCTTCTAAGTCCCTAAAAATGTTGTTTCATACCCTAAATGAGCAAGGTTAGCTGATTACATCATCTCCCAGAATTTCTCCCTGAAAAGCTACTCAGAAATGGTCAAAACAAGACCATACAGACTGCTCAGTGCTAAGGGTGCGATGCATCTCACATGCCACATGAAAAAAGTGTGATGCATACTGGAAAACCCTTCTGTAGGATGCGATGAGTGAGAGAAGACAAATGGCAGAGACAGTTGGCTAGGTGGAAACCCAGAGAATCTTCTAGAAACTACCCATTTGACACTTGCCTCTCTGAATTCGCTCAGGGATGAGTAAGAGATCATGAAATCTCCAAGTGGAACCAAGAAATATCAAAGAGATGACACTAATCAAAATCCCAGAAGCTGACTCACCCACCTGCAAACATCTATATATGGATCCCTCATCCTAGAGATCCAAAGGCTGGAATTTTGTATTGTGTAAGGAAGTGTTGTTGGTTTCTCTGTGCAAGCATTGTATTTTTGGGTGATCTAAGATTTTCATGAGGTGAAGAGGGCTTTCATGCTGGGAAGATGGCGCTGGGTTAGACCAATGGGTTGTAATCCTCTCTTCTACTACTTCTATCAATAAAGCTATTTGATTTTTCCTCCATATTATTGTGTATCTCTGAATCTTGTATTGATATATGCATTTGTATGATTAATATACATCTTATCCTATATTTTTTATGGTTATAGATCTCTATGTTTTGATGGTATTATGCTGCTTTGACTTTACAAGTGTTCTTTGAAGCAGGACAAGCGATGAAAGAGTGGCAAAGATCTGTCAAAGGGGAGAGGAAACAAGCATGGAGCCAAGCGAAAGACTGAGGTTGGTACTCTCTGCTTCTCTCTCATCTATCTCTCATAAAGGAAAACGAAAGTAACTTTAGTTTGTTTGTTTCTAAGATAGCTACCCGTCTTAGTGGGACTAGCAGCTCTGAATTGATATTAGTTTTTCTGATAACAAAATGGCAACTCCGTTGGGGAGAAAATAGCTTGTTTGCTTGTTTGTATTTCTTTGCTATAAACTACAAATAGAGCCTGAATTTAAGCCAGCTAGCCTTCGAACTGCATTTGCTATGCAAGTGCAAAGTAGATCAATGTTGCTTCAGTCCATCTCCGTGTTTTGTTTATAAACTGAACAACTGATTTACAAACATCCTAATTTCCCTGGTGGTGGCTCAAGTAACCTCATTAGATCAGCCCCTGTACTTTTTGTTTACTGACTATCATTAGCTCAGCCTAAATCCCTGAACTAAGCTGCAAATTGTGACCAAAAACCAAGTTAAAGTCTCATCCAAGTACAATCACATTGTCTCCTTTTGATAGTCTCGATGCATCGCACCTCCTGTGTGCAGTAGGTGAGATGCATCCCTGTTTCCCTGTGTTACAAGTGCGATGATTAGATAAGACTATTTCTGCCTCCAAATTTTGGGTTTTTCTTCATTGTCTTTAGCTTTATTCAGGAGTTTTGCTGTCTGTGACCAGTATACCACTGTTGAAACTCCCTTCCTTTGCATTATTCAGCCTCCATTGTATAAAGAATTGTGAATGTTTTTATGTATTTTTCGCCATTTACAGTTCTCTTGTGCAAACAATAGCTTAATCGAACTGTCGTCTTTTGATTTGAAATTGTTGCAAGTGTCATTTTCAGTCAAAGAAAAGAGCCTTCTTCTTGTTGATAGTCGATTACACTTTTGCCGTTGTATTTGATTTGAATTAATAGCATTTCAAGTGTCGAAAGCAGTTTTCGAGTCGAGGTTGAAAGTGTCGCTCTTAGTCTTCCTTTCGTTTTTCAAATTTGAAATCACGAAGTGTCATCTTAGCCTTCCTTCCGTTTTTTGAATTCAAAATCACAAATTAGTCTTCCTTTCATTTTTTGAATTCGAAATCGCAAAGTATCGTCTTAGTCTTCCTTTTGTTTTTTGAATTTGAAATCACAAAGTGTCGTCTTCGTCTTCCTTTTTCTTTTGAAAACAAAATTGTTAGTACTGTCACTTTGAAAGAAAAATAGTTCAGATCTATACTTATTTTTCTTTTTGTCATTCACACATTAAGAAAGTGAAAAACAAATACATGCATGTGCATTTGCATTTAGACTGCTTGTGGATATTGATTTAGGACAGTGCATCTTGGTTTGTGCACTCTGCTCTATGTTGAAAGAATTTTGCTTCTCTTTCCTTAGTAGCTAGGATTTTCATTGCAAAAAGAAAGTAAACGACTGTTTATCATCTTAGATTACATATTTAGGAATTATATATCTACATCACACGGTGAACCTTAAAAGCAAACTTCTTAAGAAAGATCAATTATAAAATAAATTCAATGAACATAAAAATGCTTTGGAACCTAACGCACAAAACTTAGAAGTCTAGGCTAGAGATGTATTCCGGCATCGTAAAGCCTGGTAATTGTCGCGTTCATCGTAGGTTGGGTGATTCCTCCTCTTTGAGACGAAAGTGCCAGTACGGACTTGTGCTACCATGTATTGTTGAGTATATATTGGGAGACCACAATAGGCTATATCCTTTATCCTTAGGAAGCCATGTCTACCGCCCTATCAACCGCAATGCACTGAACACAACATTCAGGAAGATTGACTGCTGTACCATAAAAAGTATTCTACAGTTTTGCGATTGGTTTGGTAATCCCTCTGTCTAGATTTCCAGAGTAGTCACTTTCGTTCCTTTTCAAACTCCTAAAACAAAAAAGGTCCATCGGAGCACTTGTCACTTCATGCTCATTAAAAATCGAAGGTGACTAGAGTCATATTTAGCTTTTTTCGACTCTTAAAAATTGAAAAAGAAAGTTGTGTCAAAGCGTCATAAAATTTATTTTAATCGGAATAACGTCTGTTATGAAACCAGCTCAAGAAAAGATAGAAAAGATAGATCAACGCCTTAGAATTCAGCCTCTTCGAGGGGGAAACCTCCTTTACATTACATAAATGAACAATTCTTGGATGATTCAAATGACAAAACCTCCTTTCTATATATAGGAGTCTAAGGAGTCACAATATAATCCAGCCGACCTAACAATAATAATATAAAGCCACAAAAATAACAATAGAGGGATTCTATGGGGCACATAAATAACAATATGGGGGTAATAGGGGCACAACAATATAAATAAGGGGTATAACTACAATAGTAATGGGGTAATCACTAGCATTATAGGGACCCAACATGCCCCTCTCCTTCAAAAAAGTGTTGTCCTCAACGCTTGAGTAGTTCTGGATACTTCTGCATAAAATTCTCATCCTCCCATGTGGAATGTTCAGCGGATAAGTTCTTCCACTTGATAAGATACTCTGAAATTGATCGATTTCGTAGCTGTCGAGTTCTTGTTTCTGTGACTGCTTCCGGTTCCAATATAATTTTTCCTTCCTCGTCAAGTTCTGGCAATATTGTTTGAATTGGGAGCTTGTCGCCTATAACCTTCTTTGAACATGAAACATGGAAAACTGGGTGCAATCGAGAAGCTGCAGGAAACTCCAATTTGTATGCCATAGTACCAATCTTTTGCAACACCTTGTACGGACCATAATACTTTGTATTATCCTTCTTAGCTTGCTTTAGGGACATTTACTTATATGGTTGTAGCCATACGAATACCCAATCACCTACATCAAAACTTCTTTCACTGCGATGTTGATCTGCCTGTTGTTTCATTCTATTTTGTGCCAACACGAGGTTATCCTTTAAGAGTTGGAGGACTTGTTGTTGATGTTCGATGTAATGTTCCATTGCCTGAACCTTAGAATTTTCTCTTAAATATGATGTGATGGATGGTGGTTTATACCCATAAAGTGCCATAAATGGGGTCAGTTTTGTTGCTGTATTGAAGGAAGTGTTATACCACCATTCAGCCAGAGGCAACCATTTGACCCATTGTGTCTGTTTATCAGATACAAAGCAATGAAGATATCCTTTCAAACATTTGTTTACTATCTCAGTTTTCCCATCAGATTGAGGATGATAAGATGAGCTATGAGCTAACTGAGTACCAAGACAAGAAAATAATTCTGTCCAAAAATTTCCAGTGAAAATGGGATCTCTGTCACTTACAATAATCTTTGGGTTTCCATGTAGCTTTTGAACTGTTTTCATAAATGCAGTAGAAACTGTACTGGCTTTAAATGGATGTGATAACGCACAAAAGTGTGCATACTTGGTAAGTCTGTCAACTACCACCATGATGACACTCTTTCCCTCAGACTTGGGTAAACCTGTGATAAAATCCATTGAAACCTCCTCCCAACGTTGGCTTGGAATGGATAAAGGTTGTAATAGACCTGGTGTCTTAATTGTTTCAACTTTATTTTGTTGGAAAACCAAACATTCCGCCACAAAATTTTGAATATCTGATTTAAGGCCATCCCAAAAAAATTCCTTCTTAACCTATGGTAAGTTTTTAAAAATCCTGAGTGCCCTCCTAAGGGAGGAGTGTGCAATTCCATAAGAATATTTTGTTTTAGCTGTGAATTCTTACAGAGGTATAAGCGATCTTTGTACCATAACGAATCATTTTGCTAGCTAAATGTATCAGAAGTACTGGAATCTTGTTGTAGCTTTCGAATAAGTGCCCACACTTCTTCGTCATTCTTCCATTCCTCCCTTGCTTCGTTTATCCAATCTGGTTGGATAATAGAAATGGCACACAACAATGCTTCCACATCCTCATCCTTTCTTGAGAGTGCATCTACCACCACATTTTGCTTCCCTTTTTTGTAGATGATTTCAAAGTCATAACCCAACATCTTTGTGACCCACTTTTGTTGCTCTTCAGAGGATAATCTTTGTTCTAAAAAGTATTTAAGGCTATCATGGTCTGTTTTTACCTTGAAGTGTCTTCCCATTAGGTAGGGTCGCCATTTCTTAATTGCATGGAGTATTGCCAACATTTCCTTCTCATAAATAGCTTTGCTTAAAAACTTTCCCTTGATTGGACGACTTTCAAAAGCAATGGGTCTTTCATCTTGCATTAGAACAACACCAATTCCGTTTCCTGAAGCATCACATTCCACAATAAAGGTTTTTGTGAAGTCCGGTGTAGCTAATATCGGTGCTTGGCACATTGCCTCTTTAAGATGTTCAAAGGCCTTTGTTGCTTCTGGAGTCCATGAAAATGAATCTTTCTTCAATAATGTTGTTAGAGGTGTTGTTATTCTCCCATAATTCTTAACAAACTTGTGATAATACCCTGTCAACCCAAGAAATCCTCGCAGATGCTTTATGGATGTGGGGATTTTCCATTCCTTAATGGCTTTAATTTTGCTAGGGTCTACCTTAACTCCTTCATGAGATACAATATGACCCAAATATTCCACCTCCTGGACTCCAAAGAAACATTTGGATCTTTTTGCATATAATTGTTTCTCCTCCAATAGTTGTAGCACCCTGTCAACATGTTCAACATGATCCTTCCAAGACTTGATGTAGATTAGTATATCATCAAAAAATACTAACTCAAATTTTCTAAGGAATGGTTTGAAAATTGAATTCATCAAACCTTGAAATGTTGAAGGTGCATTGGTAAGGCCAAAAGGCATGACTAAAAATTCATAATGACCCTCATGAGTTCTAAATGTTGTTTTCGGAATGTCTTCAATCTTCATTATGATTTGATGATATCCCGAATGAAGATCCAACTTGGTGAAGTAAATTGATCCTTGCAATTCATCCAGTAATTCATCAATGACAGGAATGGGGAACTTATCTTTAATAGTGAGCTTGTTGAGCTCCCTATAATCCGGACAGATGCACCATGATCCATCCTTCTTGTGCACCAATACTACTGGAGCTGAGAAAGAACTTTGACTCGGTTGAATTATACCAGCCTCTAGCATTTCTGCAACCATATGTTCAATTTCACTTTTTTGGACATAGGGATATCTGTATGGCCTGATGTTTGGAGGAACACTTCCTGGAATCAGATGAATAGCATGATCATGATCACGCATAGGTGGGAGACCTTTGGGAGTCTCAAATACCTTGGAATGATTGTCCAGGACTATTTGGAGATCTGTAGAAATAGATGATTCCAATGTGGAAACATCTAGCGAACATAATTGTGCAATTACACCTCTTTGCTCCTTTTTAAGAAACTTAGTCATGCCATTAGAGCTGATTATCTTTCCTGGTTTCCCTGCAATACCCCTTAATTCAACTTCCTTTCCTTCCGTAGAAAATTTGATGAAAATTTCTTGAAAATTAAAAGCCATTGTACCCAAGGATTGTAGCCATTAGACTCCTAGTACAACATCGGCACCTCCCATTGGAATGGAAAGCATTGGGCTAGTCAATACATATTCTCCCATGGATAGCTTGATATTATGTCACTTTCCAGAGCAATTTATTGTTCCTCCATTTGCAATCATCACTTGACACTTTGGTGATGGATATAGGAAGCAATTCAATTCTTTTGCTACCCTACAATGCATAAAATTGTGGGTGCTTCCTGAATCAATCAACACTATTACCTTTTTCTTCTTGATTTGTCCTTCTATCTTGATGGTTTGAGGAGTGGTAATTCCCGCCAATGCATTACAAGATATGGTCGGATTTATTTGTTATTCATCTAGGCTTTGTTCCTGGAGTATATCCTCTTCTTTTGACCTTTCTTGCTCCTTTTCTTCTTCCTCTTCACAATTTATGTAGAATAATTTCTTCTCAGCACACTTATGACCTTTTGTGTATTTGCTATCACAACTGTAACAAAGCCCTTTTTCTCTTTCTTCTTCCAATTGTTGTGGTGTCAACCTTGTAGGTTGTGGAAGACTAGGGGAAACAACACTTCCGTCTTTATAGTTGTGAGTGGTATGCTTCCTAGTTGCCATAATTTTGCTTTCCATTTTTCTTGCTAACCTGAATGCCTTCTCTAATGAATCAGGTTCCCAAAGGCGAACATCATGTTGGATACTATCCTTTAAAGACCCTATGAACACATAAATCCTATGCTCCTCTGGAATATCTTTTACCCTTATGTTCAATTTTTGGAACTCCTCAATGTGCTCCATTATTGAACCCTTTTGTTTGAGACTTATCAATTGGCTAAAAAAAGTGTTGCTTTTTGTATCCTCATAATGTGCTATGAATTCTTCCTTAAAAATTGCCCAAGTGATAAATTGTTTACGAGAACAAATCCATTGATACCATACAAACTGATTTGGTTCCAAATATACAGTTTCCATACGTACCTTTTTTGTGTTTTGCACATTATTGAGATCGAAGAATTGCTCCATCTGTAATATCCATGTGGCGGGATCCTTGCCATCAAACTTCCTCATATCGATTTTTGGAATATGGTGATTTTTCGATCCAACATTAGCGTCTATGGAATCATGATTAACATTTCTTTTGTTCTCATCATGAGTTTCCTTTACTACCTTTTCACCATTAGTAAGTATTTCCTGTAGAAAATTTGTCAAATTTGTCTTCAAATCTATCTTCAAATTGTCCATCTTAGCTTCCACGCCATTTATCTTAGCTTCCACGCCATTTATCTTAGCTTCTGTTAACTTTTGTGAGCGTGACATTTGTTGCACTTGTTCTTGTAATTTTGATATATCATGTAGCATTTCTTCCTCTTCTTCATGAGTCATGCTAGAGCTTTCAGGTTCCTTACTAGGTGTTTGAATTTTCTTTCCTCGGGGCATCATTTACTGATAATAATGCTCTACTATGCCCTTTGAATTCCTTCAAAATAAATTTTCAAACCAAGCTTAAGCAAAAATTTAAAAAAATCTACACACCTTTTTTCACTTTGTAGGAGCTCGATATTGCCTTTGATGTATCTCTGTACTTTCCAATCATCTAGTTCTGAATTTGTGACTTGTAGTAGCTCTCTGTATCCTCTTTCTAATGCCACCAGTCTGATCCAAATTGGATTCTCCAAGAAAGAGTTATGCACAATCTCCCAAGATGACCTGATTATAGACCTTTCCAGAAGATCGAAGTTGTATGAAGTGCCACGTGTACAATTTTCGATATTTAGTTCTAAAAAAGATATACAAGAAACTACTGTCTGTCCTCTTTCTGTACCTTCTTACGAAATTTCAATCTGATTCCCAGAGAGAAATTTATGACAATTTTCCCCAGGTCACATGTTTTGAATGTAATTCAGGAGTCTGCAAAAATACCAACTTCCTCAGATCATATCTCCGAAAATATCGCACGAAAAGCTCTGAAATTTGGACCCAAAGTTCAGCGCGATTTCTTCTCAAATGGTTTTTTTTTAATTCTAAAACATCACAGAAAAAAAGTTATAGCGAAATTTCCACGATGACCTGTTTGGAGCAGCAAAACCCTAGAATCCAAAGCTCTGATACCAAATGTTATGAAACCAGCTCAAGAAAAGATAGAAAAGATAGATCAACGCCTTAGAATTCAGCCTCTTTGAGGGGGAAACCTCCTTTACATTACATAAATGAACAATTCTTGGATGATTCAAATGACAAAACCTCCTTTCTATATATAGGAGTCTAAGGAGTCACAATATAATCCAGCCGACCTAACAATAATAATATAAACCCACAAAAATAACAATAGAGGGATTCTATGGGGCACAGAAATAACAATATAGGGGTAATAGGGGCACAACAATATAAATAAGGGGTATAACTACAATAGTAATGGGGTAATCACTAGTATTATAGGGACCCAACAACGTCACTGTTCCCTCGTTGGTCTTAGGTTGAGAAAATGGAGTCCACCAATCAAGGATTTCCCCTTATGAGAAATCCTAGTCCCTTCTCCTCTTGGGGAGATGTTGGTGCACCTCATATGGCCACATTGTCCCTTCCAGGACTGACAATTGGCCTGCCGGTATGGCTTTTCTTGACCTCTGTTGTTCAAAAACACTGTGATTCCTGAGCAATCAAATCAGCAACCGGATGATACTGAAGTTACCCCCCAACCTTCTACTTCATTTATTTCTCCCTCTCCTTCTTCCTCTTCGCTTGGTAAAGCTGGTAAAACTAAAAACCAAGTAACTGCTAAGAAGAAGAAAGAGAAGGAGAAGAAGAAGAAGAAGCCAACCGCAAAAGGGGGCAACCATGCATTGTCTGGTGAAAATCCATACACTGCACCATCCAAATCTAAATCTCCATGTGTCATTTTAAAAGGGGATGACTATCATCGAGATTGTCCTTGCATCCCACGGATCTTAAGGGACTCGTCTCCCCGCTTGCACAATCTGGTGTCGTCAACCTTTGATAATCATGTTAAGAGTACATTGTCGACTAGTGAAAACGAAGTCAATGGACAGAAAGGAAGATCCAAATTTCCTTGTAGACTGTGTGAAGGTGGTCATGCCCTCCACTGTTGTCCCTTCTTGGATGAAGCTAAAAGAGTCTTGGACAACTGACCTGCTTCACCACCGCGACTTCCTCCTGGATACAAGAAACCCTCGCCGAATCCATCACTAGTTGAAAATCTGACTGAAACACCTTTGTTGTCAGTCGAAGCACCTATCATTGAAGATAAACCCTCTGATTCTGCACCAGACCAAAGTCAACAGGTCGAGACAACAGTCGGCCCAATCTTGTCTTCAGAGGATCCACCTTCAGATGATACCGTTACCAAAGAGAATGAGAACGACACCATTCAAATTCTCTTTGTAAACACAGACTCCGATGAACATGGGGGCAATCTACCCATTCCTTTACCGCAGGAAGGAAGTTCGTCAGAGATGTATCCAACCATTTATTCGGTCCCACCTCCAAGCAACCTAGTCATTTCCTTCGATTGGAATCTACTAGGTGGACCCCGTCTACCATCTAATGTACCATTCTGAATCATAGTACAAGCTTACAGAATGGTCATGGTTGATACTATCATAGATTAAGGGGCTTCTGTGAGTATCCTTTCCTCAACTGCTTGGAAAGCACTTGGTTCACCATCGCTTCTGCCTGAGATTCGAAATCTGACAGGCTTCAACAAAGGAGCTAGTCGACCGTTAGGGATCCTTCCAAATTTGCTTATAACTTTGAGAAGGAAAACCATTCATCTAAATGTGATGGTAGTCCAAGGACCTTTAGATTACAATCTACTCCTCGAACGTGACTATATTTATAGCATGGGAGCCATTGTTTCCTCACTCTTTCGAGTGATGTGTTTTCCGCATGAAGGCAAAGTGGTCCAGCTCGTAGCCCAGCTTTCATTCCTTGGCTCACACATAGCTACTAATCAAATGCCATCCCTAACTGGTATTTTTACGCAAGGAATGTCTCATCAATCTCCAGTCCATCCACTTGATGAGCGTGAGTGATTTGGTGATTGTGACTGAAACCCAGGGGGCATGTGCCTTGGTCTGCTTCGGCAGGAAAACCTTAGGTATAGGGTAGGTTTCCGTAGAGGATATATGACTAGTCTGACACACCCGTCTGTTTAGGAAAATGGGATTAGACTAGAAAAGGATTCCCTCGTGAAACATTATGTGATTGGTTGTGTCCCACCATTCACCTTTGTCTATTTCGATGGACAGAGCCAAGGAAGTGTTTTGTCTGCAAATGTGGATGGAACAATCTTGCAAATGCAAGAACTTCCATATGGTGACCTGGAAACTCTACTTTATACCTAGGGGCATGCAAAATTTTTTGCATGCAAGTGAAAAGCGACCATTTATTTTCTTAGTTTGTAGGCTCTTAACCCTTTAAACTTGTAGGTTGGTCGTTCCTAGCTTGCATAATGAAAGGATCTGGAGCAAAGTTTCGAATGGGGCAAGCTCCCTAAAAAATGAACCTATCAATGAGACATCCTTATTATACGACTGGCGTGAGAAGTTTTATGCGAAGTTCAAGCTCGTTAAAAAATAAACCTAGCAATGAGCATATGTTCCACCAGAGTTGAAGCTCATTAAAAAATGAACCCACCTTTAGTAAATAACCATTTCGATCGCATTATTATCAGCTTTTGAACCTTGGTCATGTTCTTACCACCACCTCCACTATTTTTTAGCCAATCATGCACCTCAATTTGATTGTTTACCCCTTTTGAGGAACAGTTGTGACGAGTGATCCTATTAGCCACCTTCTTTACACTACCGTGATTGAAAAGTTCTAAACCTTACCTGGAACCAGCTGCTACCCGACAACATCACTCGTTCCTCAAAGACGAGTCTCCTTTAAGATCTTTTCATTTGAGTTGTAAAATATGAAAAGATTGCCGAGCAATTGGCCTCTCCAGCTCGTTAAAGTGATCAGAAGTGCTATCCCTCCTCTAGATTTTAATCTTTTTGGACCTGAGGGATAATTACACAAAAATATCAAGCGCTTGTCTTGTTCGGCTCGTTAAAACTATCAAAAATTCATCCCTTTTGTATAATTTTAAACTTTTTCGGACTTAAGGGATTATATTACGAAAAAGGAATAGCGGAGTTTCCTTTCCGTCTCTTTTCAGACTCTCTAAAATTGAAAAGAACCGAGTTATCTTTGTTGTTAAACTCGTTAAAACAATAGCAACAAACTTGTCCATGCAGACAAGGACGAGTTTCATTGTTGCTAGACTCGTTAAAACATAGCGACGGGTTTGCCTGAAGGGAAAATTATAGAACAAGCATATGTTATCGTCCTCAAGCTTGACAAAAATAAAGAGGTACTGGTCAGTAATGACTGGGGAAAAATTGGGAAGAAAACTTGAAGAAACTTTATGGGTAGCAAGTCACTCTTAAACATGACATTTTCACTCCATCACCATGATCGAGCCGGGTTGGGTTATTCCGTTCACCGGTCATATCGCCATTGGTCCTTCGTACCATCCATTTTTGGGGTTAATGCTGCCAATCCATTTCAGTGTCGTCGATATGTTCGATAGAAGTCGCTCAGAGAATTCACCAACCCAGCGTGTGTCTCATCCACTGCAATACCTTCACACTTCATTCTTTCATGACCGCCACCCTGAACCTTGTATCATCAGATCGTTTTCACCTCCACAAAATCATTTGCTCCATTTCATGTCGTAGATGTGGGATTCATTAAGGCCCTCCTACGACGGGTCACTTCTTGTCGACATCAGCTCATTATCCAAGAATTCGACTTAGGAACAACACTTTCAGTACTTTGAAGCTTGCATGCCTCAATGGCAAGTTTCTCACTTCCGGCGACAGGTTTACATTAATGGCCTTCGACCGAAAGATTTTGTGTGGTGTTCGACATCGACTCATGTATTCACACCATGTGAATTGTACTGCAGTACCTTGAGGTTCATTATCATTGTCGGTGATTCCTCTCACACCTATTAACAACTTACATCATTGGTTGGTAATCAGGCGATGTCTTTCCATGTTCGATGCCATAACATCTTTTCACATGGATCGACTTGTACTTCGGGCAAAGATTGAACGAGTTTTGAAGACCCTGGATCTAGTTTCATCCATCCGGGCTGCGATATATTTAGGAAAATAAAGACATCAAATGTACATCATTGCTGCACAGATAATCATCCAAGCCAAAGGATGATGGCTCTACCAGAATCATCAGTCTGCCACACAGATGGTTGTCTGTCCTATGTACATGAAAATGAATTTATAAAGCTGAGCATTGGAATGCCCGCCTCAGCTAGATCATGAAAATATTATGAAGATAATGTATTTTATTGTATCTTATTACAGGTCACCTTCTAGTTCGAAACACCTCGGATCCTCATGATAAAGCATTTCACTTAATATCAAAAGGATTTACGACCTCATGCTTTAGGGGGCAATTGTTATAGACATATTTGGGCACTGCAACCCCAATCGCATATGTCCATAAACCAAGGGATTTTAAGTTCCTAAAAGTGTTGTTTCATACCCTAAAGGAGCAAGGTCAGCTGATTACATCATCTCCCAGAAGTTCTCCCTGAAAAACTACTCAGAAATTGTCAAAACAGGACCATACAGACTGCTCAGTGCTAAGGGTGCGATGCATCTCACCTGCCACATGCAAAAAGTGTGATGCATACTGGAAAACCCTTTTGTAGGGTGCGATGAGTGAGAGCAGACAAATGGCAGAGGTAGTTGGCTAGGTGGAAACCTAGAGAATCTTCTAGAAACTGCCCATTTGACATTTTCCTCTCTGAATTCACCCAGGGATGAGTAAGAGATCATGAAATCTCCAAGTGGAACCAAGAAATATCATAGAGATGACACTAATCAAAATCCCAGAAGCTGACTCACCCACCTACAAACATCTATATATGGATCCCTCATCCTAGAGATCCAGAGGCTGGAATTTTGTATTTTGTAAGGAAGTGTTGTTGGTTTCTCTGTGCAAGCATTGTATTGTTGGGTGATCTAAGCTTTTCATGAGGTGAAGAGGGCTTTCATGCTGGGAGGATGGTGCTGGATCAGACCAATAGGTTGTAATCCTCTCTTCTACTACTTCTATCAATAGAGCGATTTGAATTTTCCTCCATATTCTTATGTATCTCTGAATCTTGTATTGATATATGCATTTGTATGGTTAATATACATCTGATCCTATATTGTTTATGGTTATAGATCTCTATGCTTTGATGGTATTATGTTGCTTTGAATTTACAAGTGTTCTTTGAAGCGGGACAAGCGAGGAAAGAGTGGCAAAGATATGTCAAAGGGGAGAGGAAACAAGCAAGGAGCCAAGCGAAAGACTGAGGTTGGTACTCTCTGCTTCTCTCTCATCTATCTCTCATGAAGGAAAATGAAAGTAACTTTAGTTTGTTTGTTTCTAAGATAGCTACCCGTCTTAGTGGGATTAGTAGCTCTGAATGGACACTAGTTTTCCCTATAACAATCTATCATTAAAGACAACCTTAGGCCACATACCCTCTTCCATTTCTCAATTTTTTTAAATACCTTATGACTCGCAACATATCAATTGCTTCAATAGGAGCAATCCCTGTTTCACTTAACAAGATATCATAAGGAGCTGCACTTTTAATCCTAAATTTGTTTGTAATCAAATGCTTTGAATTTTCTCAATTTGTCTCCACTGCATGTCGGGGGTACTGCTAGCCCACAGTTCACAACCATAGAGAATCACCAGAATCACTAGAAGCCCAAAAAGAGGTTGAGTGGTCTTCCAGTCCCATAACTCTGCCTCCCTACACTTGTTTTGAAAAGCATAAAATTCTTTCCAACCCCTCAAAGTTCTTTTCTTTCTACAACCATTCCAACTTAGATTTTTGTTGAATTCAATCCCGAGGTATTTGCAATCCACAACTTCTTCCAGAATGTTGCCTTCAAAGTAGAACTTATGCTAGTTATGTTTTTCTTTCTTAGAGAAGACCACTACTTTCATTTTGCGGATATTGACTTGCATCCCCACACTTCTACAAAAATGCTCAAGGGATAGTTAGTGCTCTTGCAAACCAAGAGCCAATTTAGCAATCAAAATAGGGTCATCTGCATACAAAAGAAGCCTTATAACAAACTTGCACAAATAGATATCATCACCCCCTTGCGAATTTAACCGCTCCTCAAGCTTGTCGATATATAAACCAAAAAGGGTAGGAGACAGTGGGCAATCTTGCTTGACCCCGATATCGCTTCTAAAACTTTCAGAAATGCCTACTAAAGTTCTAATCTTGACTTTCATATCTTCATACAGCCTATGCATAGCTACCCTCAAATGTTTAGGAACCCCAAGTTCCTCCATTCTCTGCCAAAGTTTATCCCTAGGAACCAAGTCAAATGCTTTTCTGAAATCAACAAAGCAACAAAAGACTTTTTCCTTTTTCTCCCAAACTTTTCCAATGATGTGCCTTAAAGTTATGCAATGATCAACTGTGGAATGTTTAGGTCTAAAACCTGCTTGCCCTTTGGCACGCTTATCTCTTTCTTCTGCCCACTTGCTAATTTTGTTTTCTAGCATGCTTCCAAATAGCTTTGCAAACAAAGGGTTTATCATGATCGTCCTATAATTGGAGGGATTATTGACGTCACCGCTCTTGAAAAGAGGTAGAGCCAGACTAGTTGACCAATCTGTGGGGAGCCCTTGTTGTATGATGTTGTTGAAGATTTTTGTAATGTGAGGGGCAAGAATCTTTGAGCCCCACTTTAGATATTCTGCTTGGAATAAATGCACAAGAAAATGGTTAACGCATTGAAATTACCTAAAAAAAATTAAGGTGTTGCCTCATTCACCACACTGCGTTCAAATCAATTAATTTGTTTTTAATTATTACAATTTCTATTAAAATTTAAATAACTGTTAATATTAAATATTGATTTATGGAAAATTGGTATTTAAAAATAAAATTATAAATATTAGTATTATTTACCAATGTAATTGTTATTAATATTATAATTATTTTAGAAATTTTATTTAAATAGTTTTATATTTTTAAAATTTATTAAAAAATATTAATTTAAAAAGAGGTAATATTATTTTTTATAAAATTTGTATTTTTATTTTTATTTTTTATAAGTTAGTGTTGAACAATATTTTACATTTAAGAAATGTGTAATTATTTTTCTTTAAAAAAAAAAAAAATTCTAAATAAAAAACAATGTTAACCATAATTCAAAACAAAAATAAATATATTTATTTGGTTGTGGTTAGTTTTAATTAAAAGCATTATTGCCAAATACTTTTTATTTCAACTTAAGGTGGATGAGGATCTTTTGATTTTTTTATTTTTTTTTAATTGAGGGCCTAGATTGAGTCTCAAGGAAATGTGCTCAATATATGCTTAGACTTAATGCTTATCAATTTGAGATTATTCCTATTCCAATAAGTTCCTCCATGATAAATTTCTCATTATTATTTATAACATTCATTTATATATATGCAAATTTTATTTTGCAAAATGGTCCATTACTTTTAATAAATTTAAAAAATTATATTCGTGCCACGTGGCTCCCCACCCACCAATTTCTTAGTGATTTGAGATTATTCCAATTCTAATAAGTTCATCCATGTAAGTTCCCCATTATTATCTATAACATTCATTTATAATTTTTTTTTATTCTTTTTATATTTTATTTTTTATTTTTTTAAGTTAAAGTTGACCCATAACCCTTTTATACATGGTTAATCAGGTAAATGTGTAGCATTCTGTGTTGTAATAGTTTTTTGGTTATATTTATGAAGCCTTAGGCTATATTAATATTTGTAATGTGGTTGTACTAGTAAAATACAAATAATCCCACTCTCCCTGTGCTTGTTCAGTTTGTGTCGATATTACAACTCAGAAGATGTGGTAAGAATATTTCACTCTCTCTCAATCATAAATAAAATATTCCAATGTTCATGTGAAATAACATAACTTTCTATCAACTTAAAAAAAATGATAAAAGTAATTAAAAGCAAAAAAAAATATAAATATAAATGAAATATTTTCTAAATAAAAAATAATGTCAACTATAATTAAAAATAAAAATGAATATACCTATTTGATTACTTTAAATTACATTACAACTTAGAAGATGTAAAAATATTTCACTCCCACACTCAACTATAAATAAAATATTTAGATGTTAATGTGAAATAATAAAATTTTATATCAATTTTAAAAAATAAAATAATTAAAAGTATAGAAAATAAATATATTTCCAGTTTTAAATGTGGAAGATGTATAATTTTTATACTTGTTAAAAATATTTCAATACAATATTTACACAAACATATATATATATATATATATATATATATATATATATATATATATATATATAACAATTATTTCTTAACAAGAATTCCTAATAAAAATAATAAAAGGGAGGTGTGCAATTCTTTCAATTCTTTATATAAAATTAATATGTGGCATTTAAAAAATATTTATAAAAAATAAAAAAATAGATTATAAATAAAATATTTCAATCATTTTGGCTCTACTATAAAATAAATGTAAATATGGGAAAACTCTTTTTAGATTTGAACATTTGACTTCCAAAAAAAAAAACAAATGTCCCTAACCATTAGTTAATTTTTTCTTATTTCAAAAAATGTAATATACTTAAGATATGTTATTAGATTTATGATCATAATTTAATAAATAAGTATTATGTAACAGTAGTCATATGACAATTATTATGTAATATAATCATTAATATGTAATATTGATTAGTTATAGAACAATTATTACATGATATTTATTTAGTGCATTATATAATATTTTTTATAATATACCTTAGGTATAGTACATAAACCTTCTTCAAATTTAAGAAGATTACTTAAATTTGATGAGATTTTTTTAAATCACTAGGAAAAAATAGTCCTTTTGTAGTTCTTTCAATTAAAAAGTGTTTATTATCAGGGATATGCCTTCTACTAAGATTTTATCCTTAAATTTTGAATGGGTTCCTATATTTTCAAAAGTTTATCCACATAAAATCTGAGGAACCTTAAATTTGATTTGACCATTGGGTTGTCATCTATCACTATATGTCTAGGAATTCAAGGCATCACCTAATAGACTAGGTCCTTCTTAAAAGCTTGTGCATTTCTCTAGATTTTAACTAAATAATTATGCATCTAAAAGATGAATAACAGATTGCAAGAGTCATCCTTCCCATTGGATAATAGACGCTCTTTTGTGAAATTCCTCGGGTGCAGCCTAAGTAACATATATGCATCCTCCTAAACGTAACAACAATAGAAGAAAGTAGAAACAAAGACATGAAGATTATCCATAACAGCAAAGCTATTGATGCAATGAAATAACCAACTCCACATCCAATGTATGAACAAAAAGGAAATAATCCTGCAGTAAACATGTAGGAGAAAGCAACATCAAGAGAAAGCCGCAACAATAAAAAATGCTAAGTGCCAAAAAGTAGGAGGCCCAACTCAAAAATGGATCAGGTGAAGAGTTAGTAAGTGATCTGTCCCAAGTGAAGAAGAGAGACTGAGATGAATTTCTGGAAGTGGATCAAGCCCAACAAGGTAGAACATCCACTTTTGGACAAAATTTTAGCTTCCTTGTTGTGCTCATGATAGATGTGAGAGAAGGAAATCTGAAGGAATGATTGAGATAGAGTTTTGATCCGTTATTGCTAGGAGAGAAGATTCAGATTCTGAAGTTTACATCGGTTGTCGGCCCATTCGATAATAACTTTAGAGTCCCCAAAGATGGCAATGCTTGTCAATCCAATCCATGAAGCACAATAGAGAGTGCCCCATAAGGCCAGAAGCTTGGCCCTAGCATTCAAACCCTTTCCACCAAACCAAAGGAATCTGAAGAGATGATCAGGTTCTAGATAAATGATCATTCTACAACCACATGACCCAAAGGAACTAGCTCCATTAAAGAATCCAAATGGAAAGGAAGACCAAAGATAAAAGGAGGAGCGAGAGGGGCGAGGAGAAGGGAAGGGCTCACGAGAAAATTCTTTAAAGTATGCCATGATCAAAGACTTGGTTCTATAGATAGAAGGCTAGGAGGAATCAAAGATTAGTGCATTACGTGCTCTCCAGATGACCAATAAGATAAAAAATTGAAGGGTCTTGAGGGATTTATGCACAACAAACCAATGATGGAGGTAGTTAGGGTTGTGATCCCAGATCGAGACAACTGCAGATTCCAGGAGACTAAGGAATTCAAATATATATTTGTAAAACATAAAGATGCAACTGACTTAAATGAATTGTTTTGTGTTCCCTTTAACATACATAAAATTGTCCAGAGGTGAGAATCCATCCCACTAGAGTGCGTTAAAGCGAAATGGAACCATATATTTCTTCGTCATTTTTTAATAGTTGATTCTATTCTAATTTTATTATAATTGGTTGTATTTTTATAAAAGGGCAACCCTTATCTTGATTGCATGTTCTCTGAACCTACATACATTTCTGCTCGGGCCCACCGTTTATGTCACTCTTTGAATAGATGAAAGTTGGTGTTCTTACGAGAATTATTTACTGTTAGAAAACTTTTACAATAGATAACTCCATTTAATGCAGAGTTCAAGACATTGAATTTGGACTATCTATGAGTATTATGTAGACACACAAATCCAGGGTGGAGCAAGTTAGGTTGGAGTAAGTTATTTTGCGAGTGTTAACAAAGTGTAAACCCTATTACAATGTAAAAACATGGTTTAAGTTTCTATGAAATGGGAATCTCAATGCATATGATATTGTCCACTTAGAAAAATAACCAAAAAAATAACCACATATATATATATATATATATATATATATATATATATATATATATATTGGATTAAAGAAGTTATAAATTGGTGAGTATGCAATATTGACTTCCAACATGTGATTAAGATGTAGTAAAGTTCATGACTATAATAATAATAGTTGTAACCATTTTTAAGTTTTGCTCTGTATATATATATATATATATATATATATCTAATAACGAAAAAAATAACCATATATATATATATATATATATATATATATATATATATATATATATATAATCTTAACGGTATCAACGAAAGTCATGTAAATATATATATATATATATATATATATATATATATATATATATAGGATTAAAGAAGTTATAAGTTGGTGAGTATGCAATATTGGCTTCCAATATGTGATTAAGATGTAGTAAAGTTCATGACTATAATAATAATAGTTGTAACCATTTTTAAGTTTTGCTCTGTGTGTATATATATATATATATATATATATAATTGATTTGAGATTTTATTGTATAATAATATATTATTATTTTATAAATTAAAGTAAGTATTTGTTATTAAATATAGAGAAATGAATATCTATTTTAATATTTGAATTTTAAATTGTTTAATTATAATCTTTTAATAATTTTATATATATATATATATAATTGATTTGAGATTTTATTTTATATTAATATATTATTATCTTATAAATTAAAATAACTATTTGTTATTAAATATAGAGAAATGAATATATATTTTAATATTTGAATTTTAAATTGTTTAATTATAATATTTTAATAATATATAATTAATTATTATTTATAATTTGTCTTTACCAAAAATGTTACTCCAGTTGTTTATCTAGTACAAGTTAATATATTTTAAAAAATGTATAATTCAATAAATTTTATTTTATTAAGGTTATTTTAGATTTTAAATATTTTCATTATAATTATTGACTTATATAAAAAAAATTGAAAATTTGTCTAAATAAATTATAAATTTTATGTAACTATTTCTAGTTAATAATTAAATTATATGTTTTTAATTTCTTGAAAATTTAGGATTTACAAATTAGTTAAATATATTATAAATTAATGATAACTATGGTTAAAGTAATAATCTACGGATAAATTACTAGTAATATGAAATTCTAAAAAATGAAAGATTAATTATAGAGTTTTTGAATTATTATATATAAAAATAAAAATAAAAATTTATGGTATTATTATAATAATATTAAGATGAGTGAAATGATAATTTGGATGTATAATGATGATGAATATGATGATTGATGCCCACTAAGGCTTATATAGTCTATCAGACCTTAAGAAGGTAATAGATTAAATAGGATTCTTTAACATTTTATTTACATGCTCAAAAAGAAGTGAGAGAAATCTTAAGAAGGTTGTTAAAGGACAATAGCTATAGTGGTAGCTAGTGGGTTTAATTCCCCTTCCATCTGAGTTCTATTATTTGAAGGCATGTTAGATTGTGTGGAAAAAAAATGAATAAGTTGAAATGTGCGACTAGTAATTCCTATAAGCTTGAATGGGATTGAATGTGAGTATAAGGTGGACAATCTAAGAGAAAAAAATTTAATGTGACTATAAGATGGACAATCTAAGAGAAAGTGTTTTAATGTGAGTACAATATTCAACCCTCAAGCTTGGTGGAAAACTCTTTCATGTGAATATAAGATGGACAATCTAAGAGAAATTGTTTTTTATCTTCAACCCTCCTATTATTGGTGACAAAATCTTTCATCCCAAGGTGTTTTGAGAATTCACCAATTCCTACACAAGTGACAAACTCTTTCATCCCATGGTGTTTTGAGAATTCACCAATGCCTAATTTCACTATGAAGCTCATGAGAATTAGTTCTAATATTGGAAATGTTCATTTTCATCTTAACACTAGTCAAGACATAGAGATAATTTTGGTTTTCCAGATGGGGGTTGATCACCTCCTTATAATATTGCACTTTCCTTTTTTCCTTCCAACTCTTTATTTTCCCACAATTTATCTTTAAATTTGGAAGCAATATTATTTTTGATATTATCTGAATTCTACAAGATGATATCCTCTTTATTCTCCAATGGTCTAGCCAAGATTCTGTATCCTTATGCCACGCTCACTTCAATTGAAGGTGGCAGTTTTGGCTAAAGTTAGAAGCAATTTTAGGAAACCCATTTGCATCCATATTGTATAACTTCTTCTTATATATAAGATACCTAGTGATTAAATAAAATATTGAAGAAAAATTAAAAGAGGAAAATAAATTATTTATAAAGTGAATGAGTACCTTTTTATTGATCTCTTGTGATACATTTTCACTTGGTAATGTTCTTTTAATATTTTCCAATGATTATGATTTATATGTTTTCATGATACATTTGGTAAAGTATAATTGTTAATGTTTTTGTGTTTTATTTTTATTTTCATTTAACTAATAATATTTTTAAATGAGATTTATTTTATTTCTATTTTTATTTAATTGGTAATGTATTTATATGATATTTGTTAAGATATAATTTAGTGTAATGTTTTTAACAACATTTTAAAGTTAGAGAATTGCATATTCCACAATTCAGAAGAATGATTAAAATGAATTCAAATATTCTATAACAAGTTCAAAAAAGTAAGACATGCAACAAGTTAATATCTAAGAAGTTAATGTTTTCATATGATATTTTTGGGAAACATTTTACATTAATCTTTATTGTGATTTATATTTTTGTATAAATATTAATTTTACTATTCTGGACTAAGTTATGATGAGGATAATTTGGTTAATATTGATAAATGTGTATAACCATTCAAAAAAAAAAGTAAATTGAAATTATATGACTTCATGAATATGAGTAACTTTATGTGAATATAAAGGTTTATTATTACATTTTAGACACAATGAGGTTTATATAGTTAATTAAGGGAGGATAAAGGAATTTGGAACCTTATTTAGTGCTACAAGGGCAATGGAATATAGATACGACGAATAAATAGTTGTAATGTGTGGGAAAATAAATTTTAGTAATTATTTTATGTATTATTTGTCTTTTATACTTGTCCTCATAATAGAATCTTTTGTGTGATTAATGAGAGTAGCAACTTGGTAATCGTGGCCAATATTAACAACTATATTCTAACAATTATTTCCTTATATTAAAATATGATTTATTTAGTCAAATCTAATTGTTATATTATAACGACTAATTTTTTTCTCCATCTATTTAACTCGATGCTAATATCTGGTTCTTTATCTTGTCCTAGTGATGAACCACACTAGATGGTTCGAAACACGCCGACAAAACTCTGATGATGTGATTTTTACCGAAAGTTTTCTTAGTTTTCATGATCATGGCAGAGTCTGAAAATGCAATTCCAGTTGATATGAATGATGTGTTGAAATATAAAATGGATTCAAGATGGTTGTTGATCCTAACTCCTAATTAATGGTTATTGGATTTCTTGCTTTGAGGATGTTGCATTTTGAAGATAGGAAGAATGGAGATAAAAGCCTAACCATGGACATTAAGAAAAGGACATCAAAGATGATGTAACATACAATCACATAATATGTTAAACTGATCGACGTAACATGTGGTAGTAAAGAAGACACTATTCATTCAAGCAACATGTGGAGATGATCAGTAAATTATCATGGATATTCCATTGGAAGAATTCATCATAATAGATCTGACAAATATTGATTTTTTTTACTACGAATATTAATTCCTTTTAGATCTCAGATTCTTTATTTATTGTTTGTATGCTTAAATATAAATTAGCTGAAATTCAAGAAATATAGAGTGAAAATAAATACACACACTAACCAAAATAAGCACAATTTTTCCCTTGGGAAACCCTTATGGGAGAAACCTAGCTAGAAGGTGAGGTTGCTTTGATCTCTATTCTCTAGTATGGAAAAATGTGTAGATACAAAGAAAGAGGTACTCTTTATAGAGTTACCTAAGACCTATGGCTTATAAAGTTTCTACAAAATATCAAGCCCTTTTTTATTCTCTCTAACATCCCACTCCCAATTTCTTTGCTCAAATATGGAAGATAATATAATAACATGAAATGTAACCCCTACTCCTCCTAGTGGCCTAGTATTTAACATAACCCAATAGCTAACTATATGAAAGGTTTGACTCCCTCAAACCTCAACTAGAGTTACGATTTTGGACCTTCTAGAGTCTTTTTTAAATTCCACACATGGCTAGCCCCATATGCATGAGTAACGGGGATTAACATGGCATTGACTTGTACCATGGTGGTCAGTATGGTATATCAACTTGCGAGAGGCATACATTTTGTATAAAAACTTCAATTACTAGACGGTATCGCACAAACGATATTTTTTGTTTTTACCACAGACAAAATAGTTTAATGCCTCTAGAAGAATTCATACATAAATTTTTCAAATTAGGACCCATTAATAAAAAAATACCATACAAGTTGATTTATTTAATTCTTCCACTCTAAAAGAATTGAGATAGATGAAGAACACTATATTAATTCAATATGAAATAAGAGAAATTATAAATGAGAAATAGTATCATAACCCCCTAAATTACATATGAATGAAGTCAAAATTGGAACAAACTTACCCCTCAAAGAATATAAACCTATGAGAAGATAGAAAAATAAGTATAAAGAAATGGGGTTTTAAGAAATGAATGATGATAACCTATTGCAATGCTCATAACCATGACAAATCTATAATGATGAGATAAACATAAAAGAGTAATATATAGATATATAAAGTTAAATATGTGGAAGTTTCTCAAACAAGTGTAAGAAATCAACGAAAACATGATGGAGGCTTTTGTAATTAGGGAATAGTCATGATGAAATAACTTAGCACTCTATTTTTATATTGTAAATAAGCATGTGGCAAGTGGTTGTGGAATCACATATGTGATAAAAGAAAGAAACTATGTAAACTAATGAGAAAACACTTAGCATGAAGTGTATGAAGGAATGTTGTGAGAAATTCTATAATGAGAGTTTGAGAAGGATTATGCACAATTGACAAAACTAGTGATTACCCAGAATTGGAAATGGGGCTATCATGAGGAACACATGCCCACAATAATGTGTGCTTGTTCTTAGGAGTTCACACATGTTCCTTGTTGTCTAGGCTCTGTAAGGCCCAAGCTACCAAATAGGACCCCAACGAGGCTACATGATTAGCATTGCTCAAAAGTGTGTGTGCATTATTAGGAAATATAATTATGTTAGTCTTATGCACTATGAAAACCTTAGCTTTGTGGAATTTGAAAACCCTACCAATGTGGAATGTGGAAACTCCAACATAGTGAGTTCAAATTTGAGTGCATAATTAAAAAATCTGAGTAAACACACCATATTGACCATGCATCACAAGTTGGTGATGTTTTTTGATGTATATTGAAGTGAAATTTGAAGACATTACTTTTGTGCAATTTGAAAACATTGCTTTTATGGAATTTGAAAACCCTCGTATTGTGGAATTTGATGGAATGGAATCATATGGATGTAATTGTTGTTTATATCATTATGACTAATTTATTGCCAACACTCTCTATCTCTCTATTCCCATTTACACATTTTCTAGTCTCTCTCTCTCTATTTATATTTCCCTCCCTCTCAATTTGTAACGAGAACTTCATCAACTCTCATTGAATAAATTTTATGAGCTTTCTTATCATTGGGATCTCTAACCAATAGAAAATACGACCGACAAGAACTATGACCATAGTAACTATGACATACAAGAACTATGAACTTGAGATCTTTAACCCTTAGGAACTATGACGCATAGTAACTATGACCTCGAGAACTTTGACCCTCATGAACTATGAACTCAGAAATCATTCCTTTGTTGTTCATAGTTCCCTTGTCAATTAGGAACTATGACTTTATTTTACAAGAATCATGACCATAAATTTGTCTTTATTTTTTATTTGTTGAGATCACACATAGCACACGAGAAACAACATTTGTATACCAAGAATAAAATAGAAAATTTAAAATATTATCTTAATAAAAAAATGACATATTCAAAGAATTTACAACTAAAAGTAACCTTATTGACATAATGGAACAATGAGCTTATCCTAAAAAGCCATATAAATACCAAAACCTAAGAAACATTTTTATTAATAAAGTATTCCACACAATGTGAATGTATTAACCAACCACTCACATAGCCAAATCAAATATCATAATACTTAATTGAAAATATTTAAGAGGAAAATAATCTATGGCCATAGTAATATAGTCACTTTTGAAACAATATATTAGTACAAAAGAAAAATTGTACATAAAATGATTCCTCCCAACTTCCCATATATTATCCCTTCACTCTTTTTAAATATATATCATGAATCAATTCTAATTTAATCTACGAAATAACAGTTATTAGTATCAAGTAAGATATAAATTTTTACCTAAAAATACCTTAAAATAAATCTATATTTCTAAAACATATTTATTTTAATATTTCTTATTTTATTAATATTTTCGTAATAATTTAGTAAACAATGATAGGAATCAATGTGATCAACCTCAAAACACTTACTTCATAGTCAATCTCACATTGCCTAAATTTAAATCATAAAAATTAACTAAATTATAAATTTACTTTAAATTATTATTATTAATTATAAAAAGAATTAATATATGATTTAATCATATACACATTATAAAACATGTAACACTATTGTTATCCATGGAGATTCACCTCATTTTATGATAGAAATTGTTAATTTGTAAGTAACTCTTTTTACAATATAGACATCAAAACACTTACACTATGATAAATCTCACATTTTCAATATTTAAATCCTAAAATTTAGCTAAAATATAACTTTATTTTAAATTATTACTATTATTACTTATAAAAAGAATTAATATATTAGTTAATCATATATGCATTTTAAAACATGTAATATTATTTTTATCCATAAGTATTTATTCTACTTTATTATAAAAATTCTTAATTTGTAAATAGCTTTTTTTACAATACCATGGCATGTAAATACCACATGCCCAATTAAACATAATGGAATCCATCTTCATGACTACAGCCCCACACATAGAGAAATATAGAATAGTAGGGAAAAACTAAAAAGAAAATATTATATCCTTATTATATACTTAATTGATAAGTTATCTTTATTTTGCAAGACATTTATTAAATTATTTAAATTTATATGATTTTTTTTCTTTCTTAATTATTTACCTCTAATGGTATGTTTTCAACAAGAACATGTGTTGGTATCTAAGTTTTATACAAATTTGAATTACTATAAAGTTTTTTACAAATTTTAAACTCATCAATTAAAACAATTATAGTTCACAATATGGCAGACACGATTTAAATACTTCACTATTTTAAATACCAATCAGGTTGAAGAGTTTGTAATTACCAAACAAGATCTTTACATTCCTATCACCACATAGAACCTTGCCATACAACAATGTATTAACAATTTTTATTTTTATTTTGAATTTGTCTTTTTTTCTAAAGTCAAACTAACAAAAATAAATTGAGTATTATAGAATGACCTTGCATATTTCAATTAAAAATCCACAAATATTTTACCTCCTTTAATAGTTAAAATATTTTCCCATTTATCTTATTTATTGAAAAGCCTTGTCTAATATATTCTTATAACTAGAAATAATGTAAATCTTATAACTAAACATATTGGGAGGCTAAATAAATTTAAAGAAGCATATTCTTATGACTACGTATAATGTAATAAGATATTTTAAAAAATAATAATAATTTCAAAATAATATATTTGATAGATAAACAATAAATAAATTGTTTAATATAAGAAATATTCATCTTGGTTTTTTCCATTTAGTCATTAAAAAAAATAAAAAATAAAAATCCTTGTTTTATTTACCCGCCCAAAGGTCTTACAAATTTCAAGAAAAAAGGAAATTTTTGAATTTTGGATTCATTCCTTTTATTCATTTATTGATCAAAGATGGATTGAGTTTTATTCATTTATTAGTAGTAGTTCTTGCAATAAAAGTAAATGAATAGTTTTTTTAATTGCATATTTAATGTGTCAAAAATATTACTTTGAAGTTATGGAATCAAAGTTAAGTTAGTTTTGGTAGTGAATGAATATTTTTTTTATTGTATATTTAATTTGTTAAAAATATTACTTTGAAGTTTTGGAATCAAGGAGGCTAGGTTTTTACTTACATGAGGTCAATTCTGATAGAAATCACTAAAACATCTAGTATATTAAAGTATTCTCTCTCAACGAAAAAAATTAACACATTATTTGAACCAACAATAGAAATCACTAAAACATCTAATATATTAAAGTATTCTCTCTCAACAAAAAAAAATAAAGCATTATTTGAACCAACAATTTCGAAAAAATGTTGCCAACTAAATAGAGAAATTCCTACCACCAATATAAAAATATGGTGTGAATGGAATCTCATAGTGTACAAATGGTCTTGAAAGTGATTTAGTAAATTTTCAATAGATTGTGAATAATTGACACATTTGTACTGGGCTCCAGAATTCATTAATAACTTGCTTGTATTCAGGACTAGCTCTTATTTTTAGGATTAGAGTAGTCAACATATCTAACTAAAAACTTAAGAAAACCAACTTGAACTTATTTTTCTGAAAACTAAGGCTAATTTTATAGATTAAATGTAATATACTCATGTACAAAATAGGTTACCTCAAACAACAACCTAATTAATAAAATGATACAAATGATATGTAAATGCATCGAGAGTGCATCTTTTCCTACCAAGAAGGTTTGCTCGACTTGCACATCATGAAAGCTTTATATTTGAAATTGAATCCAACAGCCTTAATTTGGTATTCCGTTGAAATTAGTCAAATCGAACCTGAGAATATTTTGTTTAGCCACATGGGCTTCACCAAAGTGATTCTGTTTAGCTACATGGGCTTCACCAAAGTGATATTCCATGATATGGTAATCCATTACAGTATCCGACCTCCAAAACCTCTTTTAATAACCATATGTTTTTGGTTCTGCAAATTAATTGTACTTTCTGCTTTCAACGCTACTGCTTGTATCCTCGCCTACAAAGTTTGCAACATCAATTAAAAGAGAACATAATCAAGTAAATTAGTATTTTATTCCCAATATAAAATTTAATTTAAAAGTGTTGAAATCATAATATGTTATTAGATGGGATTTTAGTGGCGTTGTGAAGGGAGCTTACATAACCTGAATGCCAAACATTTGATCTCAAATCATATCCACGCCCCCTACTCGAGAAAGAGCACCCGCAGCCGCAACCTTCAGATGGAGAAGAGATCTCGCCATGAGGAGCCTCTTGCTTATGTCCATTATGGAGTTACCTTGGATGTTGTTACAGTGAGGGACGGTGCTTACGCCGGTGCTGGAGAGGCTCAAAATGAAGCAGAGAAGCATCTATTACCTATTCAACACCCTGCAGAAATTCAGCGCTCAATTTTTCAATTTAAAATCCCAAGCGGGAAAGAATTTGAATTTTGAAATCCTTTGGTGCGGAGGTAACATTGAATGAATTTAATTTCATGTCTTATCCACCACCTGTATTCGCTTATGGGAGTCAGCTGTCAGAGGTGCCGGAAATCAGCGGAGTTGTGGAGTGTCGGAATATTGACAGTATTAACGGAATTGGTAACGAAGACGGATGGGGCCTGCTAGCCATGTCAACCAACTTAAGAAATCTGCAATCGAGATAAGCTTGGCATTTATGTCCCATGTACCTGCTTTTGTTTGCTTCTGTCGTCTTTACCAACCTTCTTTACCAGCATGTATCTTAGCCCATCTCAATAAGGCACTCTCAGTGAGTGTCGACTCATTTACATGAGGATACTCTTCACAAATGCATATTTATCTCTATTGTTTCGTTATAATTATAATCAACATCAAAAATTAAAAGCATGTTTATCTCTATTGCTTTTTTATAATTATAATCAACATCAAAAATTAAATTGGTTAAATTGGTGTGACATAATGAAAGTTAAGTTTCCTACAATTAAATTGGTGTGACACAATGAAAAGTTAAGTTTCCTCCCTAATTATCTTTTTATTTTTAAAGTTATCTTTTTATATTTAATTCTCATTATTTCATTCTATCATAGAGTTCAATAAATAGTAAAACAAATTAAACTTACTATAAACCATTCAATTATTAACATTTACAGAAAATCCACATTATGATTCTTTTTCTTTTCTTTTTTTTTTTCATTTCCTTCCTTCCCCAAAGTGTTGACTCATTCACGTGTTGACTCATTCACATATGGAGTATAGAATATCGAATATACAACTTTGTACTTATGAAAAAAATAAACATTACAACAAATCCATTTAATGTAAAAATAAATTTCCCTATACTAATCAAATATATAGAATAAAATTTATGTATTTCTTTTTAATAGAATTCTCATTATTTCATTCTATCATAACATTGGAGTTCAATAAATAGCAACATAAAAAAAATCACTATAAACATTCAATTATTGATATTATTAGGGTCCTATAGTCTAGGAATCATAGTGTTTTCTTATCTTACTATTCCATTCTCGAGGTCTGTTTGTAAAATTTAGCTTATGAATCACAAGGTGTCATAATCTAAAGGTTTCTATATGAAAGGGTTTTTGTGTGCCACAATCTATCATCCCCATTGTAAAGGTTCATGTGATAAATAAGTCTTTGAATCTAAGGTGGAATTTTGTGAAAGTCTAAAGTCTAAAATTCATGAGAAGGTCATAAGGTCATAAATTCAAATGTGTAATCATGGAGGGAAAATGAATTATTGAGGGTTCAAGGGGTCATTTCATGGGGTTTTCAATCATCATAAGTCTATTAGTGGTATTCACTTCTCATCATTGGTCTAATTAGTAAATGATATCCTCATGTCACCTCACTCTTCCTCCACTCAACCATTTATCCTCATGACACGAAACAAGGCATATGGAGGCACTAAATTCATTTTTTTTAAAGCTACACTCATTCCCACCTCATTGCAACCCGCGCTCAAAGAATTTGTGAATTGAAAGCTAGTGTTTGAAAACTTAGAAGAAAGGAGGTCATTGTGCAAACTAATAAAAACCATTTTGGAGGTCTACAAGCATGGAGGTAAGCATTCATAGGGTGCTACATCATACTAGTTCATCTCAATCACATCTACACACTCATGCTTGCACATAACCATCTGCAACCATATCGACCATGGAGGCCTGCTACACTCTGCTACAAATTTGCTCTGAAATTGATTGTTTTAGTCATCATTTTAAAAATAGGTTTATGAGCGAATGGAAAATAATTTAGAAAAAATGAAAGGCATTTTTTGCAAGAATGGGCCAAATAAAAAAACCCTCCTTTCATTTCTACATAGATGTTATTTTTTTTAGATATGCATTTCTCTTGGAGGCCTATTTGTCAAAAATTTTGCATTTTCCTCCTGGTTCAGTCATTTTTTTTTGGCACACTTTCATAATATATGAAAGTGAATTTTTAAAAACAAAAATATCTTTATGTATTAAATGATCCAAACAAAAAACACCTCTCTCATTTTGTGCACAGGTAGCACGGTTTGGGAATTACAATTGTCACCTAGAGACCCATTTTCCACAATTTCTTGCTGAGGAGTTTTGGTAGGTTGGAAGTATGTTATGTGCTATAAGGATGAATGAGATGTTTGACTGGTCACTACAATCCGTTTAGAGTAGGATTTTCTAATAGAACTTCAGAATTTGAATTGTGTTGCACAAATAATGAGTAGCTAGTTGGGAGGCCTGCAAAGGCTAAGGAAGATATCTCAGAGGTTCTACACCAACACAACATCATTCCAGGCACACCCATTAGCTCATTTTTGTCCAGAATGATCTGCAACCATGTCAATCTTGAAATCCTATTTCACACTGATGCGCAAGCTTATCAGTTATGGTTATTTTTACAAATCTCTATTTTATGACCTTCTAGAAGTGTTTTAATAGTTGAATACGCATGGATAATTTAGTTTAGTTGATAAGTTCAGACATGATTTTTCCAAACTTGATGTTGATGTTTATTTGATGTTTTTTAAAGTTTTAAGTCAGTGATAATTTCGATATGGTAGGTTTATGCTTTTCTTCAAATACATTGTATCTAGCCTATTTTACTCTTGTGCAATGAACTCGACCACCTAGAGTGGTAATTTCAAATTCCTGATTCTATTTAATGATGAAAGGAGATGTAAAAGGGTTTGGGTTGAGAGTGTTTTAGAGGCTAGACTACTTTTCTGTAAGTTTTGTTGAATGAATTGAAGAAGGCAAGTGCATATTTATACACTGATACATGTGTCTGCCTTATTGGTATCTTGTTCCTTTGTTTCCATGATATGTATTATTCTTAGATCTACTTATAGTTTTTAAATTTCATACAACAATTTTCTTTGTGTTCATCTTTGAAATATTTCTTAGAATTCAAGAATTTCTCTCACAAACTAGCTACTCATTATTTTTGCAACACAATTCAAATTATGAAGTTCTATTAGCAAATCCTACTCTAAACGGATTGTAGTGACCAGTCAAATATCTTATTCATCCTTATAGCACATAACATACTTCCAACCTACCAAAAATCCTCAACAAGAAATTGTGGAAAATGGGTCTCTAGGTGACAATTGTAATTCCCAAACCGTGCTACTTGTGCACAAAATGATAGAGGTGTTTTTTGTTTGGATCATTTAATACATAAATATCTTTTTGTTTTTAAAAATTCAATACCATATATTATGAAAGTGTGCAAAAAAACAATGATTGAACCATGAGGAAATACAGAATTTTATTTTTTGATAAATAGGCCTCCAAGAGAATTGCATATCTAAAAAAAAAATAACACCTATGTAGAAATGAAAGGAGGTTTTTTTTTATTTGGCCCATTCTTGAAAAAAAATGTCTTTCAGTTTTTCTAAATTATTTTCCATTTGCTCATAGACCTATTTTGAAAATGATGACTAAAATAATCAATTTCAGAGCAAATTTGTAGCAGAGTGTAGAAGGCCTCCATGGTCGATATGGTTGCAGATGGTTATGTGCAAGCATGAGTGTGTATATGTGATTGAGATGAACTAGTGATGATGTAGCACCCTATGAGTGCTTACCTCCATGCTTGTAGACCTCCAAAATGGTTTTTATTAGTTTGCACAATGACCTCCTTTCTTCTAAGTTTTCAAAAGAGGTTTGTGGTTACCCCTGTGATCCTTTTTTAATCCTATAGGTTAATTACAAAGTGATAACATAATGGTGTCATTTTCGGGGATCGAAAGGTTCCATCTTCCCCGAGAAAAGATCATCAAAGTTTCAGATCTAATTTTTGATGGTGGACAACAATCAGACACATGAAGGTTGAACTATTCACCTAGCGACACCAATGAAATTTCAACCTAATCCAAAGACTTCGCAGATAGCATGATCCATAAATAAGAGGTTTACTGGAAATTCTATTGGCAAATAATAAATTCATTTGCAAGGTATACGCCTATGAATCATGTTCATATTCATATCTTTCCAAACTGCATGCCTTGTGTAGATTGTAAAACTTATTTTCCAAAATCCAGAGATCAGAAAGGAGATGATGTTGCAATTCACTTGGTTAAAATTTCACATTCATGTGCATAGACTTAAAGTTCAATTTCATGAAGACTACCTTATGAAGATGTTCAAGGCTACCTTGGAGGAAAAAGCGAGATATTGGTATGAAAGCTTGCCAAATGGTTGTTTGTATTCTCTTAGATATTTTCATGTTGTATCTTATGAGAGATATAAAGAAAACCATCCTTCCTTATTGTTGGTCTAAGACTATTGCATACATTTTGAATAATTTATTGAGCATTTGGAAATTTTTTATGAAGATGATCAATTTATGGATGATGAGATTATAGAAGCTTTTCATGAGAATCCTTTTCAATACCAGGAGGAAATAGAAGAGGTATGTTTCCATGATATTTAGGTGGATTTCTAGAAAGAAATAGTTTCTCCAAGGGTTGAAAATTAAATAGATCAACATCGTGATGTAGAAAGTTATGATTTGTCTCCTGAGTTTGAAGAAAATTTGCAACAGTCTTGTCAGTTTTTAAGTTATCAGGAGGAAGAACTAGTAGATTTTAGTAGCCTTGATACACAAGAATATTTCCAACAAACAGTGTTTTCTTCCGTGATTGAAGACCAATCATATTTGCATGATGAAGGTCATGTTTCATCTCACGATTTTAATGATGATTTGTAGTAATATTTCAGTTTTCATGTGATTGAAACAAGGATGAAGATAATGTTTCAAATTTTCCTTCATGTCATTCGTCTGCTGAATTTTTCTCTCACGAAAAAGTCTACGAAAATCAGATCTCTAAAATTGTTTGCATGGAAAATTTAGGAGTGAACTGGTCCTTGTTGGTAACTTCTTACATATGCAGAGGATCATGTGTAAGAACATGTTTATCTTCACTCCTTTGAAATTCAAAATGAATCGTATGTTGATATTGTTTAGAGTTATTTTAAAACTAAAAACATAGAACAACTAACGAATATAGATGGAGCTTCCATTTTTCCTTGTGTTCATCAACAAGAAGGACATATTCATGATTTTTGGGATTCTTTTGCATTTATGTTGCAAAAATCAGAGAATGAGAAATGTGCAATATTCTTGAAATTAGTCAATGGATTTAGCTTCTCAAAATGGAGAAATTTTGAATTTGGGTTCAAATTTTATGTTGTTGGGTCATTTCACAGTTTTTTCTTTCTGTCTGAACTGAATGAAAGCGGAAAGCAATCAAGTAGTTATTGGCTTGATTGGTTATATTGGAGGGATCATTTCAAGAGTGTATATATATCTTCAGTAGGCGTGGACAACTATCATAAACGTTTGAAGCCCGAGGAGAAGGCCCTAAGACTTTGGTGATGTGTTGTCAAATTTCTTATTTCCTTTAAATTTTTCAGCTTTGTAATAATTCAGACAGTTGAGTCAATTTATTTTTTGACTCCATTGCCCAATGGTTAGGCTACTAGTCTACAGTGTTCTTGGCACCTCACTAGGAGGCTTCCATCCCCATTGCAGCCAATGTTAGGGTCCTATAGTCTAGGATTCATATTTTTTGCTTATCTTACTATTCCATTCTCGAGGTATGTTTGTAAAATTTAGCCTATGAATCACAAGTTTCATAGTCTAAAGATTTCTATATGAAGGGGTTTGTGTGTGTCACAGGCTATCATCCCCATTGTAAAGGTTCATGTCATAAAGAGGTTTTTGAATCTAAGGTTGAATTTTGTGAAAGTATCAAGTCTAAAGTTCATGACAGTTCATAAGGTCATAAATTCAAATACGTAATCATGGAGGGAAAAGGAATTATTGAGGGTTCAAGGGGTCATTTCATGGGGTTTTCATTAATCATAAGTCTATTAGTGGTATTCACTTCTCATCATTGGTCTCATTAGTAAGGGATATCCCCATGTTAGCTCACTCTTCTTCCACTCAACCATTCATCCTCATGACATGAAACAAGGCATATGGAGGCACTAAATTCAAAAAAGTTAAAAACCTATGCTCATTCACATGTCATTGAAACTCGCACTCAAAGAAGCTGTGAATTGAAAGCTAGTGTTTGAAAACTCAGAAGAAAGGAGGTTGTTGCGCAAATGCTACACAAACCAAGAACAAACATTTTGGAGGTATGCAAGCATGGAGGGAATCACTCAGAGGGTGCTACATCATCAACAGGTCATCTCAAGCACATATACACACTCATTCTTGCATAGAACCATTTCCAATCATATCAACCATGGAGGTCTGCTACGAATTTGATTCGAAATTGATTGTTTATGTCATCATTTTCAAAAGAGGTTTCAAACTGAATGGAAAATAATTTAGAAAAAATGAAAGACCTTTTTTGCCAGGAATAGGCCAAATAGCAAAAATCTCCTTCTGTTTTTGCACAGGTGTTATGGTTTTGGAGATATGCAATTCTCTTGGAGGTTTATTTTTCAAAAAATAAAAATCTACATTTTCCTCCTATTTCAGCCATTATGTATAACATGGCCCAAAGAACAAAAGCATCTCTCATTTTGTGCACAAGTAGCATGGTTTGGGAATTACATGTGTCTCTTGGAGACCTATTTTCCACAATTTCTTGCTGACAGAATTTTGATTTTTTTTTTTAAATTCGATTTGTAAATTCAAATTTTGGTAGGTTGGAAGTATTTTGGGTGCTATAAGGATGAATGAGATGTTTGACTAGTCACTACAATCAGTTTGGAGCAGGAGCTGCTAATACAACTTCAGAATTTCAACTAGATACTTGAGCATTTGTCGACTTCGCCATTTAAAATTAAGGAATCGTTATGGATTTGCATGCTCATGCAACATGCAATTTTTTTAACGAATCAGCCATCGTGTTTTGTAAATTTCAGTGCATTAATGATTTTGAGGTTAACGAGGACCGAGGCTCCATGATTATGGTTATATATTATGGTAAGGAGGGCCACGGTATGCAACGTTCGATTATCATTCGGAGCCTCTTCTGCCCGAAAAGAATCTCCGAGATGGCGTCCCTTTCTTCCCAATCGTATGGCACCGTTTGCCCCCCAGTTATAGTGAAGTATACGAAGCTCTTCATCAATGGAGAGTTTGTAGATTCAGTTTCAGGTATTTAATTTCTTGATCCATTGTACAGTATTTTAAAGTCAAATCAAGATTTGTGTTTAGATCTTTAGGGCTGATTTATTTGTATTGTTGCAGGGAAAAAGTTCGAGACTTTGGATCCTCTAACAGGGGAAGTGATAGCGAGCGTATCAGAGGCCAGGCAAGAAGATGTGGATTTGGCTGTAAAAGCCGCTCGCGCAGCATTTGATCACGGGCCATGGCCTCGCATGTCTGGCTATGTAATTATTGTTATTAATATTGTTCAACTTTTGCTGCATTATGTTGCTTTCTGGTTTCTTTTCTGCGTTTTTTTCTCTTTTCCCTTTCTTTATCAATATTGTTCATCTTTTGCTATATTATGTTGTTTTCCGGTTTCTTTTCTGCGTTTTTTCTCTTTCTTCTTTTAATGGATTAACTTGCTGCCGGTTCAGGAAAGAGGGTGCATTCTTCACAAGTTCGCGGATCTGGTGTTGCAACACAGTGAGCAGCTCGCAGTTCTTGAAACTTTTGACAATGGAAAGCCACTAGATATGTCTCGGATGATGGATTTACCATACTGTATTAAGATTCTACGATATTATGCTGGTGAAATATCCTGAATAAAAACCCATGAACTTATTTGTACGCTTGTTTTTTCTAAGTTTGGAACTGGATTGTGGGAATATTTTAGAATCATTTAATTGGATTATTGATTCTGGCAATATTTTTATTTAACTGGATTATTGATTTTGGAAATATTTTAAAATGTCTAGTAGTTTTTTTGGGAATATTTTAGTGTTAGAAGTTGGAATCTCACTAATAAGCCAATTTTATTTATTTTAAAAATATTTTGGAATAAAACATAGTTATTTTATTTATTTTTAAAATATTTTGGAATAAAATATAGTGGTCAATTTTTTAACGCTTTACCTGTTCAGATTTCAAAATATTTCTAAAATCCACTTTCAAAATAAAAATGACCTAATTTATAACTTTCTTAAATCACCTCATCTTTTCTCTTCTCAGTATTTTGAAATTCACTAATCTAAATTTGAAACATTTAATGGTACTAAATTTAAATAATCTCCTTAGTATTTTGAAATCAGGATCTAAATTTGAATAATGTAATGGTATTCAATTTAAATAATGTAATGGTAATTGATATAATGTAATGGTAATTGATATTTAGATCTAAGTTTGGATGACGTTATGATGCATTTGCCTATTAAAGACCTTGATAATTTTGTATCTATGAATATGTGTAGGATTAGGTGACAAGATCCATGGATTAACGTTGAAGATGAGTGGACCTTATCAGGCCCATACTTTGCATGAGCCCATCGGAGTTGTTGGTCAGATTATACCCTAGAACTTTCCATTGCTGATGTTTTTCTGTAAGGTCGCTCCTGCATTGGCTTGCAGATGTACAGTGGTTATCAAATCTGCAGAGCAGACTCCCTTAAGTGCACTTTATTGTGCACAATTAGCCAGCGAGGTATTTATATTATCATTTTAATAGGGTCAAGATATTGCAGATCCAATCCAATCACTGTTTAATCGGAGGTGGTCTCTCCATAATTTGTAATCGCACGCAGGAATACCCCCTGGGGCTCTTAATGTGCTCTCTGGCTTTGGTGAAACTGCTGGTGCTGCCATGAGCAGCCACATGGATATTGATAAGGTAAGCTCATACATTAATGGCAAATGCTATAATTTTTTCATTTAGGGATCATTGGTTCATTGAAATGAATACGGTGAAAGAGTATGAAGGGTTTGTAACTCCGTGTTGGATTGTACTCAGATATCATTTACAGGGTCAACTCAAGTTGGGCGACTTATTATGGAGGCTGCTGCAAAGAGCAACTTGAAGCCCGTGACATTAGAATTGGGTGGAAAATCCCCTCTCATTGTTATGGAGGACGCTGATATTGATGAAGCTGTGGATATTGCCCATCGAGCAGTATTTACCAACATGGTGACTGTACAAACCAGATGCTTTGTAAAAAATTATTAGATTGCGCAAATGGTATTGCATCAAGTATGTTGTTTTGATATTTCTGTGATCAAATTTGTGCAGGGGCAAGTCTGCTTGGGAGGTTCAAGGGTGTTTGTTCAAGAAAGAATTTATGATGAATTTGTGAAGAAAGCAGTGGAAAGAGCAAAGAAGCAAGTGGTCGGAGACCCTTTTAAGTCTGGGGTCCATCAAGGCCCTCAGGTAAGAAATGCATGCACCTTTCTCATAGATTGCACTGTCTCAGATAGCATTGAGAATTCTATGGAAATGTGTAGAAACTTGCAGTACACTTCAGTCGTGTGAGTTTGTCTGGTCAAAGGTTCAAATCCATTGTCTTGTGCTTTCACCTTTCTCAGCTACTTGAGAAGCCCATCCACTAAGATTGACCCCGCAGGTAAAGATTAAAAATTGATTGAATATTTTGTAGTTTTCTTTTTTTCGAATATAGATTCTAGAATATTATGTTGAGCAATTTAAGAGTGTAACTTGCTCCCACTTTAAAATAGTTTTCTTAGTAAATTTGATGGACGCCCAATTCTAGGTTAAAGAGCTAGTTTATATTTTATTTTATTTTTACAATAAATTATTAATCTGACTTTTTATTATAATATTATATATATATATATATATATATATATATATATATATATATATTTATATTTAGATATTTTTATAAAAAAAATGTAGTCAGTAGCATGTTGCTTTCTGTAAAAATTTAATTGTAATGTTAAAATAGTAGACATATTTATAAAATTTAGAAAAGAAATTTCTTGCTTCAAATTTTTTAAATATTAAGACATTAAAAGTATCAAATTTAAAAAAAATATATAAAAACATTAAAAATATAAATTATAGATTTATAAAATGTAAAAAAGAAAAATATATTTGAAAATATTTTATAAAGATATAGAGTTTAGTGTTAATTGAGGTTATTTTGGATGGTTAAATAGAATGGGTGTTATCATGGTAATTTAGATTTAAGTTTTTGATAGTGATATGATGAGTTATAATATTTTGATAAATATTATTATAAAAATTCCATGCTTATGAATATTATTATATTAGGTTCAAGATTCAAGATTCAAGATTCGGGTTGTCCAGCAAACCCTCGGAGTTGTTCTCAAGGGATAGACAGAATTCATTTCTCATTCACGAGGATAGGGTTTTAGTTCTCATTCTGTTGCTGATAAGGTTTCGTCTAACCCTAGTTTCAAGGGATGTGAGATTTTTCAGGACTGGCATATATACTATTAGCTCTGCTATGTTCTTTGGCACTTGATGGATTAAAATTGGTGTTGAGCAGTGCTGGTTTGGTTGCATAAGGTTGGCAGTAGTTTTTTCATGCTTTCTCCTTTATTTTTCCCTTTACTCCTTATAACTCTCGCTACCCTATTTTACACCCACATTTGGCATAAAACCCTTGTCTACTTAGCTCCCGGGCGTTTTTTGTTTATAACCCTATAAAATCTCGATAATCCGTATAAACCCCTTATAAACCTTGTTCCCTCGGGTCCTGGGCGCAAGGTTAACCCATGAAACCATGGTCATATAATCCCCTAGCACTAACATCTTAACCCATTATAGTCGCACCCATACAAAGAAATTCAATATCGACGAGCCCTCACCTGTCACATCACCCCCCGTTAACCCTCTACCTTTTTCTGCCGTCAAATCATCTGTCGCCATAATCCAATGCCATTCGCAGCCCCGCCCTGCGAACCTGCACGCCCGTTAGCCCGCGGGGAAGCGGTTTTCCTCCGCCACATGTCGCGCGATGATTGTGATTGCGCGGCCATGTATGAAAACCGTTGAGACCCGGTAGGCAGTGCGGGGAAACCGCCTGCTACCCGAAACCGCTGTTCTCCCGCTCATTAACTGTCGCACAGCTCCCGATCCCGATAGCTGTCCGATCGTCCATCCTATGATTCGACGGTCCGTGTTTGTCCGATCTCGTTGACCTCTGATAGCCCGTGTAATTTAATCTCCGCCGTCAAAATTGCCGAATCTAATGGCTAATATTCTTTCTCAACTCCTCGTCCATTTTCAATGCATTTTCTGTGTTTTGGGCATATCCTGTGTACGCAAAGAAGGAAGGATGCCATGATCCAGTGACCTGCACATTAAATCCTCAGCTACTACATTCAAAGAGCAGCACAGTCAAGGACGAGAAAGACAGCCTCGAACATATAAACACGGGTTTTCACTTGTTTGTGAAGTACAGTAGAGCAGCAGAAAGGTTATTTTGTCCATTAAAACGATCAAATTGTATCGAAGACCATATCTGATTGCAAATGTGATTGGTGGTCAGTTATGACCTCTCCACACATAGGTTAGCAGAGATTTTTGTATTCAACCTCCATATATACCCAGAGACAGAATGTAATGGGTTGATGTATTTTATTTTATGTAAGGTTCAACTTCTAGACACTGTAACTACTATGATACCTGTAGCGTCTGGTCTTCATTTTCAGCTAATACAAGCTTCTTTTGCTGTTAATTGCTCACTTTCCACTTCTTCTTTGTTCCAGGCTGTGCCTGTTATGCATTTATTCACGTGTTGTTGATGTTTAGCATTAGAAGGGCTGTCATCCCACTTCTTTGTTCCAGGTTGTGCCTGTTATGCATTTATTCATGTGCTGTTGATGTTTAGCATTAGAAGGGCTGTCATCCCACCTCTGTGTTAGAATTTAGCATGTATTATTGAATATGTATGCAGGTTTCTGTTGTTTTAATGCCAGAGCACTGTCATCCTGTCTGTGTATTAGGAAAAAGATTTACAGACCTTTTAACTGGTTGCAGTTGGCCATCACAAGGTCCTGTGCATCTGCTGGTGTGATTAGTATTCTCCATCATCACATTTTCCTTAAACTGTGAGTAATTGGTGGTCTAAAGCCTTGTAGTCTGGGGGTGTTCACCCATGTCTGGGGTTAAGCATAATAGAAGTGGTTATCTGGCTTGAATATGCAACATTTCTTTCATTCATCCACCATTTTTCCAACATTTTGTTGAGTTTGTAATGTTCCCGAGAATCTCTGATATACAACCTAGGAGAGTTTCTTGGGGTGCTAACATTAATTGGCGCTGTTGTCGGGGAGAGGAGAATTGAAGCTCAGCTTCCCTGGGAGAACGACACAGTTTCAAGATTTGATGATAGACAAGGTTTGAACACAGTTTTTGGTTGTAATCATCTATCTGGTGACCCCACATTGCAGTTCTGGTGCAGTTGGTGAGGCATGTTCGGTGAAATACTTAGAAATCATCTGTTGAATTAGTGCCTGATCCTGAGAAGATCATTCAGCAGAAGTAAACATTGCATAAAGGAGCATCAGGACCAGGTAATCCTTAGATATTCCATGTATCTCTGTTAAGTGAAGTAGTCACCTTCGGAGATTCATTCAACTCCTTAGTCATTTATTTCCCTTTCGGACCTTAGTTGAACGAAGCATCCATCTTGCCCATCATATTCCTCTGTTTCTATCATTCTTTTCATTGATCCATTCCACTCAGTCTACCAGTATCCTTCCACTTGCCTCAGTCATGGTAGGCCAGCAAGCCCTCACAAAGATAGAACGAATAGTTGCTGCTAGGTATGGACCCTTAGTCTTGCCTACCCCTTTGAATGTCATGCCTGCAGGATATTATCAAGAATACATACCCAAGTTTACTGGTACTGAAGGAGTATCAGCAGAAGAGCACCTCAAATATTTTTATTGTTATGCTGATAACCTGGATAGCAATGAAGAGGATGCCTGGATGAAGGTTTTTGTCCAAAGCCTAGATGGGGAAGCTAGAAAATGGTTTAGAGAATTACCCCCTAGGTCTATTGCAGACATTGAGGCCCTAGATGATGTGTTCCTAAAGCACTGGGGGAATAATAAAGATCTTCTCTTTTATCATGATGAATTTGGGAACTTGCAGAGAGAAGATGGTGAGCTGCTGTCCGATTTCAACAAAAGATTCAACCTTATGTACAACAGAATTCCAGTCGAAGTGAAGCCCACCCCTACTTCTGCTATGCTCACTTATGCTAATGCTTTCGATTCTCAGTTCTGCCTACTGTTAAGAGAAAGAGGATGTACTTCTTTGGCTGATATGAAAAATGCAGCCTTTGAAGTAGAAGCAAATATCATTGCTGCAAAAAGACTTGAAGGTAATGCTGAGAGGAGAAGTCAGGGAGGTGAATCCTCATCATCCTCAGAGCCTGAGATTGATGAATTAGTTAGGATGATTGAGTTTTTGGCCTCTGAAGTTTCCAAACTAAAGGCTGAGCAGTATTTTGAAGAAGCAGGAGCTCATTGTTCCTTTTCTTTTCCAACTCCATATCCATGTAGAGGAACACAGGAGTAGATGCAGATTTTGCAAAGAAATAACATTACAAATGAAGACAAAGGGGTGAGGCCCCTTTTACAGAATATAGTCATGGAAGAAGTGTAACAAGAGGAGGAGGTCCATGGTTTGAAAGGTGCTCCTTTCCTAACAAGGGCTGCTTATGAGAAAGCAATATCCAAGGGCATTGCTCGTAAGCTTGTTGTAGCTGCAGAACAACAAGTTGATCAGCAACAGCAATCAGCAGTTGTTCCCTCCATCCTCCAAGAACCTATGCTCAAAGCCAACTCTTCTTCACATGGCTATGAAGATCTACAAATTTGCCAGCCTGCTTTTGTCCCCAGTCCAGTAATTAATAAGGGAGAGGAATGCTCCCCATCATCTTTTGTCCCTATGTCTACTCAAATGACAATCCCTCACAGTTGCCCCTCGAACATTGTGGCAGAACAAAATTCAATGCTCAAGGCTGAAACTGATCATCTCAGTCTTGATATTCTGAAACCTGCTCAGATGGCTTCCACACAGATTGAAAAGGCAGCTTATCAGATGACAGAGGAAGAGGATGCTCAGTTTTGGGATTCCTCCTTGGATGTGGACTGTCCTAAGCAAGATCCAGGAGCAGATGAGGTCTCTGTGTCCTCCACACATAAACACATTGGTATATCATTCATATTATTTTTGCAGGCCACAGGTGACAAAGATAAGTACACAACATTCATGGTTATTCAGTAGGTGTACAGAGGCTCCCAAGAAGAACATCCAAGGAAGAAAGCACACAGAAGGGAGATGAAATTTGATCCATATCTACCTATTAAGCTCAAATGTCCTAAACTGTTTGAGGTAGAGGATCAAATAAATCCTGTTTTGCAGCTATATGATGAAGGGGACGAGAGCAGGAGAAACAATTTTGATGGCCTATCAGTTGGCCAGTTTTTGAATATTTATGTTGTTTAAGGCTCTCAAGCCTTAGTGATTGTAATCATGTCCTTTTACAGGTTTCTATTGTAGGCTTAGTTGACTCCATGCCCAATGGATACTAGGCATAGTTTTGAAAGCTAATTTTGCATGAAGGCATTGTTCTGCAGGTTCTTGAGACCTCACAGGGAAGATCTCATCCCTAGAAGGAGCCAGTGTTAGCTCTGCTATGTTCTTTGGCACTTGATGGATTAAAATTAGTGTTGAGAAGTGTTGGTTTTGTTGCATAAGGCTGGCAGCAGTTTTTTCATGCTTTCTCCTTCATTTTTCCCTTTTTTCCTTATAACTCCCGCTACCTTGTTTTACACCCACATTTGGAATAAAACCCTTGTCTACTTAGCTCCCAGGCTTTTTTTGTTTATAACCCTATAAAATCCCGATAATCCATATAAACCCCTTATAAACCCTGTGCCCTTGGGTCTTGGGCGCAAGGTTAACCCACGAAACCATGGTCGTATAATCCCTCAGCACTAACATCTTAACCCATTATAGTTGCGCCCATACAAATAAATTTAATATCGGCGAGCCCTCAATTGTCACATCACCCCCCGTTAACCCTCTACCTTTTTCTGCCGTCAGATCATCCGTCGTCGTAATCCAACGACATACGTAGCCCCCGCCTCGCGAACCTGCATGCTCGTTAGCCCACGGGGAAGCGGTTTTCCTCCGCCATATGTCGCGCGATGATTGTGATCGCGCGGCCGTGTACGAAACCTGTCGAGCCCAGTAGGCGGTGCGGGGAAACTGCCTACCGCTCGAAACCACTGTTCTCTCGCTCATTAACTGTTTCACAGCTCCCCCTCCCGATAACCATCCGATTGTGTAGAAATTTGAATAATATAACACTTATTCACAGAGATTATCCTGATTATACACTATTTGCGGAATGCATGCATAATACATAACCTCCTCTACCATTAATCATCAATTTGCGGAATTAAAAAACAATCGCATGCGCACATTGAAACATCAATCACACATATCAACACAGTATGTAATGGGGAAAGCATACAGCTGAAAACCCCCAACTATCTGTATATTATAATGATAGAGAACATGTAACAATATATAGTACAATACTCCTCACAAGTACTCAGTACTATCTCCACATGCTACACACAAACTAGCTCAGATCTGAACAAGTCACGGGTTCAAATCTCCTCCACTGTTTGCCTGCCTCTACTACGCAATCCAAGTTGAGAATAGATCAGATCCAAGTTCGAATTCCCTTGGCTGGTACTGCGCAATCCTCATTGGAAATCTCAATCAATGATTGTGCAAATATCATGCACAGATATAGTCACAACTGATAGTAGTCTCACCCTTTCACCCACCTCTAACACTAGTCTCCACTGAACTCTCCATCCACTGAGTTAAATGATGTATTCTTTAGTTCATTTATGAGTTAATAATTAGTGAATTAATTAATAATTAATGCACATCACTCATCACTAGTGTATTTGGGAGTTAGACTAAATACAACTAGTTCAACTAAGTCAAACTGAACACAACTCCATCAACTCCTCAATCAACTCCACCAAACTCAATCACTTGAGTTCTAACTGAAGTCCATCATGCAATAGCTCAACTAACCCATAGGAAAAGCGTATTTCCTTCTGGCAGTTGCATGTGCCACATCCGTAGCTCGAACTGAAGTGCTGCAAGAGGATAAGATAATGTTTATAGTCCAAATATTATTAAGAGCTAATAATATTTGACTGTTCTATTTTTTGACTAGCAGTCTAAAAATAGACTCCGCCCATATGCCTAAAAATAGAGGTCGATCTATTTTTACCAACATGACCAATCATCCATAAATAGCATCCTACAACTCATATACCATGATCCATATGTATAAAAATAGACTTTGCGCCAAAAAACGCCTGTGGGCCCACTTAGTGAAGGCGACTTCTTTTCACCAAGCTCCATCATCTTGTTGCATTTTCAACACTCCCTCTCAACAAGATATGGATTATCTGCAACCCCTATCCTGCCTCTGTGGTATTTGAATTTGCTCCTGGTGAGCGCCTTCGTCAAGATATCAGCCTCCTGATCCTCCGTGGGAATGTATGAAAGTAACATGATTCTCCACTGCACACAATCTCTGATATGATGGTACTTGATGTCAATGTGCTTGGATCTATCATGAAATACTGGATTAGCTGAGAGTTTAATGCAACTCTGGTTATCACAATAAATCACATTAGGCTCCAAGTGTGACCCGAACAACCCAACCAGGATCTTCCTCATCCATATAGCCTCGCATGCAGCAAAACTTGCTGCCATATACTCGGCCTCTACTGAACTGAGTGCCACAGATCTCTGCTTCCTGCTGTACCAATAAAATGCTGTCGACCCAATACCAAAGATCCCTCCAGATGTTCTCTTTCTGTCCATTGGGCTCCCTGCCCAATCTGCATCTGTGAAGCCACATAGCTTCACCTCATCCTCCTGTCTATACCACAATCCATATCTTGATGTGCCTCTGAGATAATGCAATACATGCTTGCCTGCCTTCCAGAAGAGCTTGGTTGGCTTAACCATAGCTTGTGAAAGCTGGTTAACAACATAGCATATATCAGGTCGTGTATTGACCAGATACATAAGCGACCCCACCAATTGTTGATAAACAGTGGCATCCACTACCTCCGCTAAAGTAGCATCCTCCTTCCTCCAACCTCTAGGAAGAGGAGTATCAACAAGCTTGCAGCCATGCATGTTGAACTTCTTCAGTATCTCCCAGGCATACTTACCCTAAGAAACAAATAGTCCATCACTGCACTACCAAATTTCCAATCCCAGGAAATAATGAAGGAGGCCCAAGTCCTTCATCTCAAACTCTCTAGTAAGATCCTCCTTGCATGAAAGTATCAACAACTGATCTCCCGTCAAAATCAAATCATCTACATAAAGTACAATGATCAATAACTTACCCTCCACCACAATCTGGTATAGGTTAGGATCCGCCTCACTCTTGGAGAATCCAAGTCCGGTGAAATAACTGTCTATCCGTGTGTACCAAGCACGAGGTGCTTGTTTCAACCCATACAACGCTCTCTTGAGCCTGCACACATGCGACTCGCTGCTGAAGATCTCAAAACCTTCGTGCTGCTCTATGTACACCTCCTCCTCAATGACTTCGTTGAGGAACGCAATCTTCACATCCATCTGATGGATGTTCCACCCCATCTGCGCTGAGAGAGAAAGAATCATCCGTATGGAAGAATATCTTGTGACAGGTGCAAAGGTCTCCTCATAATCGATCCCCTCTATCTGTGAGAAGCCTCGGGCAACAAATCTTGCCTTGTACTTCTCCACACTCCCGTCAGCTACCTGCTTCACTTTGTAGATCCATCTCAAACCCACCGTTGATTTCCCCTATGGTCTTGGGACAGTCTCCCATGCACTGTTTCTGACAATCGAATCATACTCTTCCACCATGGCATCTACCTATGCGGGATCCTCCACAGCTTCCTCGAAAGAGGATGGCTCAGTCACGACACATTTTCTCACAAGAGCCATGTATCCAGTGTATCGATCAGGTGACTGTCTTTGTTTGCGCTGTCCTATAGGTGGTCCTACAACCTTCTCTGCATCTTGAGCCAGTCGCTCAGCTTCTGTATTGCGCTTTCACCCTCTGAAGGTTGGCGCTGCATGAGTGGTCTCTTCCACTCCATGAACTTCATCTTGTGGCTGATCCACATCCTGAAGCTCATCCTTAGGTACTAATAGCTCCTCATCTGCATGCAAGTGTGGCTCCCTCTCAAGCGAACACTTCATGAATTTCTCCTCCTGAAATTTGATATCCCGTCGCACAACAGTCTTGCGACTGTCTGGAAAATACACACGATAGTTGTGGGGCGTATCAGTGTACCCCACAAATATCCCAACCTCTGCGATTGGCTCCAGTTTCTTCCTGGCATCCTTCATCCCATGCATGTAAACAGGAGAACCAAAAATCCTCAAATGGGAAATATCAGGCCTCTTACCAGAATAAGCCTCCTCGGGTGTACTCATGCCAAGTATCTTGTGAGGACAACGGTTCTGCACATATACTGCAGTATTGCATGCCTCCACCCACAAGTGAAGGGGTAGGCCCTGATCATGCAACATCGCTCGTGCAGCACCCACGATCATTCTGTTCTTCCGCTCAGCAACCCCGTTCTGCTGTGGGTTATGGGGAGCTATGAGCTCTCTTAAAATCCCTTCTGCGATGCATAAGTCCTTGAACTCGCCAGAGATGAATTCACCACCATTGTCGCTCCCAAGAGCCTTCACCTTAAGGAATTTAGACTTCTGTGATCCATAACATTGTATATATAATCTTCGGCAAAATCACATAACCAATCTTTTGTCGACGCGTTTCGAACCAACCAGTGTGGTTCATCGTCAGGACAAGTTGAAGAACCAATCTGGTTTGCTGATTAAATAGAGTGTGCAGAGACTCCAACGGCTATATTGCCAACGGCTAATTTGACCTAATGATCCTGGTCAAACCACTAATTTAATAATTAACATTTCTATAAATAGCTAAAACAGGTAAATTTATTAATTAAAATCATTAATAATATGAGTATTGAATAATATCCATGTTTATTATTTAAATATAATGGTCATATATTTATCTATAAATATTATTATTCTAATATTATTTAAGTATAAATAAATGTTACTCTTAGAATTTAGTTATCTTAGGTAAAAATATACATTTTATTATTTATTATTTAAATATAATGGTCCATTCGAAAATAATAATATATGTTTATTAATATATAGCTGTAATAATAGCTAAAACAGGTAATTCTAAACATATAAATAGCTGAAATTCAAACAAGTAACTTAGTTAATTATATCTAAGATCAAAATCATTGAATAATATAATATCCATGTTTATTATTTAAGTATAATAATATATAAATATTATTATTCTAATATGATTTAAATATAAATAAATGTTACTCTTAGAATCTAGTTATCTAATATACCATTTAATTATTTATTATTTAAATATAATGGTTCATTCGAAAAATAATAATCTATGTATATAAATCCATATTTATTTCATAATTCCAATATTATTAAAAACAAACAAATAGAATTCTTATTAAAATATTATTATTATTAGAATAAAGTAATGTTCATGTTTATAAATACTAGAATAACTAATATTATTGTTATATCAAATATATATTTATTTATACTACTATCTAATTATCTTTTAAACCTAATGGTCATTTGGTAACTAGGTTTCCTTTAATAATTGAATTACCGATTTATATTTATTAAATACTCAATATATACTCAATAATCTGTTATTCCATTATTAAAGTTAATTATGTCATTAGGTAAATATAATATTACTTATAAGGTTTAAAAGGGGGTTTTTTAGACAATAGTAAAGGAAGCATATTTAATCAACAAAATGGAACCAAAGAATCTAATCTAAATTATCCAATAGTATCATAAACGGGACAAGGTTAATACCCTGAAACTCACTAGGACTAATCCGCCAAAAACGAAACTTAAGGAGGGGGAAGACGGAAACACAAGGGGAATGAGGCGGCTAGGAAGACAAGGCTGGGACCCAGCAACTGCTAATCTTCCAGCCATCATCCCTATTAAGATTATTCGGCCTTTTTTCAATCTCTAGGGCCTCTCTAAACTTGCGATGGTGAAACTGCGCAACTTTGGCAATGACTTGAGCCTCTTCTATACATACATGATGCATAGTCTTCCCTGCATGTTCAGCCAGGGCTGAGGACTTGGTCCTACCATGTCTCAAGTCAGCTGAATGCTCACTAATCCGTTGATTGATAGAACGACCAGTCTCACCAATATAAGGGGTCCCACAGGAACAGGGAATGATATAGACGCCCTTCATGTCCTTAGGGTCAATCGGGTCTTTTACAGACCTGAGGGAGCCCTGGATAGTGTTGAGAGGTCTAAAACTCGCGGGCACATCGTACTTCCTCAGAATTCTCGCAATCCTGTCCGTGGTCCCCTGGATGTAAGGAAGGTTCACACCCATGATATGATCTTTAGGAACCTTTCGGATTGAAGGCTCCTTCTTGGCCCTGAGGAAGGCTCTACGACCGAGGTGCCTCTTGTAACCATTCTTCTCAAAGACATCTAGGAGATGAGCCTTCTCTGTTTCCAAGCTCTCCTCATCCGACAAAAGATTGGTTATGTGATTTTGCCGAAGATTATATATACAGCCTTCACCTTCTTCCCCGATTCCTTCTCGACTAGTGCTTTGAACTCACAGAACTTTGAGTATGTCTCGCTCTTCTTCTGCATGAAGAAGATCCAACACTTTCGAGAGAAATCATCAACAAAGATCACATAGTACTTGTGCTTTGTTGTCGAAGCTACTGAGAAAGGTCCACACATGTTTGTGTGAATTCTCTCAAGGATCGTTGTGGCATGACTATCCTTCTCGTGAAAGGTGGCTTTCATAAATTTTCCCAAAGTACACCCCTTGCACTGATCTAACCGCGCAAGAGTTCCTTTAGGAAGCCCAGTAGAAATCTGTTGTAGTATCTTCAAGGCTCCATGGTGAAGGTGGCCCAATCTTCAGTGCTAGAGCTCGCCATCATCCTGGCTCACCAATCCTTCTACCTTGCATGCCATTGTTGCGCAGCCATCTACATGCAATTGATAAAGGTTCTTGACTCGAACCCCTATCTTTCGGGTTTCTCCAGTTGTCTTATTGCTTAGGAAAACCTTTCCCTCACTGAAGACAACATCATATCCCTTGTCTTCTAACATCGCCACAAAGATAATATTCTTATTCAATCCTGGAACATGCATCACTTCCTTCAATACGAAGGGTTTACCAGACTCCCTCTCAAAGGAAATGGTACTGATATCGATCACACTATATCTACCATCATCGCCGATCTCAATGTGCACTCCAAGATCTTTCTCATCCAGATCAGAAAACAAATCTCGATCTCCTGTCATGTGAAAAGACGCACCACTATCCAAAAACCATACTGATCCCATCACACTTGATACCAAGCATGCGATCAGTGAAAAATCCAGCTCAAACTGCGAGGCTAAGGCCTCTCCCACTGCAGATCCAGCAGCTTGCTTATTTTTCTTCTTCTGCGGACAATTTGTGGCATAATGTCCGTGCTGGTGACAGTGAAAGCACTTCACCTTGGACATGTCCTGCTTCTTGCCTTTCACACCAGAATGAGAAGCTTTCTTGTTCTTCCCCTTCTTTGCTTTGGCAGCCAAAGCACAATTTTCTTCATCAGATGCCTTTGATGAAGATCCATCCCTGGTATTCCGCCTGATCTCCTCTTGCACAAGATCAGACCAAAGTCTCTCCCATCCTGGCAATTTCTCCCAACCATTGACAGAGTCTTGATAGGAATGCCAACACTTTGGAAGACCAAGGAGAGCCAAGCTCACCAACTCCTCATCATCAACAGTCACCCCCACACTTCCCAACTCATCCCGGCATTGGGTGAACTTTGTGAGATACTTGGGCATACTGTATATTTTCTCACACTTAATGTTTCTGAGTTTATCCTTGAGTGCCAACTTCCTCTAGTTGCTCTTTCTTTGGAATAAATCTGTCAACGCTTTCCACATCAAGTATGGAGAAGCCTTTCCATGCAGGTTGGATACAATGTGATCCTTCATGCCCTCCAACAGAATCCTTCGACACTTTGCTGTCTTCTTTTGCCAAGCCTCAACTTGAGCAGCATCAGTAGGCTTTGGGACCTCAGCCTCTATGAACTCCTTCAACCCATTGTCATCTAAAGCTGCCTCCATCCTGTCTTTCCATGCAATATAATTCGAGTTGCCTTCAAGGGCATACTCCAATCGCAATCTGTTGAAAGACATTTCAACTTCGACACCAAGAAAACACTGCTGCAAATTTGAATTCCACTAGCTCAAAACTCAACCACTTGTGATCTACAATTCGTGAGAACAAAGTATTTCTCGTATAGAGATTGATTGTATGGGCATTTACCGGATATCTCACCTTCCAAAAGAAGGATGAATCCAGAGGCTACCTGGCCCGATTATAGACTCTGCCTGAAGAAATAAAATGTAATCACTTTCTGAATAATAGATCTGATGATCAACTTCGCTCCGATACCATGTAGAAATTTGAATAATATAACACTTATTCACAGAGATTATCCTGATTATACACTATTTGCGGAATGCATGCATAATACATAACCTCCTCTACCATTGATCATCAATTTGCTGAATTAAAAAACAATCGCATGCGCACATTGAAACATCAATCACACATATCAACACAGTATGTAATGGGGAAAGCATACAACTGAAAACCCCCAACTATCTTTATATTATAATGATAGAGAACATGTAACAATACATAGTACAATACTCCTCACAAGTACTCAGTACTATCTCCACATGCTACACACAAACTAGCTCAGATTTGAACAAGTCACGGGCTCAAATCTCCTCCACTGTTTGCTTGCCTCTACTGCACAATCCAAGTTGACAATAGATCAGATCAAAGTTTGAATTCCCTTGGCTTGTATTGCGCAATCCTCATTGGAAATCTCAATCAATGTTTGTGCAAATCTCATGCACAACTATAGTCACAACTGATAGTAGTCTCACCCTTTCACCCACCTCTAACACTTGTCTCCACTGAACTGTCCATGCACTGAGTTAACTGATGTATTCTTTAGTTGATTTATGAGTTAATAATTAGTGAATTAATAATTAATTCACATCACTCATCACTAGTGTATTTGGCAGTTAAACTAAATACAACTAATTCAACTAAGTCAAACTGAACACAACTCCATCAACTCCTCAATCAACTCCACCAAACTCAATCACTTGAGTTCTAACTGAAGTCCATCATGCAATAGCTCATCTAACCCATAAGAAAAGTGTGTTTCCTTCTGGCAGTTGCATGCGCCACATCTGTAGCTCGAATTGAAGTGTTGTAAGAGGATAAGATAATGTTTATAGTCCAAATATTATTAAGAGCTAATAATATTCGACTGTTCTATTTTTTGACTGGCAGTCTAAAAATAGACTCCGCCCATATGTCTAAAAATAGAGGTCCATCTATTTTTACCAACATGACCAATCATCCATAAATAACATCCTGCACCTCATAGAACATGATCCATATGTCTAAAAATAGACTTTATGCCAAAAATAGCATGCGGGCCCACTTAGTGAAGGCGACTTCTTTTCACCAAGCTCCATCATCTTGTTGCATTTTCAACAGATCATCCATCCTATGATCCGACAGTCCGCGTTCGTCCGATCTCGTTTACCTCTGATAGCCCGCGTAATTCAATCTCCGCTATCAAAATTTCCAGATCTAACGGCTAGTATTCTTTCTCAGCTCCTCATCAATTTTCAATGCATTTTCTGTGTTTTGGGCCTGTCCTGTGTACGTAAAGAAGGAAGGAGGCCATGATCCAGTGACCTGCACATTAAATCCTCAGCTACTACATTCAAAGAGCAGCACGGTTAAGGACGAGAAGGACAGCCTTGAGCAGATAAGCATGGCATTTCACCTATTCGTGAAGTACATCAGAGCAGCAGAAAGGTTATTTTGTCCATTAAAACGATCAAATTGTATCAAAGACCATATCTGATTGTAAATGCAGTTGGTGGTCAGTTATGACCCCTCCACGCATGGGTTAGCAGAGATTTTTGTATTCAACCTCCATATATACCTAGAGACAGAATGTAATGGGTTGATGAATGTTATTTTGATGTAAGGTTCAACTTCTGGACACTGTAACTACTATGATACCTGCAGCATCTGGTCTTCATTTTCAGCTAATACAAGCTTCTTTTGTTGTTAATTGCTCACTTTCCACTTCTTCTTTGTTCCAGGCTATGCCTGTTATGCATTTATTCATGTGCTGTTGATGTTTAGCATTAGAGGGGCTGTCATCCCACCTCTGTGTTAGAATTTAGCATGTATTATTGAATATGTATGCAGGTTTCTGTTGTTTTAATGCCAGAGAGCTGTCATCCTGTCTATGTATTAAGAAACAGATTTATAGACCTTTAACTAGTTGCAGTTGGCCATCACAAGGTCCTGTGCATCTGCTGGCGTGATTAGTATTCTCCATCATCACATTTTCCTTAAATTGTGAGTAATTGGTGGTCTAAAGCCTTGTAGTCTGGGGGTGTTCACCCATGTCTGGGGTTAAGCATAGTAGAAGTGGTTATCTGGCTTGAATATGCAGCATTTCTTTCATTCATCCACCATTTTTCCAACATTTTGTTGAGTTTGTAATGTTCCCAAGCATCTCTGATATACAACCTAGGAGAGTTTCTTTGGATGCTAACATATACCGTCGGAAAGGATACATCATCTGATTTTTCTGGACTTTTTCCATGTTCGCATATGTGAATGTCTTGTGAATTATGTGCCTGATTGGCCTATCGAAAGGCTATAAGACGTAAATTCAAGATTCAAGATCCGGGTTGTCCAACAAACCCTCAGATGTTTTTCTTAGGAGATAGACATATTTCGCTTCTCATTCACTAGGATAGGGTTTAGCTTCTCATTCTATTGCTGATAAGGTTTCATCTAACATCAGTATAGTCAGCGGGCTATGAGGATATCCAGACTATCTTTTGACACTCGGAAAAGGGTTTCGGTGGATTTGAGGATATCAGACTTCTGCTCTTGCAGCACTAATTTGTACGAGTGAACCGAGCTAGCTCCATATTGCTTATCCCTAGTCGCTCTATTCGTAGCTTAAATTGAAAAGTGAAAAATGATTTTTTGATTTATTGAGAGTCAACAAACGCTAGTGAGGAAGCAACAAGTCTGCCTTGGGGATCACGTGAAGGGAACATCCCAGAGAGATCCATTTGGGCCAGATCTCTTATACCTTAGGGTCAAGCAATTGACAACAATACATAGGCACTTGCTACTATGGGCTGCGAGCTGCTATTCGATCCAATCTGGGGCATGTGCGGTCTACGGTCTAGTTTGCTGACATTAGGTGCAGACATTCCTTATCTTTTTCTAATACATATTTTCTCATATATTTTCAAGTATGAATAATTCACCACAACTACCAAAGATTACCAAAGGTAGGCCTAACACAGTTACTCTACAGAGCCTTTATGAGTATATAGAGTCTTTAAAGAAACATAGAGAAGAAAGAGAAGTCAAGTTACAAACAGAGTTAGAAGCCATGCTGGAAAATAAATTCACATCTCTTGAAGACAAGATCCAAAAACAAATAGAAAATAAAATAGAACTATTGGAGAATAGAATGGAGGTAATGGAGACTAGGTTGCAGGTTATAGAAAAACAAAACAATGATATGAACCAAACATCTCAACAAGGAGATGCTGATACTTTAGAGAGTCTTAAAATGAAGGACATGATTAAAGAACTAGAAGAAAAAGTTAACAGCCACCTCACCTTAAATAGTGTGGCAGGTAAATTAGATATCAAACCAATTAAAGATGAAATGAAAAAATTGATAGAATTAGACCATGAGTGTAACAAAAGGGCCTTGAACCTTATAATCTCCGGTTTGAAAGAGGAGGTAGACGAGGATACTTTAGCCATAGCCCAGCTAAAATTACATAATATATTACAAATTGAAACAACATGTCTCACAGAAGCAACAAGTTCAGGGAAATTATCTGAGAATAGAGGAAGGCTGATCCGAATACAGGTGAGCTCTACTAACCATAAGTATGACATACTTAGTAAAACCTCAAGTCTAAAAGGAACGAGAATATTTATAAATGAAGATCTCATTCCAGAAGATCAAGCAGAATTAAGAAAGGAGGTTCAAAAGGTAAAAGAAGCTAGGATGGAAGGAAAAATGGGCAATAATTAGAAATAGAAAAGTCTTTATTCGAGGTAGAAACCAAAAAGATAGTAATAAATAGCAATTCAACAGGCTCCGAATTCTTTCTTGGAACTGTCGAGGCTTTCCATGGAACAAAGGCCCCAAGCTAAGTTGGATCTCAAATGATGTTGATATTATATTTCTTGTTGAAACTTGGGAACACGAAGAATCTAAGGTCCCTAACATAGATGGCTTTGCACTATTGTCTACCCGGAACAAGCGATCCTCCCGTAGAGGCATTGGGGGTATAGCTTGTTACATTAAGAAGAACATCTCCCGCCATGCTAGGATTTATAAAAACAACCCTTACAACCAATATAGTTGGATAGAGATTACTGACATTAATGATAAAAAGACCTACATAGCAATCTGTTATTTCCCCCTCATCAATTCTAACTTCTATAAGAAAAGGAATCTAGATAAAAATAGTCCTTACAATGGTTTAGAGAATGATATTTTTAGCCTAACGAATGAAGGTAATATCCTTTTAATGGGTGACTTTAATGCTCGAACTTAAAGCAACCAAGCTATTCTTCTAAGCAATCATTCCAACCCTAATCCTCTTTGGTTAGACGAAGACCTTACTTTCGCTAGCTGATACAAAAGGAGCTCTGAAGACCTCAGGGAGAGTTTGTTTAGGTCGGAGCTATTCAAGCTCTGTAGTGATCAGGACCTCATAATTTGCAATGGTCTAAAGAAGTGGCCCAATTCTAGCCAGATGACCTGCATCCATGGGCTTGGTAGCAGCGTGGTAGACTATGTTATTTCCAATCTCCCTTTATACAACGAAATAATAAATTTTGACATCTTAAACGACCATGAGCCTAAATCTGATCATAGGCCTTTACTTATAACCCTCAATTTTTCCATGCATAGAGATCCCATAGAAGATAATCCTTATAACCAAAAGAACTTAATCTTTGATAGAAATAAAAACAACCTCTTTCTAAATGAATTAAAAACTTATTTGCTTCCTTTATCTAATATAGACAACATAGAAGACCTCTATCATAATTTTACTACAACCCTCTCATATTCTATTAAGAAGTTCTCAATTGAAGTTTCAAGTAATAAAAGAAATAGCAAAACCAACCCATGGTATGACAAAGATTGTAAAAGTGCGAGGAGAGCAATTAAGGAAGTTGTTGATGAATCTCTTAAAATTGGCAAGATAAAAATATACAAAGCCCTAACTAAAAGGAAAAAGGCAGTGTATTCGTAAAAGATAAGAGAATCTCTTACACCTCCCTAAGGTAGCTCCTAATAAATTTTGGAGGCAGATTCTAACTAGTAAGACTAAAGATAATAATAAAATTGCTTTGCATGACTAGAATTCCTATCCTAAAATGCTTTATGAATCTCCAAATGTCATGGATAACTTTGAAACCTTGCTCACAACGAAAGAAGTTTTCTCATTAGAAAACATTGATTTTGGGGTTAAACGCCTGGCAAATGGGAAAGCTAAGGACATTGAAGGTTACCAAGAAGAAATCTTAAAAGTTGGAGGTCCTATCCTTATCCCCCACATCCACAAGCTTTTCAATCAAGCGGTCAAGCAAGGGTCCCTAAACCATGGACTCAGAGCCTCATTATCCCTATTTTTAAAAGTGGGGATACAAATAACCCCTCTAATTATCGGACAATTATGATCAGCCCTCTCTTAGCCAATTTATATGGTATTATTTTGGAAAAGAAGTTGAGCATATGGCTTGAAAGTGAAAGTCAGATGGCTAAAGTCCAAGTGGGTTTTAGAAGGTAGCACTCAACAACGGACCACCTCGTTACGCTTAGAATCATTGTGGAGGAATGTCGCAATGATAAATCAAATCTCTTTTGTTACTTTGTGGACTTTAGAAAGGCTTTCGATACGGTTCCTAGAAACAACCTATGGAATAGATTATAAGAGCTAAAGGTTCCTTTCGAGTTGAAAGCTTTCGCTATAAGGTTATACGCGAATGTAATTTCCAAGTTAAAGATCAATGAGGGGTGGTCAAAAGATATTAAGTGTAATATCGGTGTTAAACAAGGTTTCCCCCTCTCCCCTACCCTATTTGGTATTTATATCGACAAGCTAGAAGGTTGTTTAGAGGAATCAAGCTGTGCTGGCACGATCTTAGCTGGGATAGTCATCATCCTTCTTCTCGCAAGGTGCTCATCTGATCTTGATAAGCAACTTAGACTTCTTAGGAATTTCTGCTCTACCATGGGTATGACTGTTAACACTAATAAAAAAAAGTTATGATTATCAAATCCAAGGACATGCTAATTTTATGTATGACAATAGTAACTTGGAGGAAGTGCCTTCTTACAAGTACCTAGGAATTGATATTCATCACAAGCTCAACTGGAACTATAGCATTGAGAAAAGGATAAATGAGGGGTGGAAATGTTATTTTGGTCTTGAAAATAATTGTAAAACAACAAACCTCGTAATGTGGGACAGAAAGAATTTCCTCTTTGAAACTTTAGTCACTCTTGTTATCTTATATGGATGTGAGGTTTGGGGTTCCAGCATCTCTAGAGAATCCTCGAGAAAGATTGAACAAATCCAAAAATGTTTTATAACGTATAACCTCAAAATTAAAAGCAATACTCCCTATCCTATTCTCATTATAGAAGTGGATCTTTCCCCTATCGAGGGCCTAGCTATGACTAGGCTTCTGTTGTACAAGCAAAAACTCAATAACATAGGAGACCATAGACTTCTTAAACTAGCTTTAAATTCCAGCCAAAACCACCTAAGGCTCAAACGAGGTTGGTATAAAGACACGAGGCCCTGGTTAAACCATTGGGAGATCAACGAGAATGTTGCATTGAAAAACATTAATAACATTAAAAGTATTGTTACTTTTAATTTCAAAGAAAAATGTGGTGTGAGAAAGATTTAACGGCTAAAAGAAAATTAAGATATCATAAGGAGGTCATCAACCCCACCCTAGAAGTTCAAAAGTATCTCTTTGTTTTAACTAGCTCAAAAAAGAAAATCAATATAGCCAAGATTAAAACAACTCTGATGAGCTCCATATTGAAACGGGTCATTGGGCAGTGCCTAAAACACTATAGATGGAAAAAGATCTGCCATCTTTGTGAGAATATGAACATCAAGGATGAAAATCACTTCCTCTTAAAAGAGTATATATCGATGCTCAAATATATTTTTATTAATATTCCATTTCATGACATTATTTGGAGAGAACCAACAAAATCTGCCTATTAAGCGAAAAGAATATTACTAAAATGGAATAAAAAAAGAGTTAGTGGCATGATTTCATATATGCGCTTTGGTTTGGAATAAGAACACAAATAGAGTATCTCATCCTCCGCCAATTCTGTCTCTTAATAATTCCATGTCTATGTCTATATTCTATATAGGATGGTTATGGAATAAATTATAGTAACTTTATGATAAATTATAGTAACTTTATGGAGGACCACTTGGCAAAGTAATTTATTTTCTGAGTGTCATAACTTTGGACAGCGTGTATTTACTTCTTATAAGAAGTTTAAATATTTTTATTGGGTGTATTTTATGGTTTCGAAAGATGACACTTACACGATTGATATGTGATGGTTTTTATTTTTTCTTTTCAGATCGACAAGTTGCAATTTGAAAAAGTGCTGAAATATATTCAATATGGAAAAGATGAAGGAGCTAACTTAGTGACTGGAGGTAGCTGTTTAGGTGGTCCAGGATTTTATATTGAAACTACAATATTCTCTGATGTTCAGGTGACTTGAATTTAATTTATATTCAATCAATATTTATATAAATATATTATACTATAAATATATTTTTATATTATGAATATAGTTTCGAGATATTTATTATTTTAAAATATTTTGCAGGATGATATGAAGATTGCACAAGATGAAATTTTTGGACCAGTGATGTCTATTTTGAAATTCAAGTAAGAATTTAGAATATTTTTATTTTTACTAATGAGAATTTAGAATATTTTTATTTTTACTAATGAATACATTAGAGGATATATAATAAAATAATTTACAATTTTGAATTTTTTATATGTTTAAATTGAAATAAAAGATATTATTAATTTGTATAAACCATTATTAATTTATATAAAAGTTTATAATATTTTTATTTTTATTAAATTTTTTTTAAATAATTAATATATAAAATATAGTATATATCTGTAATTTTGAAATTAATAAAGTTCTTGATTTGTGTAATGCAGGACTATAGATGAAGCAATAGAAAGAGGAAATAAAACAATTTATGGTTTGGGAGCTGGAATTGTTACTAAAAACATAGACGTGGCTAATAGACTTACTAGATCTTTGCATGCTGGAACGGTATGGATCAATTGTTACCTTATAGTGAGTGTAGATTGTCCAATTGGAGAATACAAGATGAGCGGAATTGGGAGAGAATTTGGATCTAATGGCCTTGAAAATTATTTACAAGTCAAATGTCTCATTACTCCACTTCAAGAATCTCCTTGGTTATAAGAGTTTTTAATGACTTTTTATGTTATTTTATATTATTGTGTGGTATATAACTATTACAATTTTAAACTTATTTCTGATTTTAAATAAATTTTTAAAATTACATGTTTTTATTGTTTTACATTTTTTATCTTATTGAAAATTTTCTATGTAACTTATACATTTTTTATTTTATAATTTTACTAGTTGTATTTATATTTTAAAAAAAATTATAATTTATTTTTATAAGTGTATTAATCATATTTTAATGTTTGTGTATTTCAAAACCATATGTGAGCTTTGTCTATTCTCTACTTGAGTGCATTCAACCATAACTAGCATCAACATTCAAAAGCATGACAACTCTTCTACTATGATAGCATTCTTCAATGAAAAGGAAATATATTGAATAAAATCCAATTCCATGACGCTAAGTGTCATTTCTATGTGTGCTCATTTACTCATTTAAGAAAAAAGTAAGAATATCCTTGGTTATACAATAGGAAGTGGATTTAAATCTATTGTTGTGGGCATGAGGTTTGTAAACATGTATGTAAAATGTGTGGGGTCTTAACATCCACCATAAATTGTCTTAAAGAATGCCTAAATGAAATATTATATAATGGAATGCAAACATTGTGTTATATTACTTTGCACATATTCCTTTGCTTGATGAATGGAGTCTTGAGGTTGGGATCACACCTATAACCATCACTCTTTTATCAAATGTCTATTATTTTCCTTTAACAATGGATTATAATCTGTTTATATATTTTTACATAGATGGTATTGGACAACATTGCATGAAAAAAGTGGAGTATAATCACGAGAATGTCAAAATAAATGCTAAAATCTGTGATAATGAGATTATTGGTGAAATGAATTTAGGCCTATTACTATTTGTTGGCTGCGTGGGGCCTGACCTAGGTTCAGCGTTAGTTAGCCAAACAAATCCCTACACTACTGGCCATTTCGGCATCAACCCATAGAGCGCGAATCGAAGTCTCACCTAAAGTAGTATGGGGGGATGCTGGAACCAAGTTTCCGCACCTTGAGATGGTCGTGATGTCAGTTTATACTCTCAGTTACTGCCCTCATGCAGGTCACTAAGTTCTATGGCTCTGTCAGTCTAGCTCTTTATTCCGCCCTTCAGTACCTCTGCAAAGGAGGGCGATTGACCTTCACGTAGCCCTAGACTGTGGTCCAAGTACTTTCACGATGTTGTGACAATGTATGGTATAGGTTCCCAAGTTATCTTAAGTGTTTTACTTATCTTACTAAAACAATCACAGTTAGCGCCGCATAAATTGATATTCTCACTTGCCTTCAATTAACCAACATAATTACATACATTTGTGCATCACATAAGCATTGTAAATGAAATCCATATACAATATAACAAGATGCATTAATAGGAAATAAATACACAGAAATTGCGAAATACTTCTCTTTATTGATATCTTCAAAGTATTACAGACTCTATCCACCCTGCACACACAGCTGCAGGGGTCCACGCACTCAGTTGCAGACTTCTACCCTAGGCCTTTGCACACTCAGCTACAAAGCCTCTACCTATGCTAGGTCCTGAAACTTAGACTCTCTACAAAGACTTCAAGCATTTTCTTCCACTCCCCAAAAACTTATCACTACTTAGAGCTTACTTACTTAGCTCTTTTTATACAATCCCATGGTCTGTGGACCATGGGTAGATATTTACAGTCGACTTTACACTTTACAAAATAAGGGCGGGAAACCCTTTATGACTTATGACACCTTCGCGCTTCGCTACCACACAGTGCGGAGACTTTACAACTTTATTACAAAATTTGACCCAAAACATGGGCTTTTAGCCCCAAAAATGTCCTTCGGGATCTCGTTTCCAACACGCCCCCAACACAAACATCGTGACTCACCCTCGAGTCACTCTGCGGGTGTGGAGATCTTAGCGCGAAGACCTCACAGCTCAACCTGTATGACCGCAACCTCGGCAGTGCACTGTGTGGTTGCCTACTTCGCTTCTTCAACCATCTGCTAGGTGACTGATCCTGAACTATCGGCCTAAAGCTTTTTCTGAGTTGTTTGCAGAGTCGCAAGCTTCCCTTCAATAGAGGTTGTGACCGCGTAAGCCTCATCCAACTAGGGCTTCAGTTGCACCTTCAACACTGCCTCCTTGTTCTGCACTACATCTACCTGTTCTTTCAACTACTTGGCCTCTTGCAGCTTTGCCAGTCTTTGTGTGAGCGAGACGGTTCATGTAGTTCCTTTTACTTTTTCATAGCGCTGTTGCAGTTCTCGCGCTTCTGTCTCTAGCCGCTGTACATTAGGGTCCTCCTATAGGCTCGTCAGGACCTCGAACAATTGTTCAAAAAGTTGTGTGGAGTCTGCTACTACACTGTCAACCAGCGCTATCGCCTCTGTGACAACGGTTGCATGTTGCTCCTTTACTTTTGGCGGAGTTGAGGTTGGGCCTTCAACTGTAATTCGGTAATCTGTAGGTTCAACTCTATTTGAACCTTAGCCATCTTTGTGCGAGCGTTTCACACCCCTGTAGCCATCTTGCGGACATGCACCTCGGCCGTTCTTCCTCAAGAATGGACAACTCTGGGACCATTTGGCATGCCTCCTCCATGGCATGAATTATTCGCTTGTTTTGTGTGGTTACCTCGGTCATGGGGTGATGGCAGAGTCTCGTTGTAGGGCCATCTGCTCATTGTTAATCTGCTGCTCGCTGATCACCTGTATAGCGCGGTGCTCACGGGCCCTTAGCTCCGCAATCACTCCATCCTGCAACAGGTGGAGCACCTCACTAAGGGGTGCTGCTAGATTCAACCCCACTCCCTTAAGGGCACTGATAGTGGGCCTGCCATCTTCATTATCCATGGTCAGTGCTCCATCAGGTAGCACTATCATGCTAGAGACCTTCGTGCACAGCATCTCGGCAGCTTTTGAAGTGCTGATAGCAAGGCTGGTGGACACGTACCAGCTTGTGACACGTGGGTCTACAGCTCCTGCAGACCTATCTAGATGGCCGCCAATATTAGTTGTTGCTACTGCTCAAACTTCTATAGGGCCTCCATGGTGACATCTCGCACCATGTCTCCAATGTCGTGCAAATCGCCCCTGTGAGGGTGATTGGGTCTAGCGAAATCTTAGTGGCCTTGGAATTCTTCCTCGACCCTCCTTTCTCTTGTTCCCTTGGACGCTTGACGTGGGAGGACATCGCCTACGGGTCCACGCCGTGCTGCTCTGTCTGTTCGTCCTTCTCTTCCTTCGTCTCGGGTGAAGGTGACTTCGCGCCTTTGTCAAAGCCCCGCTGTGTTCCACCTGTTTGCTTCTCCATCTGCTGAGCGGCATCGCGCTCCGCCTGGGCCTTGTCAGTGGCCTCCTTCTTCCTTTTATCATCCAGCTATGCCATCTTGAGCTTGACCTCCTCCTTCTTGCGCTATGTGACGGACTTGCTCGCCCCCACCACCAAGTCTTATGTAGTTCTCCTCTCTGCTGGCCAATGATCAAGCACAACATCAATTGCATCATCTGTTGTTAAGTAAAGAAAGTCATACCATGTCTGCACAGGGTCCTTCCGCGCCCTGATTGACACATGGTGAAAATATACATTGAATTCTGTGTACCCCTGCAGGTTGGAAAAAACAGGGTGACAACCGCGGTTTGCAATTGATGGCCATGTGGATGTTCATCTCCATCAAGATCCAGAAGATCTTGTTGTCCTTGATGCGCTGCACATCCTTGGTTGCCCACAACGAAGTGTACTTCACTGCTTCTGGTAGGTCTGGCGCGACCGAAGGGAATTGACTGTCCTCTGGAAACTCCTATGCTACCAGCACAATAGACAGCAAGAGCCACGTGTAGTGGAAAGTCTTGATGAGCTCCTAGGCCTCACGATAGTTCGCAAGGAACTCACCACAAAGATAGTGCGCCCAATTGAACTGGACGCCTTCAGTGCATTACACTACTAGCGCAACGATAGGTGTGGGCACCTCGTCTGCGCGACACGTCCTCATCACCTTTCCAGCCAAGATTTGTGTGGGCACCTTGACTGTAGGGTCACTGATACTTTAGATGGCATAGCCCTGTGACTTCTTCAGAAGTTTAAATTTTTCCTTCATGGCCTCCGCGAGGGTCTGCTCGCCAACTTTTCTGCCAAACATCACGAACAAATTTTCTCTTGTGTAGGGCAGCCGCGTGACCCTGTGGATCAATCTGTCGGTGATAAGTATTGGCTCCTCTAGCCACAGACACCCATCATGTACCAATCATAGTAGCTGCTTGATGACCAATACTGTAATCAGGGTGCGGTTGTAGTGCGACACCCATAGCAGGTTGAGAAGACTTGCCTTGTCTACTCCCCTAAGCCACTACTGCGGCTCCAATGTGGTCATCTCGGTGGTTGTGTCAATAATGCAGCGCATTAGTTGTTCGGTCGCTAGGTGCAGGAACTTCTCTTGGTCAGCTAAGTCCCAATATTTGAGCTTTAGCAGAGGAACCCGCCCCAAGCGCGGTCCTTCAAAAATATCTCATCTAGTAGCAGAGGGGTTTACAAGGGGACCTTTCTCTCATTGATATCTTTTGGCACCTTGGTCTTGCCCTTGCATGGAGGGACATACTCAGGAAACTGAGTGGTAGGGTCAGTACCCTGGACTTCAACTTCCTCCACGTCTATTCCCATGTCCTCCTCATCCATCAGGATGTTTTCAATTTCTTCCTCCTCCAACTCCATATTGATGGCTTTTCCCTTTTCTTGTGCGGTGGCCTTGTCCTTTGGTGGGTTTCTTCTCAGTGATGTGTGCACCGATATTGCAGATTGCTTGCATTTCTTATCCTTTGTGCTCTCCTTGGTTGGGGTCAGCTTCCGTCTAGGTGTCCGTGGTGATTTGGGAACTTCAGCTAAGATTTCAACAACCTTTGGAGTAGCTTCCTCTACCTCCATAACAACTTCTGGCACAACCTCCTTGGATGTCACTGCTTTGGTATCCATAGCTTCTGCGGGTTCTGACATGATGGTCTGCAATAACTCCTGTGTTGCCTTTAACAAAGTCTCAAATACTAAACTAGCTATCAGAGCTTCGAAGTTCTCGCGGTTCATGTGCACTTGAGAGCCCAACAACTCAATTCTCAAAATGCAAAATGTTTTTCGCTGGGTAGCCACCTATAATTTATAGGGCATTTTGAATTCAAATCCGACCGTTCCCCCCACATTCGGTTCATTAATGCCGAATTGGCAGCATATTTTCAAGGATTTGACCCATAAATTTCATCTTAAATGTCGACTGCTCACTCCATTTGGCCACATTTCTACCCTCAAATCATGAACAGTGACTTTAACAGTCACTTTCCGGCTGACCTACATGATTTATCCCTAGGTATCTCAGCTCCCTTCATGCTATCATGAACCCTATGACATTTTCTTGCTTCGCACAATCCTCCAATTGCACAGCTCCCCAATCTGGGAAGTGTAGTTTATAGTCCCGTGCCTCCTTTCAGCTGCTTGAAGCGCTAAGTCTATGCTACCCTCATATAGTCACATGGTTAGACCACTGGTGTATGGCTTTAATCGGCTACCATTCACCTTTCCTGGGAAGGGATCTCCATTCAATTTAACCAACTGAATTGCTCCACTGTCAATAATCTCCTTAATGACATAGGGCCCTAACCAGTTCATTATGAATTTCCCTGGAAATTTATTAAACTTGTTTTCATATAACAAAACCAGGTCATTTACCTTAAAGGTGCGTAGCTTAATGTGCCAATCATGCCATGCTTTTTCGCGCTGCTTTTGGACCTGTTAGTGAAATCCAGCTAGAAATCTCTCTTCCTCAAGCTCAGCCCGCTGCGCAAGCCTCTCTTCCAGGGCTCCACGATCCCTTATACTTGTGAGTGCGACTATGCACAGACTAGGCACAATTTATTCCATGGGCATCATTGCTTCAACGCCATATACAAGTCTAAAGGGTGTCTGTCCAGTCAACTTCTTGCATGTTGTCCGATAGGTCCATAGTACTGCGGGTATGCACAGGTCCCAATCACTTCGCTGAGCGTTGCAAACCTTGGTCAGCATGTTTTCTAGCACCTTATTGAATGCTTCCACCGTCTCGTTAGCCTACGGGTGCTAAGGCGCGCTCTTCTGTTGATATACCTGAAATTCCTCTATCAACGCGATGATTGTTTCATTCAAAATGTGCGTACTGCGATCACTCATCAAAATCTTTGGACACCCAAATTGCGTCAGTACATACTCAAAGAGAAACTTCACAGTAGTCGCGCCTGTGCAATCCTTCACAGGCTGTGCCTCCACCCATCGAGTCAAATACTTTGTCGCGGTGATAATGTACCGCGTTCTCGTCTTCTTACCTTGGGACTGAATGGGTCCCACAAAATCTATTGCCCATTTTTCAAAGGATTGTAATGTCATCTATGGATTCAGAGGCAACTCATCTCTCCGCAATGGTTTGCCCATCCTTTTACACGAATCGCACACCTTGTAGTAAGCTTTTGAATCCTGATGGAGGGTTGGCCACCATAACCCTGCGCGTATAATCTTCTGCGTGGTCGCTCTCCCTGCATAATGACCTCCCACGATACCCCCATGAGTGTTCGCGAGGATACTACCCCATTCAAACTCCAGTACATATCTTCGCAATATTTCATTAGACCCTATTTTGTACAGATGCCCAGCAATGACAGAAAAGTCTATCGCACCACTAACTCCTTCTTCTGTTGGATGGTGTAACCTTCCGCGGCAGTTCCTGTCATTAGGAAGTGTATGATATCTTCATAATGACAATTGCGACATGCACTGCAAATAGTTGCACGTCAAGCAATCCCTCCTCCAAATTAGTGGGCTCTTCCCCTGTTTCGATGTGTGACAGATGGTCTGGTCCCACATTTGGTCATCTAGGCTTCACAATAACTTCAAAATCATACTCCTGGAACAATAGCAACCACCTACAGATTCTCCCCCACAACATAGGCTTATTGACTAGGTATTTCAACGCGGAATGGTCCCTATACATTTTAAAATGGCCACCCAACAAATAGTGTCTAAATGTTTGGAGCACGTATACCATGGCTAACCCTTCGCGCTCAGTGGTGGAACAATTCTTCTCAACCTTGGATAACCTTCTGCTTGCGAACGCTATAGGATGGCCCAATTTGCCTCCACCAATATGTGTCAGTGCTCCCAGCGCTATACATGACGTATCAACATGTACATGAAACTCCTTCTTCCAATCCAGGAAGACTAAAATCAATGCAGTGACCATCTTTTCTTTCAATATATCCAATCTTTTCTTACAGGCCCCATTCCAACAGAACATGACATCCTTTTTCAACAACTTCTCCGTAGGCATGGTGATCTGGGCATAGCCCTTAATAAACTTCCTATAATACCCCGTATGTCCTAAGGTTACACGCAATTTTTTCACACTCCTCGGCACTTCCAAGTTAAGTATCACCACGATCTTTGCAGGATCTACCATCAGTCCTTGTCTACAAACCACATGACCCAACAGAGTCCCAAAAGGAACACAAAACAGGCACTTCTTCAGATTGAGTGCGATCTGGTACCTTCGACAGGTATCTAGCATCAGGCACAAAATTGCCACATGGCGTTTCACCAACCCAAACACAGTCCAGTCAACACACTTCCAGGGATTTATGAATAAATTCCTTAAATGCAGCAATGAATACGCATGAAAAAATCACAGGCGCAGTCTTCAATCCGAAAGGCATTACAGTGTACTGAAAACATCCCCCCTCCATCGCGAAGGTCATCTTGCTTCTATCCTCTAGCGCGATTTTTATCTGATGGTACCCCGAGAACCCATTAGTGAAGGAGTACGCTTCCTAGCCACCTACATTATCTAATACCTCATCAGTAAATGGAGTCGGGAAAGGATCATGTACGCAAGCGTCATTCTACTTCCGGAGATCTACACATATCCTTATTTCATCTTTCTGCTTCTTTTCCTGTACCAACATGGGGATTACCCAATCAGATTCTTCTATAGGCTCATGATTCCTACCGCGAGCATCTTATCTAGCTCTAAGTGGACCTTCTCCTTATACTTCGGATTGAGGCAGTAAGGTCTTTGCTTAATCGGTTTTGCGTCAAGTTTTAACATGATCTTCATAACACCTAGGTATCCTATTATCCCTTTTAGCTTCATAAACTTGGTAGGGAACAAACCCTGTTATTCACAGAGCAATTCAGTGACCTTATCCAATATCGCGTCATCCTAGTAATCTCCATTCTTCATGAATTTGGGCTCCGCCTCCGTACCAATATTTACCTGTTTCATTTTCAGTGGTGTAGTTATATTAGGATTCTCAATCTGTGGTCCCTCAACCTCCTAGTGACCCTCTGTTTCAGGGATGTTAATCTTTTGCAGGTCCTCATCTTCTTCTTCAGAAGCAACATTATAGCATTCTAGCGTGTGGCTCAGCTGAGTAGTCCAATCGGGTTGAATCGGGTCCAAAGGATCCCATGGTATCCTAAAGATTGCTGCTTTCACTTCTTGTAGCGCTTTGTCAACATAGTCAAACCCATATTCAAAGTTTAATGTCATTATGAATCCTTTGCACATAATATCCCATTCACCTATACCATGGTAGAGCTCTGTTTCCAAGTACCAATTCATCAGGATGACATCCAAGGTATGATAGAACAAGTGCACCCATTTCGGTTGGGGCTTCGCTCCATAAGCCTGAGCTCATTTGGCCAAGTTTGCACGCGGATCATCCTTCCCATCATATTTTTCTGTTATTTGTACCTTTGGCTTCCCAAAGCGTGTTCTCATCATCCTCTTGAGAACACGCAGTGCCCAGTACAAAGCCTGGAAGTGCTACTTCTCTGGTACTTCCCTTTCAAATGCATCTAAAAATACATCTACATCATTCAGGCCATCATAAGTGCACAAACTTCTTACTTTTGACGACACACAGTGCAACGACCGAGTCATCATGTTACAGCTCAGTGTGGTTACTTTATGCAGCCGATTCTGCCAGCACTCTAATTCTTCGTCAGAGTCTGAGGTGCAGGAACTCTTGCGATCCCATGTAATTTGTCCATCCGCTATCGGATTCACCCAATATTGGTCTTGTGTTGTTATCTCATATATATAGTCCAAGTTGTCATCACTATCATAATCACGTACTGGTTTAGTATAGTGCGATCCTTCAGCCGGATCTAGAGGTACGATTACGCAGAGTGATTTTTTCTCAAATATCATCTTTCGCTTCTTTAGGTTGATTACCCCATTCATGTCAGTAGCCCAATCAATGCTAAGGAGCGTAGGGTAGGGGTTGCTGAATTTCTATTACTTCAAAGTTAGCCAACGCGCTCGTGCCTTCAATATCTACAGTCACCCCTTGTAGCCACCCCATGGGGATGATCTTTTGTTGATTTGCCATACTTAACTGAATCAGAGACCACTGCAACGTGGGTCTTCCCATTTGTTCCCAAGTCTTCTTTGGTATAATGTTTGCGTCCAACCCTAAATCCAAGATAACCTGATCCATTTCATATTCTCCTATCTGCATAGTCAGTCTCATCTCTCGTCCTATCCTTGTTTTATGCTTACAAATCTTTCATACCACATGCAGTTAACCAGGAGTGTTTTCAATGCATCTATTTATAAGCTCCTGTAATCCCTTCATAGCCTTGCTATCACGCAACATCTTCATGCAGGTTTCTACAAAGGTCGTAAGCGTAGAAGGGTCCATCTCCTGATCAGGCTTATCCTTGTTCCATGAGGTGCAGGCCTTAGCAAAGCTCTTCTTTGCTTCCATGAACGTTTCACGTGCATGCTCCGAATCAAATTCAACCTCCTTCACTGGCACTTTATGAACCCATGCACCGTCTTCGGGCCATTTCCCCTTATCATCACCTGTTGCAATTCCACTTTAGAGCACTATATTCACATTCAGATCCTATTTGTGAGTCTCATACCTCATCTTCTGCAGGTTTTGAGTCAGCTAAGGTGGTAGTGCCCCTTTGCCACATATCCTTACTATTAGTGTCGGACTGTCCTCTGTTTCATGATCAAACAGAGTGCAATATTTACACGACGGATGCATTGGGTTAGTGCAATCACGGGCATCGTGTCCTGGTCCTCCATAGTTGTAGGAAATAATCTGTCCCTAACCTTTTTCAGGTCCTCCTCCACCTTGGCCTCGTCTGTGCCCCTAAAAGACTGTTCGTGCCAAACCCTATGCTCTGGTTAGGGGGCCATGTTTCTGCCTGATCCCTATAGGCGGGTTTTCTATCCATCATCAATTCATAACTTTTGCAGTTGCACTCATCATGCCCTACCGATATGCAGAAGTTTAAGAACAGTTGCTGCAGTGTTTGTACAAACTTCTGCAGCAAATGATAGTTATCTGTCGTATGTTTCCCTACTATCTAACATATAACGCACCAAAACATAGACCCCGCGCTTGGTCCTACTTGAGCTTTTGGCCTCAAAGGCATCGGTCATCCTCCTGCAATATAGTTCACAAAGACCAGGCAATGGTCTTTGTCATTCCCTTAACCTTTACATTTCAGGCACCATACCTCTTTGTTCACCTTCGGTAGAACTGCTCTGTCCTGCTTTAAACTTTGCATTTCAAGGAAAAGATTTTGCAACTGCACATGGATTTGCTGAACTCCCAGATTTAGATCTTGCATCGATGTTTCATGTAGTCTCATTGCAATCTCTAAGGCCTCTGCCTAAGTCGTAACCTTTTGTTGTGACAGCGCAACCCTTAGGTGTGGCAGGAGCGAAGCCACAAACCACTTGCAGTGCTATCCATCTGTTAAGTTCATATTAGCTTCTCAGATTTTTCATTTCAACCTCTGATCCAATTCCCAAGGTGTCTTGCATGGTTTCTTCGTGATTTCCTTGAACCCCACAACCGATTGTGCCTCGGATTTGGGCCTACTGAACTCTTTATTCAGCGCGGTCTGGATGTCTGCCACCCCAACGTTTGGGTTATCATTAGAGTACTTGATGTACGAAGTTAGCACATGATCCTAAAAAGCACTAACCAACGTTGCCTTCTTCATGTGATCATCTGTAACACCTTGAGTTTCCCATACAGCTTTCACAACGAACCAAAACCGGTCCAAGTCCTCATTTCCCAAGCATTTAAACAAAGGCAGCTTCACTGAATTTTCCATGTTGACCTACGGTGGAGGGGGTAGTGGTGTGGGTGACGTCATAGGTGATGGTGGTGAAGTTGAAGGTGGTGTGGGCAGAGGTGGCAGTCGTGAGAATCTTTGTCTTATCAATTGAATTTCACTTTGCAGAGAAGGCTACGCTACTCCCTCTTCGTCACCCAATGGAGGTGAAATCAATGGACTATATTCAGGACCCTTTCTTCCTTCATTCCTGTAAGTCTTTCCGCTTTCCATAGCTCCGAACATCAAGGTAGCTGCATAACCTGTTTTTCGCGCAATAACATCTTAATCCATGTATTCAAAGACTTCAAGTACTTACCTCGCGGACCTTTGAAAAAGCGTCGCTCTGCCTCGCTGTAGCTAATTGAGGTATCAACTGTGAATTCAGTCACAAATCCTCCTATGACGCGATCAAGCCAATGATCAACAACATGGGTGATCTTATCCTTAGAGGCTTTCAGTCCCTGTACTAACTACGGGGTCCAGACAATAGGACCGTCAAGTCACCACCTTCCTTCGCTATCTGCTAACTTCACGATCCACTTGTATAGTTCAACTAGAAAGGAACAAAAAAATATCTCATGAATTTCTATATACAGGTACCTGTCCAACCACTGTTCCTTTGTTAGTCATGGATTTCTGTTCTCCTGTGCTGCGAATTCGTGGATCTTCATGTCCAACCAATCTGCGATCTCTTTCTTAGTTGGATTCCAGTGATACGACATCACACATCTCTTATGTAGATTCTGGTCCTGGAAACAAAACCATATTTTGGCTACATGGGGATTGACCCAGGTTCAACATTAGTTAGCCAAACAAATCCCTACACTACTGGCCCTTTCAGCATCAGCCCGCGGAGCGTGGACTGAAGTCTCACCTGAAGCAATATGGGGGGATGCTGGAACCAAGTTTCTGCACCCTGATATGGTCATGATGTCGGTTTATACTCTCTGTTCTTACCTTCGCGCAGCTGAATATGTTCTAGGGCTCTGTTAGTCTAGCCCTTTATTCCGCCCTTCAATACCTCCACGAAGGAGGGAGATTGACCTTGGCGCAGCCCTGGCCTATGGTCCAGGTACTTTCATGATGCTATGACAGCATATGGTATAGGTTCCCAAGTTATCTTAAGTGTTTTACTTATCTTACTAAACAATCATAGTTAGCACCGCGTAAACTGAGATTCTCACTTATGTTTAATTAAACAACATAATTACATACATTCGCACATCACATAAGCATTGTAAATGAAATCCATATACAATATAACAAGATGCATTAATAGGAAATAAATACACAAAAATTGTGGAATACTTCTCTTTATTGATATCTTCAAATTATTACAGACTCTGTCCACCATGCACACACAATTGCAGGGGTCTGCACACTCAGCTGTGGACTTCTACCCTATGCCTCTATGCACTCAGCTGCAGAGCCTCTACCTATGCTAGGTCCTGAAACTTAGACTCTCTACCAAGACTTCAAGCCTTGTCTTCCACTCCCTAAGAACTTATCACTACTTAGATCTTACTTAGCTCTTTTTATACAATCCCATGGTCTGCGGACCATTGGTAGATCTTTACATCTGAATTTACACTTTACAAAATAAGGGTGGACAACTCTTTATGACTTATGACACATTCGTGCTCCGTGACCACAAAATGTGGAGACTTTACAACTTTATTACAAAATTTGACCCAAAACATGGGCTTTTAGCCCCAAAACTGTCCTTGGGGGATCCCATTCCCAACACCATTCCTATAATGATTTTACATAGCCCATGCTTTCATAACTATGTGAGAATATTTTGCCACTAACCTTTTGCATGCACTCAATGATTGGTTTAAAAATTTAAAGGAGGAAGGTGGCTTTATTTAAGGAATATTGTGGAAAATGTAAGAGTTCTAAGGGTGACACTCAGTGATGCAATTACCAAGATATGCACCCTTTTCTCATTCCCTTTGGTGGAATCATAACCCTTCCCATGTTCTAATGATGTAAAATACCATGGATATTCCATTCAAACAATTAGTCAAAATAGATTCACTATGTTGATTGATTTTCCCTTTAGATAATTCTGCAATTAATTGATTTTCTACTTAAATAAATGAAACAATTGAAATCAAATAAATAGAGAATACAAAGAAATACACACACCATCTACAATAAGCACAAGTTTTACTCTAGGAAACCCTTACAGGTGAAAACCTTGCTAGAAGGTGAGGTTGCTCTACTCTCTTTTATCGAGTATGAAAATGGTGCAAGTACAAGGAAAGAGGTACTTATATGGGGCTACCTATGACATTCACCTATAATGCTGTTATAGAATCATAAGCCCCTATAATATGCTTTCTAACTTCATACTACCAATTTCTTTTGTCAACTATGGAATATAATACATTAGCATAGAATGGAACCCCTACTCCTAGTGGCATGATATTTAACATAGCTTTATAGCCAACTATGTGTAAGGTTTGACTCCCCAACCTCAAATAGAGTCTTATTAAAAGAACATATGTGGCTAACCCCATATACATGAGTAACGGGGTTTGACGTGGCATCCATTCATACCATGGTGGTCAACATGATAAGCTAACTTGCAAGAGGAATAAATTTTTCATATAAACTCTATTTGTGATTCTTGCATCATTGGAAATGTCTCTGAGTTTAGAATAGCTATAGAGGGTAAGGCATAATAGAGATCTTTGGGATAAAAAAAACCTTTTAATTCCTCAAAATCACTCTAAAAGGTTTCATACCCCAATTCTCCAAACTAGTACCACACAATGAAAATGACCTTTCAAATTGATTCCTCAAATGTTTCCACTCTGAAAGCATCAATATAGATGAAAAATAATATAATGATATAATATAAATCATCTACACAACCATTTTGGACCAATATATATTATATTCCATAAATAATATTTTCATAGACTTAATCCATAATATCTTTCTTAACGCATGGCCCATATATGTATATTTACATCATGCATTCTTAGACTTTCACTAGTTAGGCATCAGCTTTGATATCCACTCTAATAATATAATATTTACATCAATTACATAATGTAATCCAATAAATTATGAGAGTCAAAACTTGGGCATTAAATTTCCTACCCCTTGGTATAGTCATATCTTAGTGGTTCTCAAAATTAGAATAAAATGGGTATGTATCCTTCATGACAACCTCCAAATCCCATGCAGTCTCATAGGGACCAAAATGTTTCCTTTGCAACCTTACCTATTTGATGGATATGTTTCTAAGTAATGTTACTTTTCTATTAGTGATGCATAATGGATTTGTTTAAAACTCTCTTATGGTTTCATCTAGATCACATATCAATCAATCATATGTGTGCGGTCATCATTAACATATTTTAAGCAAGGAAACATGTAAAAACATCATTATATTTATGTTCGTAGGCAATGCAATTTTATGGAATAGGCCATATCCTATTAATTACTTCAAATGGCCTACAATATCTTAGTGTTAGATTGTCACAATTTACAAGTTTTAAGGAACTCTTCTTTGGCTTTAGTTAGAGAAAAACATTATCCTTAACATGGAATTCTCTATGCACTCTATTGATTTGGATATATTTATGTCTATCTTGGGATTCCTTTAAATTTTACATAATTTTAACAACTTCCTTATCCATTCCCTTAGCAATTTCTAGCCTAAGCACTAATTATTGAATTATCCTAGGTCATTGATGTCCTCTATCTTCTACCATATAAATATTAAAATGGGCTCATTTTCAATGATTCTTGATGCCCATTGTTATATGAGAACTCTACCAAGTGTAGATAGTATTCCTATGTATATGGTTTGTGCATCATATACATGATCTAAAATTAGTTCTTCAAGCTTCAATACTAATTCATTACATTTAAAAAGTCTCTCAATTTATCACACTTGCATAAATCAAATGTTCAAGAACAATAAAAAAATAAATTAAATAACCACAATGCTCAACCAATTGATAATGGAATTCGCTAGAAGGCTATGTTTTCGGGTCTACATCAATCCACTAACCAACTTTAATGATTCTCCTTCAAAAAAAGGATTTTCCTTTCACAAAAAGGAATGAAGATTCGCAATCAATCCTACAACTTACTTTCCCCACTTTCCAAAGGGAAAATGGATTCATGAGAAAGAATTCCACATATTTCCTCTCCTTTACAATGGGAAAGTGAATCCATAGGAAAGAATAAAATTTCCTTCCTCTCCTATTGTAACGTCGCCTCCTCTCACATATACCCACTTTCACCGGCTTACCCAGGGTAAACATGAGATGCAGGGTTACTATGATATGACTCAACCTCCTATATGACCTTAAAGAAATGGAGTTGACACAACTACACCTTACTAACCCCCCTTAGGTGCCACAAGATCCCCAGGAGTAACCCAACCCCTCCAAGTGTCCAATCCCTTAGAAATCTCACATTTTCCTTGACCTAGAGCCCCAGTTGCTCTCTTTCCAAGGCCTCCATGCGACTATGGGTTCCGATTCACTCCCATAGGCCTGCATCGGTGCAATTGCAGCCGTTTTCTGCTAGTATTGTGCGAACGATTACGAGAATTAAGGCTACTTTCTAAGGTTGGGGCTTAGGCTCTGCCCAGAAAGATATGAAACTTCCAGAACTCATAAAAGATGTGAAGACAGTACCTGAAAACAAAAACTAGAATTAGGACTTGACCTGACCATCCCCAACTAGGACTGTCACTTTGTCAAACACTTGGCTGATATGCCACCTTGATCATGTGCTCAAAATTATGCTAAAATATAAAAGTGTCATAATATTGTTAAATTTATCTTCAGATCGAAGAGCTCATCATTCTAATTCCAACGGTGTGAACGACACTCAAATCCGAGCTCGTATGCAAGCGTTAGAGAAATTCAAAGTTCAGGTTTGACTTGCTCACATGGCAAGATTAGATGATGTGGCAAGGTCCTTCAGCAAATGAGGAGGCGCCAAGTGGCAGGTCTCCATTGGCCCCTGCATTTCACAAATTGAAATCGTAGGCGGGTTGACATTAAAAATTAGCCCTCGAGCAGGGAAAGGTTGCGATATGATAAGGCAGGTAGAAAGACATTCAAATATCGGACAGAGGTGCAATGTGATGGATCACAATTGTAGATTGGTGAAGGGAAGGCTTTACGAATAATCAACCATCAACATATCACACGACAATACAAAGTTAGTCCTGACAGGTTTGGTTTGCGATGTGATATCACAATAAAAAATTGCAATAGGGCAGAGTGTCACAGACCTTAAGACAACCAGAACTCCACCAATTACGATATCCCAGATGTGATAGGTTATGAGATGCAGTTTAATGTCCCTTCAGGTTCGTCGATATCGCAATCGCACATCGCCGCTTTTTTCACAGATCATAAGCCCGCCGAACTTTGTCCATTGTGATTTGTGATGGGATTCCCGATTGCGATTTTCGATGTATAGTCGGCCGACACAATATGGCCAGCCACGTGGTGAAATTTTCGCTCAGTTAGCACATTTTTGAGGCTAATTTGTAGGATCATGCCAGAAATGGGGAAATTTGTTGAGTGAGTAGTGGGAAAACTAGGAGAAGTTATAACTCCTTAAGTTATCCACCAAATTGGATGCAAAAAGAGGTTATATGGACATTTCTAAACATTTTGGGCTCATTGGAGCAGGTTTCAGAACCATTTGATCATTGTAAACACAAATTTTTACACTCTTGAGCATAATAGAGAGGTCGAAGCCATTGGAAGCTGGACCAAGGAGACATAGCCTAGGAGGGGTGAACTCCTTTATCATGTTCTTATTGTAATTCATTTTTGGTGATGTTCTGCACATGTTTATGTTGTTGTTAAATTTCTGATTTGTGTTAAGTTTCTCATAAAATTAACATAAAAACTCTTCATTTCACTTGAAAAAATTGATGAATCCTTAAGCACAATGAAAGCATTTTGTTTATAATCTGAGAAAGATCTTAGCACTGCAAACTAATATTCTAAATCAGATCAATTTGGTATCAGACCACTAGGTTTTTCTTTGTGATAGAAGGATTCAATTGTTTGCAACTTTATGTCATGCTTACAAGGTTAAAACTCAAAAGAGGTGAAGGAAAGCTAGTTGGAAGCCCTGAAGTTGGGTCAAGGGGATGAAGAGCAAGGTTGCCACAATCTCCAACACGAGTTCAGCCTCAAGTTGTAGTTGAAACTCCATAGATAATTTCTTGTGAAGGAGAACCTACAAACATGATAGAAGATGAGAATACCTTCAAAAGGCTTTCTTTGATATGACAGAGATGGTGAAGGTCCTCTATGAAGAGAGGAATAACAAGTTACAGGGAGAAATTTCCAAACCGCCCAAAGGAGAAGGCTCTTTAGGAGTAGGTAATGGAAAAGGAGGTAATGGGAATGGAGACAAACCTCCACCCTCTCCACCATCTTCTTCATCTTCTTCTTCACAAGCATCTTCACACTCTTCCACTAATACAACCCTTACTCATACTCATCATCATTCTTCAAAAGGAACTGGTATATCAACTTTTTTAAAACTTGATGTTAAATTCGAGTTATCCATGTATAATGGTGAAGTGAATGTAGAGAAGCTTGATAATTGGATCTGTCTATTGCAGGATTCAAAACCTTCAAGAGGATGAAATAAAGATTTAGTTAGCTTCCTTGAGAATGGAGGGTACGACACTGGTATGGTGGGAATCAAAGACTCAAGAGGAGATTAAAAACATGTTAAGATCTCTATTTATTGGAATGATTTCATTGCTGCAATTAAAAGGAAATTCTACCTCTAGTTTATATGCAAAAAGTCATCATGAATTGGCAGAACTTTAGACATCTTAAAGGCCAAAATGTGCAAGATTACACCCAAGAATTTAGAAAAAGGTCTTTGATGTTAGGTTTAGATTTGTAATCACATGAAACATTTCTAAAGTACATAGGGGGTTTCCACAATTACCATAGGCATACTATCCTAATGTTTAATCCCAGTAATATAGATTATGTGTGTGTACAATCCACTCACCTTGAGGGAGGAGGGAAAAACACCCCAAAAGAAGGTAGTAAAAACCCATTTGAGGGTAAAGGGAAAGGAAAGGGTTTCAAGGGAAAGAAAAATGCATCCATTAAAAAGGAAGGAGAGAAAACAATCTGTAAACATTGTTCCAGAGAGGGTCATGATGAAGCTCACTATTGAAAGCTTCATCACAAAATGAAACCAAAGAAATTCAACAACAAAGGAAAATAAAAAAATGCAATCACTCAAGAAGAGGATTTGGGATCTGAATCGGTTGATGAAACAAAAATCACAGCCATGGGTTTCAAGGAAACGAATCCATTTCCAGCACTAGTTCTTCAAACTCACAAAATGAAACTCCTTTGAAAAGAAGAGAATAGAATTGTTTCACATAAGTGTGATATCGAAACATAGAAAAACTTGATACATTGTTTGATAGCGACTCTCAAGCCAATCTTATCTCTGAAAACATTGTCAAGAGTTTAAATCTGGAAACTGTTCCACATGATAAACTATATTCACTTGGATGGGTATGTGACAATGTGCAATTGCAGGTTACAAGAAAGTGTAAACTGAAATTCGCAATCACTGCAAAATTCATAGATGAGGTGGAGCTTGACGTTGTGATGTTAGATATCTATGGAATCATTTTGGGTAGACCGTACCTTTATGATAGAAAAGTTATTTTCCATCGACTTGTAAACAAATATAACATATTAAAAAATGGAGTAGAATATATTGTGAGAGATCACACCAAAAAAACAAATCTTTCGATTGTCAATGGAGGGCAGATGAAAAGACTAGTGAATTCGAGCAAGAATTTTGTGCTTCTCATGATCAAACCTGAGAATGATATTGATTATGAAGCATTTGATGGTTGTAATTCGAATTTGAAAATTGATTTGGTTGATGTTGTTAACCAATTTGATGAAATGTTTCAGGAATCAAAGGGATTACTTCCCAAGAGGGGAATCCAACCTGAGTTTCAGTTGCAACAAAAGTGTCTTCTTCCTAAGATTGGCATGTATAGGATGTCAATGATGGAAAGCACAAAAATAAGATGTAAATCTAGGGATTGTTGAATAAAGGGATCATTCAGCCTACTCCTTTACCATGTAGTGCACCTCTTGTTTTAGCGCCCAAGAAGAATGGTAAGCATTTCCTTGAATGGGATTCAAGAAGTGGTTTCCATCAAAGTAGAGTGGTTGAAGGAGATATAGGGAAGATGACATTCAAAACCAAGCAAGGTTTGTTTGAATGGATTTTTATTCTTTTTGGTCTTTGCCATGCTCCTACTACTTTTACACATATGAAGAAAGATGTGTTGAAGCCATTTCTAGACAAGATAGTCTATTTGGATGGCATTTTCATTTTCAGAAAATTTTAACATGTCATTTGTGAGAAAACAATACTTGATGTCATATGTCAAGAACATTTGTTTATGAACATGTCAAAGTATATGTTGGATAAAAATTATTTGATGTACTTGAGCCATGGAATTGGTTCTTCCAAGCGTGTTTAGGGTCCCAAAGGATTTTTGGTAGTTTGCGTAAGACGTGGAGAAGGTGAGATGAAGCTAGACCTCTCCAAGATTGACGCCATAACAGTTTGTGATGGTATTGGCTCAATTTTTGCAGACACAGGTGAAGGAATCATACATCCCCATGAAGCTGTAGATGCCTTTTCTCTGCTCATAATTTACGCAGGCAGGCTCAAGATAGTCATTTGGATAAGAGGTTTTTTGGGAGCAGCCCAATGCTGGAGGAGACATTTTGTTAATTTTTCTTCTATTGTAATTCATTTGCATTCATTGGTAGTTGTGCAAAAGGTCTTCTAGTGGAGAGGCAAACAACGAGAGGCATTTGATGGTTTAAGACAAGGGATTGGTTCAACCTTTATACTTTCTTTTCTAAACTTGAAAAATTCATTTATGTTTTAGGTTGTTGTATGTGACTATGCCATGGGCACAATATTTTTTCAATGTGGTAATCCCATTTCTTTTCATTCACATATTTTCAATGATAAAGTGTTTATGTTGCAGCGACAAAGGAACTTCCATTGGATGGGTATTCCACTTGGTGACAAGTTTGTTGATGTACTTTCTAGGCCTATAGTTTGTATAACTATTTTCCTCAAGAATCATTTTGTTTTACATGAAATTTATGTTTAGAAAAATACATACTTTCACGATGTATATTCAAGCTTGAGTCAAAGGAATCAAGTAGAGGAATTTGTTTACCATTTGAATCATAATGTATTGTATCATCTTGGCAAGAAGGATGTTGCTATTGATAGTAACATGGACAAGGCCAAAGAGTTCATTGAATGAATCCAAATTGTACATCAAACAATGCAAGAACAACTTGAAAAGGATAAAGGAAAGTACACAGAAACACACAACAAGAATCGTGGAGATCACGAGTTCCAATTCAGTGATAAATGGATCGAGATTGGAAAGGTGAGGGAACTGTACCCTCACCTACTGGTTAATTGAAAGTGACATTTTGGGGTCCAAAAGACTTCCTATTAGGGAGGAGTGATTAGGTGCTCAAAATTATGCTAAAAAATCAAAGTGTCAGAATCTTGTTAAATTTAGCCTCAGATCTAAGAGCTCGTCATTCTGATTCTAACGGTGTGATTGGCACTCAAATCTGAGCTTGTATTCAAAAGTTAAAGCAAGTCACAGTTCAGGTTTGACTTGCTCACATAGCAGGATTGGATTATGTGGCAAAGTCCTTTAGCGAATGAGGATGTGCCAAGTGGCAGGTTGGCATTGGCCCTCACATTTCAAAAATTGCAATCGCAGGCGAGTTGACATTAAAAATTGGCCCCCGAGTAGGGAAAGGTTGTGATTTGATAAGGCAGGCAGAAAGGCATTCAAAAATTAGTTGGTGGTGTGATGCGATGGATACGGTCATGAAAGAAGACAGGGACATCTTCTCCTCACCCACAGGGGTACCGTTGCACTGTCAGCTCAAGCATTTGTCCGATATGACTTCCCGAGAACCTCTACCTAATGGGCTGATCTATCACCACTCCATTATGGGAAATTCCAAGTACAATTAGCGACATGATCAACATCATCTACCACATAAGTTTCAAGTGGGCAACAAAGTTTGATTGCATCTGCAGAAAGAACACCTTAAAAGAGATCATCAGAAGCTCAGACCACTCTGACATGGTCCTTACACTTTTACCAAGGCTATGGGAAACAATTCTTTGGAGCACAACATTCCTCCATTCCTTCGCTTGCACCAAGTGTTCAATGTGGATCCCCCTCGACCATGCTTCCCACCATTACTGGACACATTAGAGGTTGGAGAACATCTCACCAAGGACCAAGTTCAACAGAAGTTTCCTCATCTCATGGAGGAACTCAACGCAATGGGGGCCATTGCTTCTTAAGGGAGGAGGAATGATCTAGGTGGATGTTGGTGGCCACCCACCTATCCCACTTGGACCCCACAACTGTCTCTTTTAGTTTTTCAGTTCCCTAATTTGTAGCACAATTTACTATTTTTAGCAGTTTTCGGCTCCTGAATTTCTGGAGTCGTTTTGAGGCCCTAAACGATGTTTTTTGGGAAAAATGGGAGCAACATGGGTCGCTCATCTAATGTTTCGCTTCCAAAAGTTGTATTCCTTGGATAGATCTTTCTAGCGAGGTATTGTGCACATCAAACAGAGATCGTATGTGAAAGTTACAACCTCGAGGAGTTGATGTACCAATTTACCCAAACGAGGCCCACAGTTTGGCGTTTCATCTCCTAGGGTTAGGTTTTTGGATGTTTAGGCTTTCCATTATTTCTCAACAATAAATAGGCCTTCGAGCCTCATTGTAACACAGTTCAGAGGAATGTAGACGCCATATCTCTTCTCAGAGATAAGCTACCATCGCCCTGGCTAGTTTATTTCCATTTCTGTTTGTAAGCATATTGCAGTATTTTACATTAATGAAATGAAGTATTATTTCTGCTGCATCTCTATATTTATGGTTATATCTGTAGTTTTTTGTGTTCCTGTTTAAATCCAGATCAGTGGTATTAGAGTGGTATGCTCTTTATCTGTATTTCTTTGCATGTTCCCAATGAGGTTGAGATATAAGGAGTTAGGGCTTGAACTGGTTAAACCTTTTCAAGACCAGCCTCACAAACCCCGACAACGTCCCATGGCGGCTGAAAATAAAGATGAGGAGGTATGAGATGCTATCAAAGTATTGCTCAAAGAAGACCTCGAGTAGCAGAGGAACGCAATGATGGACAACTTTTCCCAAATCCTTCAGCGGCTACCCATGGGCAATGCATCTACTTTCAACAGCTACTCTGGAAGCGCCACACCCTTTAAGGTAAAGTTAACATTGAAATCCCTATATTCGAGGTTCAGATAGATGCATATGTCGTAGATAAATGGTTAAATCTACTAGAAGGGTATTTTTCCGTTCATGATTTTTCCAGTCGGGAAAAGATTACTTTCGCTCTTCTCAAAGCAGCCCCCCATGTCAAGGACTGGTGGGAAACATATAGCGAGTAGAAGGATGAAAGTACAAACTCACTATTTTCAACTGCTCCCAGTTGGAATTCATTCTGGGATGTTGTTAAGGAGCAATACTACCTTGTCAAAAGCTAAGAGGATAAATACATAAAGTGGACCACGCTGCGGCAGGGAAGGGACCAAGATGTGCTGAAGTTCACAAATATTTTTCATACCCTTCCCACAAAGTTGGGTATCAAGGATTTTGAGTTGCATTCGGTACTTAAATACTGCGGGTTCCTACACAGCTACATTCAGGATGATATGGAGTTCCTGGACATCTCCTCACTTGGTACAATGTATCTATATGCTGTCAAAATCGAGCAGAAGTTTAAACAGAAGAAGTGAGACTTTGGATTCTCGAATCCAAAGCAAGGGAAAGGCTTCCCCAAATTGCAGCACCAAGGACAAAGCCAAGATGGTGTGACCCAAGACAACTCGTTGAAGCTGTAAGAAAACAACAACACCAAGAAGTCAAATAAGGACACAGGAAAGTGGTGTGAGTTCCATAAGAGCCCCACTCACAACACAATTGAGTGTTAGACCAAGTAATCACTTGTGGCCAAGTTGAAGGCTTCAAAATTAGATGCATGTTTCAACCCTGAGTGAGAATCCGATAAGAGGAATGATCAAGCGAAGTAGAGCATTGACATAGAGCCCAGCGCCACTATTTCCACCGCCAAGATCCAAAAGAATGAGCTCGAAGATCGAGAGGAGGGAGAGCATCTTTTCCTCTCAGACATGTGGGTGAAGGGTTCGCCGCTGCAATTCATTGTTGACAATGGGAGCCAAAAGAACCTCATTTCAGAAGAGTTCGTGAATTGGTTAGGCCTACCGAATACACCACTCCCACAGCTTTACAGTATCGGGTGGCTTCACCGAGGATGAGGTCTTTGAGTTTGCCAGCAGTGCCGCCTTCCCTACAACATCAAACCCTTCACAGACAAGGTTTTGTGTGATGTTGCGTCTTTGGATGTTTGTGATGTATTATTAGGCCAGCCATACCTCTAGAGGTGACATGTTGTATATGTGTTAAGGCCTCACTCTGTTATTATTTATTTGTGTAATTCATTATACAGGATATCAGAGCTAGCCCCACCTGCCGCCAACTCTTTGATCTCTGCTAAGAAATGTAGCAAGATCATTTCCCAGACTAGGAAATTCATTTTCTCTCTAGTTCTCTCCAAACGTAAGGGGAAGACCATTGCCACATCCATGACCGCTACGAAGGGTTCCTCCACGTAGCAGTAACAACAGATGGATATGGTCATGAAAGAAGACAAGGACATCTTCTCCTCACCCATAGGGGTACCGTTGCACTATCAGCTCAAGCATTCATCCGATCTGGCTTCTGGAGCATCTCTACCCAACGGGATGATCTATCGCCACTCCATTCTAGAAAATTCCAAGTAGAAGCAGCGATATGATCAACGTCAGCTACCACATAAGTTTCAAGATGGTGACAAAGTCTAGTTGCATCTGCAAAAATAACACCTTACAAGAGCCCATAAGAAGCTCAGACTACTCTGACATGGTCCTTACACCATTACCAAGGTTGTGGGAAACAATGCTTTGGAGCACAAAATTCATCCATTCCTTTGCTTGCACCGAGTGTTCAATGTGGACCACCCTTGACCATGCTTTCCACCATTACTGGACACATCAGAGGTTGTAGAACAACTCACGAGGGACCAAGTTCAGCAGAATTTTCCTCATCTCATGGAGGAACTCAATGCAACGGGGACCAATGCTTCGTAAGGGGGGAGGAATGATCTAGGTGGATGTTGGTGGCCACCCACCTTTCCCACTTGGACCCCCACAACTTTCTTTTTTATATTCTCAGTTTCCTTATTTGTAGCACAATTTACTATTTTTAGTAGTTTGTTAGGTCGTGAACTTCTAGAGCCATTTTGAGTCCCTAAACGATGTTTTTTGGGAAAAATAAGAGAAAATTGGGGCGATGGACTGATTTTCCTCTTCCCAAAGTTGTAGTCCTCGGATAGATCTTTCTTACAAGGTATTGTGCACGTCAAACAGAGATCGTATGCCAAACTTACGACCCCAGGAAGTTGATGTACCAATTTACCAAATGAGGCCCACAGTTTTCCATTTCATGTCCTAGGAATAGGTTTTTAGATGTTTAGGGTTTTACATTGTTTCAACAATAAATAGGGCTTCGAGCCTTATTGTAACATAGTTCAGAGTCATGTAGCCACCACATCTCTTCTCAGAGATAAGCTACCATCACCCTAGTTGGTTTATTTTCATTTCTGTTTGTAAGCATATTTCAATATTTTACATTAATGAAATGAACTATTATTTCCGCCGCATCTCTGTATTTATGGTTATATCTATAGTTTGTTTCGTTCCTGTTTAAATCCGAATCAGTGGTATCAGAGCGGTCTGCTCTTTTTCTATCTTTCTTTGCATGTCCCCAATGAGGTCAGGATATTAGGATTTAGGGCTTGAACTGGTCGAACCTTTGCAAGACCAACCTTGCAAACCCCGACGACCTCCCATGGAAGATGAAAAGAAAGATGAGGGGGCAGGAGATCCTATCAAAATATTCCTCGAAGAAGAACTCCAGTGGAAGAGGAACGCGATAATGGACAACTTTTCCCAGATCCTTCAGTAGATACCCATGGCCAATGCATCTACTTCCAACAGCTACTTTAGAAGCGCCACGCTCTTTAAGGTATAAATAATCTTTGAAATCCCCATATTTGAGGGTTAGATAGATGCAGATGTCGTAGATAAATGGTTAAATCTAAAAGAAGGGTATTTTTAGGTTCATGATTTTTCCAATCGGGAAAAGATTACTTTCGCTCTTCTCAAAGCAGCCCCCCACGTTAAGGACTGGTGGGAAACCTACTCCAAGCAGAAGGATGAAAGTACAAACTCTCTGTTTTCATCTGCTCCTACTTGGAATTCGTTCCGGGATGCCGTTAAGGAGTAGTACTACCCTGTCAAAATCTATGAGGGTAAATACATAAAGTGGGCCACGTTGCAACAGGGAATGGACCAAGATGTGCTGGAGTTCACAAATATTTTTCATACCCTTCACACAGAGTTGGGTATCAAGGATTATGAGCTGCATTTGGTACTCAAATATTGCGGCTACCTACACAGGTACATCCAAGACAAGATGGAGTTCCTAGACATCTCCTCGCTTGGCACGACATACCGGTACACTGTCAAAATCGAGTAGAAGTTTAAATAGAAGAAGTGAGACTTTGGATCCATGAATCCAAACCAAGGGAAAGGCTTCCCCAAACCATAATACCAAGGACAAAGCAAATATGGTATGACCGAAGACAACTCGTCGAAGCCGCAAGAAAATAACAACACCGCGAAGTCAAAGAAGGACACAGGAAAGTGGTGTGAGTTCCATAAGAGCCCCACTCACAAAACAAGTGAGTGTCAGACCAAGCAGTCACTAGTCGCTGAGATGAAGAGTTCAGAATTGGATGCATGTTCCGAACCTGAGTCAGAACCCAATAAGAGGAATGATCAAGGGAAGCAAATCATTGACACAGAGCCCAACAACACTATTGCCACTGCCAAGATCTAGAAGAATGAGCCCGAAGATCCAGAGGAGGGAGAGCATCTTTCCACTCACAGATGTGGGTGGAGGGTTAGATGCTGCAATTCATTGTTGACAGCGGGAGCAAAAAGAACCTCATTTCAGTGGAGGTCATGAAGTGGTTGGGCCTATTGACTACACCACACCTGTAACTGTACAATATCGGGTGGCTTCAACAAGGACGAGATCTCTGAGTTCTCAAGTAGTGCCACCTTCCCTATAGCATCAAACCCTTTACAGATGAGGTATTGTGTGATATTGCACCTCTGGATGTTTGTAATGTATTATGAGGCCAACCATACTTGTGGAGGTGACATGTTGTGTATGATTTAATTCCTCGCTTTGTTATTTTTTCTTTGTGTAATTCATTATAAAGGATACCAGAGGTATCCCCACCTACCGCCACCTCTTTGATATTTTCTAAGAAATGTAGCAAGATCATCTCCCAGATTAGGAAATTCATTTTCTGATGGGTTCACTCCCAAAGTAAGGGGAAGACTGTCGCCACATCCATGACCCCTGCGAAGGGTTCCTCCATGCAGCAACAACAACAGATGGATACAGTCATGAAAGAAGATAGGGACATCTTAT